>WOVY01013294.1:0-32210 GCA_013436015.1 Rhipicephalus annulatus | reverse complement strand
TCTGACTTCTTCTTGGATATGTATCAGACACAGTTGGCGCACCATTTGGCAATAAAGTTTGCATAAAGAGGTGCGCCGGGACCTTCGAAACGATCTGTAGAACCACTGTTGGTGACTGCGAACTCACTTGAAAAAAAAAAACGGTTCTAAGAAACGGGAGTATTGTAGGAGACGCGAAGGTTTCGAAGGCTAATGATAAATTATTGCACTTAAGTTTTTTTCAAGGACAAATGTGCTTCCCCCGCTCTCCTCCCTTTAAGACCAACGGGTGACAAAACCAAAAGGAAGTGTTACGAAATTCGGTCGTATGGCAGTGATTGAATAGTCCTGAAAACTAAGGAGTTTCATATACGCCTAATCCAACAGGCCTTGTTTATGACAGTGGATTTCATCCAACAGCAATCGCGGTCATCAGGCCCTAGGCCTACACGCCTGTCACCTGCGCCTCCAGGTGCGAACGCGTCCGGCTCTGAAGCAACTTCATTTCTTCCTTTCTATTTCGCATCAACAACAGGTTGAGTCGTGCTATAGCCGCAAATAAAACGGTTAACTTGACATATACAAGATGTGGTTGACGTATTGTTCGATCAAGCAATACGTCAAACCACCTCTTGTATGTGTCACGTTAACCGTTTTACTTGCGGCTATCGCGGCTCAGCAACTGCCTGTCAGGGTGTATAACAGACAATTGCAAACCAGATGCGATGACTCAGTGTTTCTGTTTTACTAACTCATACGTGTCACGCCTGCATGGCGTAGCGAGGTCGCTGACAGCAATCCTTTGATGACTCGACAACGTTGTCCTCGCCTTTTAGACGGTGGTCGCGCGATGACATCTGTTGCCACTCAAGGACCAAGGCACGCGCTGCAGCTAATTTCCTTTTTGTCTCTCGCGGTTTGCGCGACGTCCTACGGCGCATGCGCACCTGCTTCGCGCATGACTCGTTTCGGGGAGCAGGCAATGGCTGCAGCGCGCGTGGGTAATTCTTGCGGTCTGCCCGCCGTTACTTGCCTCAGTGACAACTTGTCGCCGCGTGTCCGTTTTGCCTGCAGTGTTTGTCAAACGTTCCTCAACCCCATCTGGCTATCACGTGATCGACGCGACGCAATCAACACCTGTTTATTAGTAGTATAGTTATCGACATGCAACGTCAAGACTTGTGTAGCGCTTCGCCAGAACAAAAGGTGTCGTAAACCCTGTTTCGTGACTGACTCAAAACGTCTTTAGGCTATTGCACCCGACGCGTTTCTCGTCGCTGTCGTAACGGTTGTTTCCGTGGTGACTTGCATGATTCCTTTTCTTCTCGATTCCGCGAACCCAGGTGTGCAGAGCGCTTTTGTCTAAAAAAAAAAAAGAAGAAAACGGCGCTTTCCAGGTATGATCCGCTAATAAGTGTGTTCGCGGTACCGGCTTGACATATCAGTTTCGTTTGTCGTGAGTTTTTCGTTTTCATCTTCTCGGCGTTGTTTGGCAACACGGGCTTCGCGTGGTGAAACAGGAACTGATAGTTTTTGGTGAGTAACTGAAAAAGTTCCTTTGTTGTTTCCATCTGGCTCAAATCAGCAAGTAAATGCTTTCGAGTTCCAGAGAAGTCAGATTGATGATTTGTGATCGAATCATCGTGTGAGGATCGGTGAATCACATGGCGTTTTTCTATATTTCTTCGTTGTTATGGATTGATAGCATTTTCTTTATCCATCCGTTCAAAAAAGGAGGCTTTGTCTGAGTCATTTGCATTGCTTTTAATAATGTTTGAACCTTCCGTCTCTCGCCTTCGCCCTTTGTATTGCCTCCAATTCGAGCGTTTAGGCTTATAAGGTTCAGACTTGTTTGTGAAGGCGACATGGCTGTAACGATTCGAACGAAGATGAGGAAAACTGCTGTCACGCCCGCCTGACTGTTCAGTGTACGTTATGGAGTGTTCCTCGTTACTCAAACGCAAAGAGGACTGCTATCAGCCCTCAGCTATAGAGCAGTGGACGTCATACCTATAGGCAGTTGTTGTTCCGGGACTTGAGAAGCAACGTTTTTGTTCGAACTTGCTACCGTCTGGAGGGCAGCAAATAGTGTGCAATTCATTGTTGACTCTCCCGCGATTGTTGCCACAACCCCGCGCCTTTTCCCATTCGTTTCACAGCTTGTTGCCGCCGTCTGTTCCACCTGCCGTCTGCTTGTTTTATTTTTTTTTCCTCGAATGGTGTCGTCTGCTATTCACCTGTGACTTTCCGGCTCACTAACTCTGCCCGTCCTTTCTACGGCGTTACTATTGTTACTTATTTTGTTTCGATATATACGGGCGTGTGCCAAGGACTTACAGCGTGCAGGTATACGAGGTCGCGGAGCGGTTAAAAATACACGCCGGCGTTGCTTGGCCCGTGCCACCATTTCGAAGCCGTTGCCCCGACCCACGCTGTTAGCAGACGATGACATCTCGAGATTCTGCCCACCTCCCCCCGTGCAGATGAAGTAGGCTTGTCGAGACAGGTGCGTTGCGCATGTGCACTTTATAAATTATTCGAAAAGACCTTTGGAGTATGATCATTTTTTGAAAATGAGAGGAGAGCATTCTTTAATCATACTTGCTTACCTCCAGCATGTCCGTGATGGAGAGATTTCGACCGACACTCTTTTTTTTAATCGAATCTATCTATCTATCTATCTATCTATCTATCTATCTATCTATACTATCTATCTATTTAATCTAATTGATTTGTGGGGTTTTAACGTCTCAAACCACTATTTGATTTGTGAGAGACGCCGTAGTGGAGGGCTCCGGAAATTTCGACCACCTGGGTTCTTTAACGTGCACCCAAATCTGAGTACACGGGCCTACAACGTTTCCGCCTCCACCGGAATTGCAGCCGCCACAGCCGGGGATTCGATCCCGTGACCTGTGGGTCAGCAGCCGAGTACCTTAGCCACTAGACCACCGTGGCGGGGCGTATCTATCTATCTGTCTGCTAACGTCTGCGTGCTCACTTGATCACCCCCTTAACTTGGCGTGAACCAAAATTAGAATGGGAGGGTGACACAAGGTTTGACGAATATGACGTGCTGGTCAAGACACGAATAATGTCACAGTACCGTCGCGTACGTCGTCAAGCACTTCTCGCTGGACAGTGGCACACACCCGCCCGTGGGTATGTGCCACTGGTATGCGGGTATGTGCCGCAGGTTATTTAGACTTAGTATCTACCCAGGAACGATGCGAACATACATCGACAATGTTAGTGCGTGAGCGTCAAGAAAAACCTGACATTGGCAGTGTTGACCCCCCAATGTATGCAAAGAATAAATATCAGGGTCCCAGCAGGAATCGAACCCAAGCATTTTGCGTGGTAACCAAGCATTCTACCTCAGAGCCACATCAGGTATCGGAACTACTTTTGAAATAAGATTTAATGTTTGCGAAATGTCATTTGTCGTTGCAGTGCTGGCTATCCAATTTTATCAACATAACATATGTACTCCTACGACACAGCATTCCTGTTGAAAGTTAGGTGTTATTGTAGTTAGGTGCCATGCGCTGAAGTAGGTTTATGTGGCATTGCAACCATCCTGGCGCGCACCGGCGCTTCATATCAGCTTTCGCTTCCGGTGTTGCTAATACACATTCGGCTGTTGAAATCATTGCGCAAGCGCATACAACTGGTTATATAAGCATTTGTTACTCTTCAGCATATGTCTGCGCGTGCAATATTTATACATATATTTAGCTTGGTTTCATGACGTGTTACTCAAAAAAAAATGCTAACATGGTCACCTTCGCTCCGCGTATATGCTTCGCGTAACGCCGATTGCTGAGGTACGTGGGATCTGACGATTTTTTTTTGTTTGCCACTCGCGCGCGTAACGAAAAACCAGTGGTGCCATTTATTCTTCTCGGTGTTTCTTAAATGTGCTTGTGCCTATAGAATATACTGTATATTCTAGGATATTTATTAAGTAGCCTCATCTAAACTATAGACATCCGTAGTCAAGCTGGTTGATTGCTTAGTTGTTTAATGTCTATTGTAAAACGACGAACGTTATTCGAGATCTCATTTTAACAAAGATACTCAATCGAAAACAGAAAGACCTTATAAGAGGTCTCTGTACGCATCCTTTGCTGAGTTCGTTGATCGGGGCGTTTGTTCGCCTGTCTCTAACCACGAAAGCGTCATCTTGCATTACACTAATTTATACTGCGTCGGGGCCACTGTATAGTGTAACGTACGCCGTAACACTATGTACAGCGTATCCCCGATTTCGGTCATGCTTTCGTACATCGCGTTTACGTGACGTCGACTGATCTAGTCGACATTTCATGTTCGCAAAGAACACGTACCTCTTGCGGGAAATTTGAGTTTAGCCTGCACACGCACGTTCTCTGGTGTTGCGTCTACTCGTATGACGTCATGTTAGCGTGTCAGAGATAAGTGGTGCGCGACAGGCACCAAACCGGTGCGGCCACTTGCGCGGATGATACGGAAGTGGCGCAAGAGGGCAATTTTCGAGTAGTTTGCGTGACTCGCGCTTGTATCTTCGCCGAGAATGTCTGCGTCATGACTTTCCGCGAATGAATTACGCGCTAACGAGGAAAGCGATAAAATCGACCATTGCTTTGTGGAATTGATTTTCCTGAATTTCACTGTTTGTGGTTGATTATATGAGACGCTCTATTTGGTTATGATAATAGTTATAGCGCGAGAACAGAATGACGACAAAGGGACAAGATGTAGCCGAGCGATATATGTCGTCGTTCTGTTCTCGCGCTATAACTATCATCTTGTCATACACACTAGCCCAAACCGGCACACTTCCACACACGCACACGCACACGCACACCACACACACACACACGCCACACGCACACACACACACAAACACACACGCACACGCACAAACACACACACACACAAACACACACACACACACAAAGAGAGAGAGAGAGAGAGAGAGAGAGAGAGGAGATGAAAACTTTCAGTCAAGTTTTACATTGTGCTTGAAGGGGACGTTTCATGACAAAACAAGTAGTTTTGTCACTCTATATTATCTTTTTGCTTTCACTGTAACGATGAAGAAGCAATAATACCCGCACGACAACAGCTTTAGCCTTCTTACTTCGGGAATTAGCTCACTGGATTCCGTGACGACCGGTTGGGCTTTCGCGATCTCCGACGACAGCGCAGCTCTGGCCGACTGGATTAGCCCTACGCCGTCTCGATCCTGACACCGACAAGAGCTCTCGCAAGTGGTGCCCCGTCCTCGGATTCCTGTGACCCTGTTTCATCTTTCCTATCTCTCTTAGGTCGTCGCTCGCTGTCCTTGCGCATCTCTCTCTCTCTCACTTCATCTTTAATCCTATCCTTTTGATCCCTCCTTACCCCCCTCCCTTTAGAGCTACTGTTGAGGTGTCGCACGCGGATGCAGACAGTTACGGGGCTCACTTTTCTCTTCTTTTTTCTCTTATAACCACAATCTTTCTTACTTCGCGACGTTGTGCCCACACGGAAGCAAATGACATTTACACCACTAGGATGAAGGCTATGGCACAGTCGACGATACTCGAATTATAAACAAAATGCGGTAGTTGGACGGTGCGGGTTCTACTTCCGGCCGCGGCGGGGGCCTAATTTCGACGGGGGCGAAATGCACAGAACGCCCATGTGCTTAGATGTAGGAAAGAAAGGAAAATGGGAGGAAAAGAACGGCAGGGAGGTTAACCAGCTTATAGACAGCCGGTTTGCTACCCTGCGCATGGGAGTTGGATGGGGGGGGGGATGAAATATAGAGAGCATAGAGGGAAGAGAGATAAATCGAACAGGCTCCGCTTCCCACCCCCAGCATCGGGCCTGCCCAAGAAGGACGAGCGCTGGCTCCTCCGTCTCTATATCAATACAGTATTGTGCCCGGCGATACTCAAACATTTCAATCCGGCATTCTCTGGGGAATGCCCGCACTGTGACCATCCGTTCGCGGATCCTTTCCATATGGTGTGGGCATGCCCCTCAAATCCGGCGGTCCCGCCACTTCCTTCCCCTTCCCTCCCTACCCGAGAGAGCTGGGAGGCTGCCCTGCTCGGTTGCTCGACCCTAGAGGACCAGCGTGCCCTAGTGGCCCGAGCGCGTGCTGCAGCAGAAGCCACAGGGGTCCCGGACTAGGGACTCCTCCTAGATTTTGTAAGGGGCCGGCCCTTAAAGCCGTCCCCAACTCTCTCCTGTCAACTGAATAAAGTTTACTACCTACCTACCTACACTCAGTCATAGTCCAGTCTTGTCTTTCGCGGTGCGTGATATTGCTCTTACAGCCGCTTGTTCAAGTCCGTGTCGCGTAGCAATCGTGCACGTTAAAAACACCAGCTGATCTAAATTAAATCCGTAATGGCGCTCCTTGTCTCATTACTTGGGATCCGAGCAAATACAGTTCTCATAAAACGAAATAGGTAAAATATGTGCTTCTGCCACTGCTTGTTCCGCAGTGATCAGTCGTGCTTTTGTATGCACGCGAGAACGCACTTCATCGCACTGCAGTAAATTTTCTATGCACAACAAGCGCGTCTTGCGTGGAGCGAAGAGGAGGATAATCCCGTGAATTACGGTCTCCGCAAGAAAGGTACAGCAAGGAAACGCGGCACTGTTTAAACGTAGTGGCCTTCTCCGAATGCTTGCGCAAGTAAGAAGGAAGCAGAATAGGAGTTAAAGAACCGGCTGGGAGGCTAACCAGCTTATGGGCAGCCGGTCTGCTACCCTGTGCACGGGAGGGGGATGTGGGAGATGAAAGATAGAGATGAGGGAGAGAAGAGAGATAAACACAGCACATTAGGCTGCACACGCTCGCACTTGCGTAAGTAGGTTGCTATACTTGGCCTTTCGACAAGCTTTCCGTATATAGACGCTGTGGTGGTTATTGCATGGACAAAGGCTATAAAAAGCGCTGTTAGCGTTTGTCTTTATATATATTTACTGGTAACGACACGATAAGAACGACGTCTAGTCAGGTTAGACTGGTTACGGCATATTACGCATCCGACACATTTCCATTAATTTCGTCCGCCGCGATGTATCGGTGCCGGAAGGTCGCGGGTTCGATTTCAGCCGCGGCCGTTGCATTTCTGTGGAGGCGTAGTATTGAAAATTGGGCAAGTCGGTAGCGATTTATTTTATTAAGGTAAACAGCGCGAAAAACAAAGCGAGAAGTAAGAAGACACAGAACAGCGCTTCCTGTGTGCTCAGATTTGGGTGCACGTTAAAGAACCCCAGGTGGTCGAAATTTCCAGAGCCCTCCACTACGGCGTCTCTCATAATCATATGGTGGTTTTGGGACGTTAAACCTTACAGATAAATAAATAAATAAATAAATAAATAAACAAATAAACAAATAAATAAATAAATAAATCAGAACAGCGCTTGTCCTGTGTCTTCCTACTTGTCTGTCTTCGTTTTTCGCGCTGTTTATCTTAAAAAAACGTGAACTGTGGAGGCAAAATGTTAGTGGCCCGTCTACTGGCTGAGCGATGTCAGTGTAGGTTAAAGAATCCCAGGTGGTCGAAATTTCCGGAGCCCTCCACTGCGGCGTCTCTCGTGATAAAGTAGTCGTTTTGGGACCTAAAACTACAGATAATACTATTGCCATTAATGGTCGCGATGAACTATATGTTGTCCAAATGACGAGAGCAAAATAATGTTGGACAAAAGGGAAATGGAATTCCACAAGTTTATTCTCTTGATTTTGAAACCGATGAACCTGCTGATTCGGCGTGAGTTCTCAGTCAGGATGCCAAAGCACGTTCACCGGTATAAATCTGAGATTCTTTCCGTTTCCATGAGCCTCTTGATTGGCTGCATGCAGTTGCCGCTGCAACTGACTTTGAAGGCACATGGCGGAAGTCGATGATGTCCAGGAAATATCCCAGGATTAAGTGACTCGAACAATGGTGCTCCTTTGTGACTTCACGAAGACGAAACTTGACATCCGTTAACTGTCGACAAGCTGCATTTTTAGTAATCGATTGCTGAAACCACAGCGGTTGTCGCCGATAATGTCACGTTTGTTCAGCAGAATTGCATGATTCACTGTTCCTTCGTACAAAAGTGACAGCAGTACTCGTACGCTATACGTCTCAACGGGTTGTTGCAACGTCATTCTATATACGCCCTTTTGTTTCCCACATCTGTACGCCGCATGCAGACAGACGCGATTCGTCCGCGCCGTGCTTCCGCTATGGCGCGAAGAACGGTGATTAACAATTAAAGCGAAGCGATTGGTCACTCCATTCATATGCGCCGGAAGCACACGTAACACCCAAATGAGCGTACTAATGAGAACGTTAGATCATAATCGTTCTGACTAACCACTATAGTATGACGTCACATTCCGAAATTATCGCCATTGCCGCATCGTCTGCTCGCTGCTGGAGCAGACGACCGGTGACTCGCGTCATCCACCATACATAGCAGACGAAGCGCGATGTTTTCCCAGTGCTGATGTCCGCCATCTTGCCATCTTGCTCTTGATTAAAACTGCCCCCACTAGTTCGTTTCCGGTACTTTTTATTACTCTGTTTTGCGTCTTTTTGACTCATGTTACTGCAAGGCCAGTTTTCAGGGCGTGTCGTTGGGGCCGCTGCTATACTGGGAAACGATCTGTCGTTGACTAACTATAACTTCGCAAACTACTCCACTCGTTGCGGATTCACGGCACGCTGCATCTATGCGCCGTGGTTACGGTCGAGCGCGCGACGAGTCGCGACACGTTGGCGACGCTGTATGTGACGTAACATATGTCATGCCCTGGCGGAGGATGTAGACAAGCTCGCGCGCGGATGGGTCGCCGGCACTGTCGCCCTGTACGGTCGTTTTTCTGTCAGGCGTTTCCCACGGTTGTTGTTAACGACGTTGCTTAGAAATAATGTCCTGTTTTTCACTGCCCGCAAGTACCCCCACGCGTAAAGCGATTTTTTTCTTTCTCTTTCGCTGGAATTAGAAGACTTGGGCGTGGGCGTGTAAGGTGTCGGAATCGTGGGGAAAACAGCGCCGAGAAAACGTTTCATTGGCGAAACTTATTCGGCAACGCCATTTTTTTTTTTTTACAGTTCAGAGCTTGTTTCGAAGGAATGAAAGAGGAAGACATAAAACAGGGTGGTTAACGGCAAAACGAACAGCGCTATACGGTTGGCGGAAATTCATAAATACGGTTGGGTTGGTGCATTCGACGCTTCATGACTATATTAATTCACGTCGCGATTCACACGCACGGACGCACACTCGCACACACACACTCGCACACGTGCACGCAAGCGCGCGCGAACAAATATTTGCAAAAAAAAAAAAAATTGGCACATCCCACGTACATTAAAATCGATGATATGCGAAGCACGAATGAGGAAGGTTGATATGCCACTTTAAAATCAGCACGACGTTATGAGGTGGAGGTAAATTACGCCGTAAATGACTTCTCTGTCATGATTGTCATGTTTGGATGGGAGTCGTTTACCTTCGTCATCTATTCCCGTCACGTGGTACCAAATTTAGTATATGTAGAGCTACTTCGTCATCCACTCACGTCCCGTAACACCAAATTCGGTATATGTGTAGCTAGCGAAACGGCCGTGAGCGCATCATAAAGGACTTCGACGTAACGCTGACGCGCGCGCACACTGGGCACAGCGACGCTACGTTACCACTCTATAGTCTGACGCCAGGCGCGACCGGCGCAACCATGCGTCTGTTGGCGCAGCATCACTATAGCGCGGCATGACGGCATCCAGCGCGAAATGGGACATGCTGCATTTCGCGCCGATGCGTTACCCAGACAGCACCCACGTCTTCAGGCTTAGCAGGCGAGCACTGCGGCTCCACAAAGGTTGTAGATCTTGATCGCTGCGGTTACGTTTCGAATGAGGCGAAATGTTTAAGGCCCGGGTTGTGTGTGATGTTTGTGCGTGTTAAAGAACACCAGGAGGGCCGTCTATACTTCGGCCTTCCCCATTATCTGATCGTGGTTGTGGGAAGTAAAATCTCATTTCTTTCTTTCTTTCTTTCTTTCTTTCTTTCTTTCTTTCTTTCTTTCTTTCTTCTTCTTTCTTTCTTTCTTTCTTTCTTTCTTCTTTCTTTCCTTCTTTCTTTCTTTCTTTCTTTCTCCTGGGCTCTATTGTAGTATGGCAGCCGGATATTCACACAACTTCAGGAATGTCTTCAATAAAGTAAATATTTAACGAACATTAAATATTTGCCTCCAGTAAGACATCCGTACTGTTCCTTTTTTGTACGTAATCTTTGTTTTTATATTGTGTAATGACTGTTGCTGTTGCTACGTTGTCTACAGCTTCGAAAGCCTCTGTCAAGCCTTACTGGTTTTTTTTTTTGTTTTCGCCCACAGCATTACTGTTGGGACTTTTGAAATGTCTAGTTTAATGTTGAAACGAAACTTGAGTGTGAACTCTACTTAAAGTTATTCAATCAACCAATTGACACCTAAATGGATCACTAAACAACTTTGTCGCTTCGCTTTTCGTTTTTTTTTTTGTTTATCAAAGACCTAGCTGTACCGCCAATGAGAGCACTGTCGCGTACAGCCGTACTCTGTTCCTACGGTTAAAATAATAAAAGGTAAACACAGCTTAGTCTTTCAATGAAAGTTTAACGACATGAATATATACCAAAACAAAAGAAAACGAAAGCAGCCAGCGTGGAAGATAGGCAGCGTCGATCTCAATCAGCGGGCTAGCTGGCTGCCTGGGATTTTTAACGAAGCAGCTCGAGGGCCGCTAGCTAGGTGGCGCCACTTTGCCATCACAGAAGAGTGCAGCCATATATACAGCATATACGCAGATGCATAAGGCCGGCTCCTCAAGAAGTTGGCGCACAGTTAATGAGATCCGTGCTCGTTTATAACGGTCGTAAAATATAAAAGCGTAAACGAAAACCGGGCCACTAGTACGCCTCCACAGTCTGCGATGGACTCGACAGGCGATGACGCAACTTTCGTCACTGCCTCGTTTCATCCCCTCGGCTGGGGAACATTAATTTTCACTTTACTGGCTGCAGCTAGCTTCTCTACTTTATTGTTTTTTTTCTTTTGCGTCTCTCTCTCTCTTTCTTTCTCTCTCTCTGTCTCTCTCTCTGTGTGTGTGTGTGTGTGTGTGTGTGTGTGTGTGTGTGTGTGTGTGTGTGTGTGTGTGTGTGTGTGTGTGTGTGTGTGTGTGTGTCAGTTCAAAAGCTCCTTGCCGTGCCTCCCGTACCATGCGCATTACGGTATTTATACGACTTTTTGCTCGTTAACGGGACTTCTTATCGCCCAAATCGCTCCATCTGCTGAGAGTGACTCCTCCGATCCATCGCATTAATGTCGAGAGGTTTTATCTGTTTGTCTTAATCTTTCGTCTTTCCTCGCGTCTATCGGTCGGTAAGTCTCTAGGTCAAACGCGCTCGTAAATGAAACGACGTTTGCCCCCCCCCCCCCCACCTCCCCATTTGTTTACACTAAAGGCAGCACTGAGTATGTGGCGCCTCGAGCGTCACTACTGTGGCGCCATCTGGTCGCTGGCCTATGAACTGGAAAGGAGGGGGTGGTAAAAAGCGACGCTGGTGAGGTCTAACATCCCTTTTAGTGTTTTCCTCTCGATTTCTCTGCGTAATAGCCTTATGCTCTATTGCCGAAGGTCACGTTGAGCCATGGGGAAAAATGGGGGTTGAATAGTTTGTTTACGCGCCAATATAAAAAAATGCACAAAAAATGCACGCCATCCCTCCTCCTAGATTTGCTTTTATCCGCCGGCTGTCTCGTTGTATCGTTTGACCTGCACGGCTATACGCGCATGAGAGTTTGACGGAGAAGCGTTTTGTCGTGATTCCTTCAATATGGCCCGTCGTAACTTTCGATAAGCTCTGTGCCGTATCGCGCCCGCTGGTGAAACATATGGACACGTATTTGACCGTCACGTGGCTGTTATTGGATGATAGATGTGTCTTTGAGCGTTCATAAAACAGAAAAAAAAGGTGCATGGGTTTCTTGGTTTTTTTTGTCCGTGTCGCTGTTTCAGAAACGGTTAAGTACCAACGAGCTCAGCTTTCAATCCGTCTCCTATATAGGTCCTTGACCATAGTTAAAACTGAACCCTCACATGTTTCATCAAATGCTAAATGTTCCCGTCGGTATCAGCGTCAACACGATTGCGACGTCATTATCACGTGACGGCGTCGTCACCCCATGACGGAATCGCGTTGAAACAGGGTGCCGTAGCCTGTGAGGTTACCGTGACATAATAACTGTGACGTCGAGACGAATTGAGTGCGCAGCTCGTGCGTTTGGGCCACGAGAATTTGATCTTTCATCTTTCCGTCCCGTCCTGTGATCACGCCGGACCTTTTGTCCGACTGGGCACGGGAGGCGGTCGCCTTGATGTGTTAAGGAACGAAATAAACGAAGCCCGCCTGCTTTTATGGGGGCTCGTAGGTGGCGGGCATTGCGCGCGGTGTACGATATAATTGGCACGTGTTCCCCGCCGCCGCAGCAGGGACGATCGCATTCGAAATAAAACCTAGCCTGCCCCTCGGCACCCGCGCCCGCGGCAACCCCCAATATACTGAGCGCACCGTCTCGCCCTTCACGCAAGAGCGGTGGAAGGAGGAGAGGGGCAGCCCTGACGTTGCAAATCCTTCCTCCGCAAAGTCCTCCGACATTGCGCACCGAGCGTGAGATATAAACGGCCCGCTCGCACATTAAGCAGCGTATATATTTATATAAGGCTCTTCCTACACGGATATAGCCCCGCGGTTGGAGGGGGGGGGGGAGGCAGGTCTTCCGGCGGTGCATTGCGGGGGCAAGCCCGTATCAGCTGGAGGCATCTGTCGCACTACCCGCGTGATATGTCGTCTTCGCCGAGAAAGTGCCGCTTATACCACACTATAGATAGCATCGCGCACTGCAGTGCGGCAAAACGGGCGTGCTTCTGGGCCCCATCCCGTGTTCTCGTATATATACACTGCTTTCCTTTGATTCCCGTGACACTGCATGCGTGTGCATAACCAAGGCAACGGCATGTACCGAAAGGATTCCTCGGCTTCGCGATAAAGGTGGAGGAAAACTGGGAACACCCTCAATCTATTCTCGCCGTTTTCTTTTTCAACGTTTCCTCCTCTTCGCTTGAAGCGCATTGCGCGAGTTCGCTTTGAAGGACTGCGGCGCTGTGCGGCTTCTTTCCCGCGTCTCCTTTGCGCGTTTCGAAATTAAGCGCGCACCTCTTGATGTGCAAGAAATGTGCTGAGTGAGGCAGAGTCCTGGCGGCTACGCTCAGAACGTCGTTTCAAGCTCGAGCTCTTATAAGTACAGTCCCCGCGCCACGTCCACTGATTTGTGCTGTCTGAATCCAGAGAGAGAGAGAGGAAACTTTATTAGAGCTTGGCCGGCAGCTTGGTCTTGGTGGCCTCAGATGGCGGCACTGAGTCCCTGAACTCGGGCGGCATCTTCGGCCTGCCGGACAGCCCAGAGCTGGTCGTTGAGCTCCGAGCTTCTGAGCGCCGCCTCCCAGCGGCGGCGTCGCCGACGGAGAAGGTCCCCAGAAAAACTTTACCTTATCCACGTAAAAACATTCCTTGGAGTTATGCGACGAGAACAGTTTTCAAGCTGAGACCGCTCAGTGCAACTGGTTGGAAGGGGTGTACATATATGGAAGAACAGTCTGGTTCCTCATGGCTCTCTTCATACCCGCTCGCGCTATTTGTACGTTTGCAAGGCGTGCATATTTTAATGGGCGTCCGCTAGTCTACCCACTGTAATTGCTCTTTGTTCTGCAGTTTTGTTGTGATACCTCGATTGTGTTGCTTTACGATTTAAGCACGCTCATGAACGGAATGTGTAGGATTGGCGAAGCACATATACGCGGCATACCAAAAAAAGGCTGTTGGATCTTGTATACTTCTTTGTTTGCTTTTGAGCCACGATATGCTCGCTGTGCATCGTGAGCCCAAGTCGTTAGCGTAAGAGTTTTAACGAGTATTTACCGTCAGATATCGCTAGCTTTGTATTTACACATGTTTTTGCTGCACTTATACCGCTGGTCCTTTGTGTTGCCCTCTTTTGTTCTTTCTTGCATTTTTTTTATTTTTCCGCTGTTGCGGACTCTTGGTCCAAGTAACGGAAACAGTACACGTTCCTTGCTTTTGTTTTTGATACCACTTTTGTACTTGGTGCTTGTGCGCAATGCCTCTATGAGGCTCGTGAGGTATGCTTGTAAATAAAATAAATAAATGAATAAATAAAGGCGGTCATACGCTTCACCAATCTCGTCAGCTGCTTATAATAATAATAATAATAATAATAATAATAATAATAATAATAATAATAATAATAATAATAATAATAATAATAATAATAATAATCCCTATATGCTGATGCAGGCAGCGTCAAATATATTTGAGTGAGTGTATTTGCTGATGTCTGTCAATGATGAGATAATTCGCTTACTTCGTATAGTCGATGGGTACCTCACGTACTGACATGTACGTATGGAATGTCTACAACGCTGTGAGCATGTATGTATCCTCCCTGCGGTTAGTCCGTATAGCCCCGCGCCCTTCTCTCTCGCAGACTGGCTACATCTACTCACCTTCGAGGGGCATGTTCACCATCGAGCCCGTCAGCGGCGGCGAGGACCAGCGTGGCGCGCACGTGCTCAGGCATCACCGGGCTGGCCAATCACAGGCCGGTAACAGCACGCAGAGCTCCTCCGGTGAGTGTGCATCAGTTATCGCGTCATGTTGAGGACGTTTATGCATTGCAGCGGCGGCGTTGCTTCGCTACGCTTTGCGAGGCCATCGGGGGCGCCATGTTTGTTTCAGCTCAATCGTAAGTTCGAAGTCATCCCACTGGCGGGATGGTGTGCACTATCAGCAGAACTTCAGTCGATCCCCCTCATAGAACCTTGCGGAAACTATGAGTATGTTTCTTCAAAAGTGTGATTATTGGCAGAGTTCAAGGGTGATGTTCTGGAATTACGCCATGTTGTCTAATTCGCCATCTTGTCAACTGTGGTTTGCCCAGGGCTTCTCTGGTTGGTACAGTACCGCCACTACGAAATTTGACGATATGGTGGCACCGTGGGAGTCGGCAGGGGGGAGAGGGTTGCGACAGGAGCGCTTGCCCCTCTCAATCTACACCCGCGCTGGCACACACCTAATCTACACCAGCGCTCTCTCCCTACAACAGCCTTGATGCGACACGGGTTTGCAACCCTCAAGACAAACTCCCGCCGACGCTCACTCGACAGTGTTCTGAATAGCATGCCAGATCATCGAGTTTCTTACGATAGACTATGTGGTGGAGACGATGATGCAAGGCTATATCATCTGCGACAGATGCAGACGATATTAAAGCGACCACTAAATATGGCGTATGAATCGCAACGCAAAAAACAAAAAACAAAACAGACGATGCAAAAATTTGACGTGCCGCACGCAATAAACAAGACGCGGAATGCAAGAGGAAGAAACGGCATTTCTATTTAAAATTCAGTTTCCGGCTTCTTCAGGACGCCGCTGGTACATATGTCATCTCCTGCGGGGATGTCTAGCGTATACGCACACGAACTGTAGCGGCACTTGGGAAGGACTTTCTTCCATTTTTCACTTTTTCGTTTTTATTTTAGTCGGGTGCGAACACCTCGCCCCCCCTGGATCGCCTAAATCTCCTCGTCTGTCGGCGCGCGCCGCAGGTGAGATCCTCGTTTCGGACGCCTCCCCGCCGCCGCCTGGGTGCGCCATTTCTCTTACTCGGTCCTCTCAATTTTTTTTGTATTGAATTTTTCTGTTTCGGCTCGTTTACATCCGCTTCGTTGTTTGAGTGCTTCCTTCATGAACTTCTTGTTCCGAATGCGCTGTATGCCATCCTGTCATCTTTCATCGCTCGTCGTCATATGCTGGACGTTTGTACAGAAGGTAGGGGTCGGACAGTCGCGATTAAGAAGTTTGGGTTCATAACGGATCCGCAGTAAGCGAAGCACCAGGCTGATTCGAGAAACACCCCGCCGCGGTGGTCTAGTGGCTAAGGTACTCGGCTGCTGACCCGCAGGTCGCGGGTTCGAATCCCGGCTGCGGCGGATGCATTTCCGATGGAGGCAGAAATGTTGTAGGTCCGTGTACTCAGATTTGGGTGCACGTTAAAGAACCCTAGGTGGTCGAAATTTCCGGAGCCCTCCACTACGGCGTCTCTCATAATCATATGTTGGTTTTGGGACGTTAAACCCCACATATCAATCAATCAATCAATGATTCGAGAAACACAGAAGGTGCTTTCAGGATCCACAATGGGCGTAATCGAGATCGCGATGACCTATAGGCCCTATCCGAGTGTAGGCTTAACCAAGCCGGCTTGATCTGCATATAACGTCCCTGCCTGCGCCATATCACTTCTCATAATCACGTATGCTTGTCATTGGGAGCGTATAGCCTGAAATCTTATTCAAGGCGACCGCAGAGAAGGGAGTGTCTTACACTCTCTCATGCATGTTTATATGCGTGCGCGTATATATGACATACAGAACTGAAAGAATCTGAGGGAGAGAGGAGGAAGGGTTCACCAACCCATCCTCCTAGTTACGCCTCTGTGCGTCACGCCAACTATAGCACCGCCGTAAGCGCTTCTGGGATGCTATTTACTTCTCCAACACCCATGCTCCACGGTCTGGTACGTTAGCTGTCTCAGGGATCTCGCGTCCAAT
Organism: Rhipicephalus annulatus; assembly: GCA_013436015.1. Taxonomy (NCBI): domain Eukaryota; kingdom Metazoa; phylum Arthropoda; class Arachnida; order Ixodida; family Ixodidae; genus Rhipicephalus; species Rhipicephalus annulatus. The sequence continues at coordinate 15,513 of WOVY01013294.1, read as the reverse complement.
CCGACTCGCTGCTCCTTTCCCATTCGCTCGGAGGTTAATGCGCCGTCACCGGCGGCGCCAGCGGACTTTTTCAGCGGCGCTGCATATCCGTGCGCAAAGCGGAACGGCCGTCTTGCTGTTGCACCAAGAGAACGCCTTCGTTGGTGGCCGCAAGTGCTAAGCCGCTGAGAAAAGAAAAGAGAGAAAAAAAAAGAGTGGTCGCGCATTGTAGACCACGAAGCGTGCGAAATTTTCAACAAGGCGCTTCTGTCTCCTCGCTAGTCGAACAAAGGTCCGGCACTGACGACGCTAGTGGCGCCGCGGTGCGAACTAAGACGACACTTCCTTGGAAGCTATAAAAAGCCGGTTCGTGTATTGCGTTTTTCAGAGGTGCTAAGTCTGGCGGCGACTTCCGGATTGGAAGTCTTGAGCTTCTGCTTTTCTGGGGGGCTTTGCGTCAAACAGTGAGAGCCCGTTGGCGCCGGCACAAGAGAAATGGGTCTGTCTACTGTTTCCAGTTAGTTGAAAATATGCATGCTGAAAAGACTCCGCTTGCCAACACGGACATAATAGATAGAATAGACAAGACGCCTCACAGGTTGTTGTGGTGTCTTGACTTAGCCCTCTTTTGTCCGTGTCTGCACGCCCGCGCGAATCTGTTATTCTTCGGTGAAAGCACTTTCAGCACTGAGACAGTTAAACCATGTTCTGCAACATGGTTTAATCGCGCTCAGGCTGACTGAAGGTTCTGAGTATGGACTCGTTCGGGTTCGTGCTCAACACTCACACTCGCGGCTCGATTTGAGTCTGAGAGAGTCGACATGCGGGTGAGTTTGCCGACAATGCTTGCTCTGTAACGTTGCCGAGGTGCTGCAGCGGTTTTGTCTGTCCACAAGTGTGTTAACACGAACGGTATACAAGGTGTGTTAAGAAGGCCGAAGGGTTCGTCCTGCTTTCCCGCCGTACAGACGCCGTCGAAGGCGTTCATCGTTGCCGTCCAATTTCATCGGTCGAGAGGAGGGCCTCCAGAACAAAGCCGACGGGAGCGAAGGGGTCTCACCTGCACCATTCCCACGGTACCTTTCGTGTGACCGGCTCCGATATTTCCTCCTTTCTATTCTGCCTCTCTCTTTCCTTTCCAAATTTCTAGTCATCTTCAATAAAGCAGTCTTGAAACTGTCACCAACGAGTCGAGTCGCTCCTTTTCCAAGCCTCCTGCACGCGCGGCCCAGCTGCCCTGCATGCTATAGTTACCGCGCAGTGAAGAATTCGCTTTCCAATTAAGAGTAAACCGAAGGTTAGAGCAAGTAATCGTCTACAAGGTGACTGGAAACATCGACCGCCGCCTGCAGCGCCGATCCTGGCTGCTCACGACGCTTCACTAGGCCTAATTGTATGAGGAACTCTCAAGTTACGTTAGTGTTTATTAAAATATAGTTTTAAAGATGGCTGCTATTTCTCAGCTTCTTGTCTGTGTGTACATCGGAACATCTTCGGAATGCAATCAATAATAATATTTTGTGGAGTTTTACGTCCGCAAACCATGATGTGATTACGAGACACTCAGCAGCGAAGGTCTGCGGAGATTTCGGCCAGCCTAGGTTATCTAACGCGCGCATAAATAAGCGCACGCTGCCTTCTATCATTTTGTACCCACGGAAATGCACGGCGTGGCCGGAATGCGATTCCGGGGCCTTGTGGTCAGCAGCCGAGCACTGTAACCGCAGTATCATCATCGCCGTGGGTTAGCCAACAGAAAGCGAATGAAGATGTGCAACGTCGTGGCACTGCCGCTCCTTTTGAGCATTTCCTCCTCCGTCTTCGGTAGTGCAGAAAAGAAAACTGTCGCGTGCGCTTCCAAAAGGAGAAAGTAAACGGCCCACGCGGCGGTGTAGCCCAACGGGTCGGCGTCGTGGTCGGTGCGAGACTGGCGCCCGGCTGGGCAGGCGTGACAAAACGTCCACTTTCGATGGTCCGGCGCGGTCGCTTCTTTCTGCGCCGTTCCCAGCTCGTTCGCCCACCGACGTCGATTTGATTTCGATTGCGAGGAGGAGGGGGAAAGGAAGACGAGCGTGTACAAACGCCGCCGCTTTGTGATTTAAGGAGATAGCCGGTGGGTGACAGAGGAAAAAAAATAAACAGAAAAAAGGTTGACAGAGAGGAGGTGTTACAGGGATTTAAAAAACAAACAGGAATACTGGAGGTGCCGCGTGGAGTGTGCGTTTTCCGACGACTAGCAGTCAGAACGTGTAGCCTCTAGCGCTGCCTCCGCTGTACTAGTCTAGCGTAGTAAAGCGTGGGCAAGTTGGACTGAATAGTAAAGCCTCCGGAGCGTGGGTGCATGAATGGCATAGTGGCCGAGGATTCATTTTGAGCAGTTGCAATCCTTCGCATCCGGAAAGACGTGCTCTCACAGATGCACAGGATATGTATCGCCCGCTCGTTTATTACCCTGTTTGGACGTATTCGGGTTTCACCCGCAACGAGTGTTATCGACGGTCGACACGGACCGCGCCGTCAAGTTTTAGAAGCTTTGCGACTGTCCGAGTTCGGTTGAGATTACGCGCCGCGCCCGAATAGTCAAGTTTATTGGACATCTCGCCTGTGTGAGCGCCAGCCATGACGCCGCTGGGTGGTTCGATGGCTGCAGGTGTCCGGTTCGATCCCGGTGGCGGTGGTCACATTTCGGTGGAGGCGTGGCAGTTTGGGCTAGTTGGTATGGACACGACGATAGTTATAGCGCGAGAACAGAACGACGACAAAGAGACTTTTTGTCTCCATGTCGTCGTTCTCTTCTCGAGCTATAACTATATCGGTGTAAGCGTAATGGTAAAGTCCCGCGTATACTGTGTGATGTCAGCGCACGTTAAAGAGCACGAGGTGGTCGAAATTTCTGCAGCACTTTGTCACGGCGTCTTCGATAATCGTATCGCCCCGCCGCGTAGGTCTAGTGGCTAAGGCACTCGGGTGCTGACCCGCAGATCGCGGGATCAAATCCCGGCTGCGGCGGCTGCATTTCCGATAAAGGCGGAAATGTTGTAGGCCCGTGTGCTCAGATTTGGGTGCACGTTAAAGAACCCCAGGTGGTCGAAATTTCCCGAGCCCTCCACTACGGCGTCTCTCATAATCATATGGTGGTTTTGGGATGTTAAACCCCACATATCAATCAATTCGATAATCGTATCGTGGTTTCGGAGCGTATTATTATTATTATTATTATTATTATTATTATTATTATTATTATTATTATTTGTAGTAGTAGTAGTAGTAGTAGTCGTAGAAGTAGTAGTACTATTATTATTATTCGATGACTGGTGTATATAAGATGACGCGTTCCACCGATGAGCAGATTACTCGACGGCCGACGACTCTTCTCGCCGTTATCACTGCTCAGTGTGTATCGCTTGAAATTCGAGGTTTTATATTCCGGCCGCGAATTCGCCCAAATAAAGATCTCCGTATTTCGCAGTGTTGCTGCAGCCTATCGCCGCCGCAACCATGTGACCGGTCAAAGTATACAAGTACACTTTGTGGCCGTTCGATTTAATACGACGTCACGACTGGCGGCATGTTGTGCGCACGTTTTCACGGTATACGCGTCACGCTACGCGGATGCGTCGTTGTGTCGCGTTACGCATCAAACCACATCGCGGCGCCTCAATAGAATGTCGCTGTACGGTGTAAACGCGTCCGCACATTGACACGCCTCGGCGGGTTTCTCATGGGTATCGCCGGCCTCACGTTCCGACCGGCAGGTATGCGAACCTTGACTGATGTTGTTACCTTTACGGCCTTGCCATATAGTTTGGTGTCGGCTACGGGCACGCTTGTTGCGGCGGCCTTTGCGTTGACGTGTGTCGACGTCAACGCACGATGGTTGGTCTCCAGTGCGCAACACTCTCCGACTTTCGCGAAGCTCGCGGCAGCTCAATTGACGGCAACGTGCGCAGATATTCTGGCGACAAACATAAAAGGTTTAAAAAAATTGGGGGATCTTTATGCTTCGATCGCCTTGAGAGTCGAACGCGAAAGCAATATGTCGTCCTTATAGAGCGTACTTCGACAATTCAGTGCATATTTTTATTGCCTAATGTTACTTGATAAGTTCGAATTGTTGATTGCTACGATGTAATCGATAAAGTTTAAAGTACCTTGTGTCAGAGAAGGTTTCGCATGTGGCTGCATATCTGTAAACGCGGCAGCATGCGTCAAACCACGAGCACTTATGCGCGTGTGAAATTTTTTCGAACATCATGTGCACCCACTGCGCGATTTTCGTTGATACGGGCTTTTGTTGTTACTGTGGTATGTGTTACGCGCAGACCCGGAGTTGTGCTCTTTGCTGCGAAAGTTGTGATGAGATCAGAGCACGGGTTGCGTGTGGCACTGTAGTTACTTGTCTGTTTAAGGAAGTCCCGCACATGTGCATATAATCTTGGACCGCACCTGAGTTCCCGTACGTTTTCCAAGACAGTGAAGTGCCGAACATTGTCAAAGGCACCCTTGAAATCAATTGCGAGAATGGCCTTTTCCGCTTGAGTGGTACCGCTGGGTATAGGTTGACAATCTCGTGTAATAGTTGGAGGAGGATGTCCTGCACTGACAAATGGGGACGAAAGCCGCACATAGTGTCTGGCAACAGGTTCCGTTCTTCTAGATATTCAATTAGCTTTATTTGTATGACCTTTTCCGTCACCTTACCAGCGCATGACGTGAGGGATATGGGACGGAGGTTATCAATATTGAGCTCTTTGCCGGCTTTCGGGAGGAAAGTGAGCTCGGCCGATTTCCATTCTAGGGTAGCGTTCTAGCGTCCCAGCACAGGTTCATTTTACCTACTAGCAACCGAGTCATGTCATCGCTTAGGTTAGAGAGCGCCCTATCAATACCTGATACCTGAGTTGCGTAACGGGCGAGTCGTCCAATGCTCCAGCCCGTCACAAAAGCTTGTTCTTGATCAGCTTGTGGCGCTTACCCACCTCAGGCACAATTCTTTATCGTCGTGAGCCGCCCACTGCATAAAAGAATTGAACGAAACTTCTAGCAAGTGTGTAGCGAATACCACGCTTCACTGAAGAACGACCAAAGATGGCATAGGGAATGCCGGCCTACTACACACAAAAATTTAAATTATTTATAACGTAGTGGTCAGCGGGCAAGTGTGCTTGTAGCAGTTACCCAAATAGTGTTTAGAAAAAGCTCTGAAGGCTGCTCGTCCAGCTTTCGCTGTGACTTTGATGCACGTTCCGCGCAGGCCTGGCGTTTTTTTTTCAATTACTTTACCCGCTTTTCCTGTACTTCCCATATAAACTAGCACGTGCTCAATTCTCCTGTAGGTATTGGCATGTTGTGCTGAGATGAAACAACTTCCAGGTATACTTGTCTACGGAACCGCGCAACTCCGTTTCGCGATTCCTTAGGCGGTGCTTCTAGTGACATACAACACACGGCAGTATACGATGAATACGCAGCGGGTAAATAGCAAAAAATGCCGAGACATAATTCCTGCAGAACGTAGAGGAAATTGCTCGTGGAATTCGTTTATTTTTCTGGAGGCGAGGAATTTAGGGGCCACTACGTGGTAGAAGGGCTCGAGTCGCACGTTGTGCTGTAATGAAAGGCGCATCGTGTTCGCCACTGTGCTGGTTGCACATAAGATCTCACTTCAACAACACTGCCGCTCTTTAAGGCACGTAGTTATAGACGTCTCCGTTGTCGGGGTCCTGCTCCAGATAAACCCTCTCTACGAGAGCATCAACTCTGGTCTTGAACGCAGTGGCACTGGGCGTGTACGTGCCTTGCAGCAAACTGGTCACCTCGGCGAAGAGGTCATCGTACGTCATTTTCAGGCGCGCCTTCATCACCCTCACTATGGCCGCTTCCAGCGCGTACCTCCGGTCTTCGTCGATGTTGACCACCGCTCGGCTGTTCGCCGCCGCGGATGTCCTACTACCCGGCGTCGACTCAAGTTTGACTTTCTGCGAACCAGACGTGAAGGATTCGTTGACGGCGAAAACGTCGCCGTTCCCGATCTCGCTCGAGGCGGGCGTCTTGGTCAGCACCGGCTCGGAGGCTGTGTTCATGCACAGCGAACGGAGCGCTCGAATCAGGCTCGTTTCGGGCATGTTCGTCTCCAAGACGATGTCTTCGTACACTATTCGTTCGTAGTGGTTGAACAACATCAGCACGCACATCTGGTACGTTGACACTTGGATGATGTAGGTTCGCGGACGAAGCTCCTCGGACGATGTGCTCGCCGCCTGAGACGTTGAGGGTTCGTTCGTCGGCCCGTAGAACACGGCGCTCATATCGGCCCTGCCAAGGTGCGGTTGCAGGTTGAGCTGTCTGCCGCTATGCTTCGCCAGGTAGAACCTTCGGAACGTTTGGAAAACGCTCCACGGGGTGGTGGGAATACTGCTCAGTCGCGTGACGGCCGCCAGGGGCCAGAAGCCAGTCGTGAGTACGCGAACGTTTACGTCGATTCCGCGCATGTCCATTCCGGAAGAGGAAATGGCCTCTTTGAACTCCTTCATCACGTCACTGGAGGTGTGCATGTCCTTAAGCATGGCTTCCAGCTTGGAGGTGAATAGACAGCCGCATTCTTTCCTGAGCTTGGCGACCATTGCCTTCTCTGTTTCGTTCGAGGCGCTCTTGTCGAGCAGCAGCCGCTTGGCCAGACGCTGCTTGTAGTGCCGCTCGAAGAGGTCCTTGTCCTGCAAGGGTCGAAATAACGCCATAACTTGGTCCAGTTGCTGGCCAATCTCCCGCTTTGTCTTGTTCCTGATTTCTTTTCGCATCACGTCGTCTACGAATGCAGCCAGATGCTCGGCCGATTTGTTAGTCAGACTGAGTATGTACTCAAAGTCAGTGGCGACTACCTGCTTGGCCGCTTCATCGTCCTCGAAGCAATGCTGAACAAGGTAGTCGAAGCGGTTTTTCAGGTCCATTAATGGAGGTATCAGGCTCCCAGAGTCCCGGTGCTCGTTCACGATAGATCTTCCTAGATTCCGTAGGTACTTGCTGACGCAGTCGAGCAAAGCTTTGACGCCGCCTTGCACGCACTTCAAGAACCGAAACATCCGAGCGAGGTCGTCGTTCATCTGGTTCGCGAGCATGCGCTCGACGCCGGAGTCCTCCATGTTCACGATGGCCTTCACGTGCTTTCCGACGAGCTCGTTCTGCACCACCTGCACGACAGGAACCACGGTGGAGTCGTCCAGGCAGTGTTTCGCCCTCTCCGACTCTTCGTGAACGTGTTGCTCGACTTGGGCAACGTACTCGGAAGCGTCCTTGGTGTCGATGTAGACTAGTGCCCGTGCGGCGTAGAACTGGGCCGTCTCGGCTAGAAAGAACACTTGGAAATCTTCTTCGTAGACCGAGGTGGAACCGAGTCCCAAGGCTACAAGCATGTCGCACGCCTTCTTCAGCGAAGCCCTGTCCACCGACTCGCCTTGTCGTTCCGTCTTCACCATGCCGAGCATGGCATCCCGGAGGCGGTCCCTCACGTCGGCGTAGCGCGCCACCTCGTCGCGGAAAAGCAGGACGCCCGCCTTGCCGACGCTGTCGAAGCCGCTCCTGGGCACGTATGCGATGTCCAGGTACCTTACGATATCGCCGATCATTCTCATGCTCGTCTGGTGGGCTTCCCAGGCGTGGATAAGCGTCTGTAAGAAGTCGCCGTCGACTGCCTTCAACACGAGGGCGCGTACTTTGTTGACGAGATGCTCCGCCACGGCTTCGCGTAGTCCGCGGTAGAGGCGTTCCCCTTCGTTCTGTGCCACCATGGTGAATGCGGCTCTGTACAGATCGTCGAAGCGTTGGCTAGTACTCTGCCGCTCTTGTATCTCGTCGAAGGCTTTCCGCAGCCCCAGCCAGAGTTGCTGGACGCGGCCGTCGTCCACCTGCTGCGCAGCACTGACGACGCGCACTGCCTTGGCGTTTTTCATGACGGAGGGCCGGTCCACGGGGTCTAGCTGGCTTAGGTCTCACTCCTCGCGCTCACCTTTTCGTCTTCCTTCTTCTTGTCCGGTAAACCGGGGCTGCTTTTCTGTTAGCCTTAACAAGCTAGCGAATAAATGAATGAGAGATTGAAGCGTTTATTTGCAGATTGACAAGACCCGTGGTCTAAAGGGGGGGGGGGACGCGCACAAAAATAAAAAAAAACCTTGTGTAATCAATCTGACCATTCTCTTGTCCTTATTCAGTAAAGCAAAATGAATGCTTTTGCATTAACTAGTGGGATCTTAGCCGGTCCTCTGTAGTGGGCAGGTACTGTGCAGTGTGTAATGACACCGGAGATGTCGTATAGTTTCGCAGGTCAGTGTGACAGCAGGTGTTATAAACAAGATGAGAAGTCCTCCTTTGTTTGGATTCAAATATATGTTCAACCACAAAAAAAAAGCAAGGTTGAACGAGTACTTTCTTCATTCGTATTGGTAGGTGGTGAAGGCGGTAATATTACGTGGAGCAGAAGCGCGTATTATGCCTGGTTGGCTGTGGGAGATGAGTGGGAGGTGATTTTCGAGATGATTTCGACTCCAACCAAAGTTTTTGAAGTGTTTGGTCATATCTTCGCTCCTTGTACCAAGGAAATTTATGTTATTATCATCATCATACTGGTCGATAGCGGTTTAGCTCGTCCGTGAAATAGGAAATGAAAAAAAAAATAGAATGCTCTGCTTCCGAATTATATAGACGCGGGCTTATGCGTGCCTTTGCGAAACCTACTGTTTTGCACTTGACCGGCAAGTATTCGGCGTTGTTAACCCTTTTTTCATGGTTTGAGGCGTAGTGGGTTGAAAGTTCAGCTTAAAGAGGATTCAGCTTAAATTGAGGTCGACGCAGCGAGCAATGGAAAGAAAAATGGTATGTGTGACCTTAAGAGACAAGAAGAGAGCAGAGTGGATCAGGGAACAAACGGGGGTTAAGGATATCATAGTTGAAATCAAGAAGAAAAATGGACATGGGCCGGGCATGTAGCGCGTAGACAGGATAACCGCTGGTCATTAAGGGTAACTGACTGGATTCCCAGAGAAAAGAAGCGGGTTAGGGGGAGACAGAAGGTTAGGTGGGCAGATGAGATTAAGAAGTTTGCGGGTATAAATTGGCAGCAGCAAGCACAGGACCGGGTTAACTGGCGGAACATGGGAGAGGCCTTTGTCCTGCAGTGGACGTAGTCAGGCTGATGATGATGATGATGATGATGATGATGATGATGATGATGGGTTGAAATTATACCTGAAGTGTAGACCCAGAGAGAGAGAGCTAACAATGGAGGCTCTATAAAGGCAGCTCTTTGAGGTCTAGCTGCGACCTCGCTGTGTGCTCCGTACAGGCCTGGCGTTTTTTCGTTCGGGAACAGGAATCTTTTTGCGCCGATTTAGCGGACCGCGAAATAACCAAGAAAAGAAATGAAGCTAGGCGTGATGTCGCCGTCCCATCCGGCGTCCTCGCCGTTGGAGGGTCTGGCTTTTGGTGGGGTTTTTTTTTTTTTTCGTCCTACAACAAGGCCGTCTGTGTCCACCGTTCGATGGCGCCTGTCTGCCGCGAAGGCGGAACCGAGGACCGGCTGTGTCGTCTGCACAACGGGGGTTTTCGCGATGATCTTGACAATAAGTGGAAAAGTTGCCGGCTCCCTTTGGCTTTGGTTAAGGAGGCCATGGACGAAAGAAAGCATATGATCTGAGAGGGGATCTTAACTTCAACCGCTCTCTACTCGATGAACTTTATTGTGCTATAGTCCGTACTTCAGGCAACCGATGTATTCTCCGTTCACACTCGAGCCACCTGATCGATTTTCGATTCGCGTCTAATTACCTCTTAATTCACGTAGTTAACTTCAATTTCCGCTAGTTAACGTTCAAGTCACTCAATTCACTCTGGTACAACTTTAGCGACAACCAGCAGATCATTAGGCCGAGGAATGTATAGGGGCTCTTAATTGTGCTCTTTTATGTGTATTGCAGTAATTACAATGTAAAGTCAAAGGAAGTAATGTGGACGAAGCCATAACGGATTGCCGGTGGGTAGCGAACCCGCTACCTCCCTGCTGGTGTCTTTCCTCCAAGTCCATAACTGCGAAGCTATCGACATGGAGAGCTAAATCCCATTGCTTCCAAGTTAGGTGAATCTGTAAGCTTCGTACTGTCCTACGCACGCTAATGTTAAGGCGAAAGCCCCAAATGCCTCATCAAATCCACGATTGGGCAGCGCATGATTGTGCGTTTACTTTTGTGTGCTATAGCGGCCCAATTATGGATGCGTTCCAACTCGCCTGCCTTTCAGTTCTTGCTCACCTAACTTGAAAAATCGACTGCCTTCGTCACCACCAGACGTCGCCGTCACGTCATATGATGACTTCGTGATTTGCGTTGCCTCTGATCTTGGAGGCAGCGCGAATTCCCGTTGGCTGACGTCGAATTTCGCACTGCCTTATCCTGGAGGTTATGGTGAATCGTGTCGGATGTATAACGCTTTCAGTGAGAAGGAGGGGAAGGAGGGGGATCAATACACCGACTGAAAAGAAGATAAAGTTGGCTTTCTCTTTCAAGCCGTACATATAAGCCATAATCGTCACCATGATCAAGTCGTTTTGGGCGAATGCTAAAGAAATGCTGTGGGCTTTCCTTTTCGTTGAATATTCTGAGAAATCGATGTATGTTTAATGGCGCCAGTTGGTTCAGTGACGCGTAATTGGGGTCCTGTCTCGCTACGTAGCCCGGCCGGGTTAGTTCCCAGTGATTAAGCCCGCCAGTAGAGAGTCGCAGAGCACTTATTTTAGCTACAGGCTCGCTATTATGTTTCTTGCCGTTGTCCATTTCTCTTCGGTGAATCAGAGATCCGACCTCGGCACACGAAGCTCCCGCGTATGGCTCAAAGATGGCCGGCAAGCCAGGAGGAAACGAAAAAAAACCCCGGATCTTATCTCTCCTCGTTACCCGTCTCGGCATACAACAGTGTCGCTTTACACGTCACACAGTCTCGTTGCGCGCACTGCGTGTCGTAATTCTTCAGTGCGACCCAGTAATGGAAGATGTGCACGCTGTTAAAGCCCATTAATCAATGTCCCAGTGACGAGGACTCATTTTGTGACGCGTTAAAAAAAAAAAAACGCAAGGGCCCTTCTGCTTATCTGTGCGCTTATGCAAGGGGAAAGATTGTGCAGAGGTCGGTGTGTATGAGCCTTCGTACTTGCGAAATTTCCGAGAAAGCGAAAGGTTTAATGCGCGCAGGTCTTTTTTTTTTTAATACGCGGTGCTCGTATTCGTGGTGTCGTCACGATTGCTAAGCATGCTCTCGCGATCAGCATGATTTATGCAGCCTGACAATTTCTGAACGGGTGAAAAATAGAAATAAATAAATAATCGTTTTCAATGTTAATTAGTTTTCTTTCTTTCTTCTTTATTCTCTCTTCTTTCTTCTTTTCTTCTTTCTTTCTTTTTCTACTCTTGTCTTCATTTCTTTCTTTCTTCGTTCTTTCTTTCTTTCTTTCTTTCTGATAGCGTCCTTTTTCTTCTTTCTTTTCTTTCTTTGAGTCTGTTCTTTCTTTCTTTCTTTCACGAACTTCATGTGTTTTCTCCTCTTTCCTGTAAGGCTACCTTCACCGTGCGCTTGGGCGTACTGTGGAAAGGCATAACCACGGTGGAACGAAAACAATTTCGCGTGAAAGGGGCAGCGTCAGATTCCGTACTTTTTCAGCGTTATCACCCATTTTGAAGGCCTAGACACAATTAATCATTGTTGTTATCAGGTGCCGTCGCCATCTGGTGTTGTTAAGCGTTTTCAACAAAATTAAAAAGTAATCATATTGTGGGTAAGTTTTCTTGCCTTCGAAGAGAAATAGTCAACATTTGTTACAAGCGAGGAAATCGAATATTGAGAGAGGTGATGCCGGGAGACCCGACGGTGTTTGGGCGTCCACCGTTGACAGCGCTCAGGCTTCAATTTTTTTTCGTTCACTTTTACCTCTTATGCTAACTATAAAAAACAAATGTACCCCTAAGTATAATAATAATAAAAAGTTTGGATGATTACGCTGTTTCAGAACGCGTTGTACGTGTCACAAACGAAGCGAAATTTCTCGCTTATGCAATGGTCGTCGCTCCACACAGCCACACACAATACAGAGAAGAGTTTGCTGTGCAGGAAGCTCTGGGTCAATTTCTCTAGCATTTGCCGTGCAGTGCGAAGTCTCTCGTTAAAAAAAAATGTCAAACGTGAAACTGTTACGCATAGTTTCCATCGGTGACTTTTTTGTCCTCCACTATAACTTTCCTGCCATATCCCCTTCCGCAGCGCAGGTTAGCCTACCTGGCTCAGCGCTGGTTAATCTCCCCGCCTCTTTTTTTTCCCTATTTTCTTTTTTCTCTCGGTTAAAAAGAGCGTACTGCGTGAAAACAGCAATGCAGAGTGCCTCCTTGCCCTATATAGGCTGCGGTCGGTTCATTTCTGCGTAAAGTTGTTCCCATATAAAGAACGTTTCTCCGTTTTCTGGTTTTACATTCCCGCGTGTTGTGATCGGAGACGATTGTGCCAAATTTGTCTTCTGCCCCCCCACCCCCCCTTCCACTTTCTACCGCACACACAGATCCCTGCCTCTGACGCTTTTGGACTTGCTCCTGAAGGCAGGAGTGCCGATGAAAGCTCAGATAACGAGCTGTCTAAATGGAAGTGGCTTGTAGCCAACCACGCAAGGGCTCTTAGTAAGCTGTTAAGTGCTATTCGAGCTCCTCCATAATAATAATAATAAAAAAAATCTGATGGCCGTGCCGAAATCGAAGGCGACATCTAGGACATTAGGACAGTGCGAGCCCCTCGGTGGAAAGCGTTCAAGTTGCTATCGAAAAGTGACAAGAGGCGGAAATAAAGGAGATAGAAAACTGGTGCACGATTGTGGCGTCGGGTACCGCGGGAAGGTGCACCTCTATCTCGCATGCGGCCAAGAACGCGATCCTTATCCGTTCTCGAGGAGGGATCGCATTAGCCCCCGAAAGTGGGCTAATGCGACGCCGCCCGGCGTTGCCTTTTAAAGGACCAAACAACGCGCCGAGGCAGGCTACGCTGTGGCCGACCGTGGCTCCTTGGGAGGGATGCGTGTGCCTTTCTTATCTCGCACGTACCGGAATGCGTTCGTCTTCGCGGGCCTATCGTCCGTCTGGCGGCGTTGTGGACCGCTCGCTTTTCTTTCTTCGCTTCTCGTTCGCGATAACGTATCTTTAGCGTACGCGCGCCTCGAGATTCGGGACCCGTGAACGGCCAGCCGCGGTGCTCTCGCTTACCGTATGGATGCTCGTATATTACCCTACCCGTCACAGTGGTCTCTGGTTATATGGCACACCACCGCTAATCCGCAGGTCGCGCGATCGAATCCCAGCCAAGGTGACCACATTTCGATGCGGCCCGAATGACAAAGACCTGTACCCTAGAGAACCCTAGTTGGTTTGCAATTTTACGAGCCCCAGTTACAGCGTCCCTCATAATTATATCGTGACTGGCAGATGCCAAACCCCAACATCTGTCACTAAGGCCTGCGATGCGTCAGCAAACAAGAAAATTGACCGTCGGTGGCGTCAGCGCGAGTGATGCAAAAAAAAAAGGCAATATGCCGTGATCTCACGTGTGACGTCATTATGAGGTCACTGGTTGCATAAATTTGTGCCATAATTCTCACGTCCCAATGACGTCACTTGACGGGATGATTGCTTCTTTGCTTCTTGTAACGTGACGTCGTTTGAAATGGTGTCATCACACATCACCGCTTTGTAATGTGTGTTCGAATCATGGAGGCAATGCTCAAGCAGGTGAGGTGACGAAAGCTTGCAACGCCTCTGATCTTGAAGGCAATACAAGACCACGTTGGTGCTGAGAGGTTTCGTGGGGGGGGGAGCAAGGGGGATCGAGGTTGCAAATTAAAGGAATGCGATGGTGGTTTTCGCCTTAGTCATCTAGGCGAATGCGTAAGGAACCCTCTCAGATTTTATTACTCCCACACTCTAAGAAAGAAATGGAGTATTCGGGGAGTAGTTCTGCCATGAAGCAATAATCGTCAACAGACTTTCTCGCGTTTCCTTTCTTGAAAACGCGGTGCTGGTCACTTCCTGTCAATAATACTATGCCATTGTGATAACGTGCGCGACATTAGCGACCGCGAATTACTGTAACCGCGGTGATAATGCGAGGAAGTGCTGACGTAGATGATGATTATTGTGTGGCAGAAACACTACCCAAATACTCGATTTTGCTAGAGTATATGTTACCTCCAAATCAATAAGAAAAGAGGTGGGGCAGGGTATGACGCGAGAAGGTGGCAAATTGATTGTCATTTCCCAGAAAAGGCAAGTGCGCAGAGCGCTGAGGAAGGCGGGCAAACGGAACTGAGATGTGGAGGTGATATCGTGGCCACACAGTTGTAGTGCAGGACTGGGTTACTTGGAGAAATGAGGGAGGGACCTTTAGTGCTGCACTGGGCGTTGTGTTTCTGCTGGTGAGTGTCTGCCAGGATTTATTGAACGATGGGCTACACGTTGGGGTATTGCTATACAGTGTGAATGACCGTACTCTCCTCCTTACATGATGCGTTTGTAGAGTCTGTGAGGGCTTCCAGATAAACAAGAGAAAAAAGTTAAAGACTGACAGTGTTAGCCACTCGTTGGTAAGCTGATTGTTGCTTAATTGGTCTTGGTGTATGCTGTCAAAAACGTCGCCTACTGTGCTTATGCTGCTGAAAGTTGGCTGAATATTGGAAGTTGTTGGATAATGTCGATTAGTGTTCGATGTCTGTTCTAATAGCGAGCGTTTAGGCATCGTTCACGTTCAATCCGGTTAGGCTATTACTGCATGTACTGTATGAGAAACAACCTTTACTGGTTGTTCGTGAACCTTTTTTTTTCTTTCTGCGCAATGGTTCACTGTTTGTCTGATTTCTTCTTCGGCATTATTTGAAGGCGAAATATTGTGGTGACCTATCATTCAGCTCCTTGAACGAAACCGTGAGTAGCACATCGAAGAAAAACACTGGTTGCATGCTCCCTTAAGACGCGCGAGCTTTGTCTTAGCGGTGTTCGTGTGCTTTAGGAAGAAGCTTTAATTTTGGCTTAACGGTTCTTTCTTTTGACGCATCGCCAGTGGGAGCTCGGCCTTCGAGTCGTCTTAGCGATAGTGTATAAAGAGTCCTAGAATTTTCACACGTCTGAAACTCGTTAGTTTATGTGAGAGAAAGGAATGGCGTGAACGAAAAACATCGTATAATAGGCCGTCGCACTATCCATGTTTGCCAATAGCTTTCCGTAAAACGACCGCGTCAAACGCTGAAATCGAAGTGTGCGCAACGGGGATGCACATGCACACGGATGAACAAGGTTGTCGGTTTGTTTTTTTATCGCTTTTAAGTGTGAAACGACAGCTTGGGGCTCGTATTTCGCACTTCGCGTGGCATGTGGTTAGCGGCAGCGGCGCAACACATGTTGTGTCTGCGGTGCGGATTTCCATGTGTGCGCAGTGTCAGTGACATGTCACACAGGGGGCGACGTCTATTCG
>WOVY01013293.1:0-325719 GCA_013436015.1 Rhipicephalus annulatus | reverse complement strand
GCCTCATCAAATCCACGATTGGGCAGCGCATGATTGTTGCGTTTACTTTTGTGTGCTATAGCGGCCCAATTATGGATGCGTTCCAACTCGCCGCCTTTCAGTTCTTGCTCACCTAACTTGAAAAATCGACTGCCTTCGTCACCACCGACGTCGCCGTCACGTCTATGATGACTCGTGATTTGCGTTGCCTCTGATCTTGGAGGCAGCGCGAATTCCCGTTGGCTGACGTCGAATTTCGCACTGCCTTATCCTGGAGGTTATGGTGAATCGTGGTCGGATGTATAACGCTTTCAGTGAGAAGGAGGGAAGGAGGGGGGGGATCAATACACCGACTGAAAAGAAGATAAGTTGGCTTCTCTTTCAAGCCGTACATATAAGCCATAATCGTCACCATGATCAAGTCGTTTGGGCGAATGCTAAAGGAAATGCTGTGGTGGCTTTCCTTTTCGTTGAATATTCTGAGAAAATCGATGTATGTTTAATGGCGCCAGTTGGTTCAGTGACGCGTAATTGGGGTCCTGTCTCGCTACGTAGCCCGGCCGGGTTAGTTCCCAGTGATTAAGCCCGCCAGTAGAGAGTCGCAGAGGCACTATTTTAGCTACAGGCTCGCTATTATGTTTCTTGCCGTTGTCCATTTCTCTTCGGTGAATCAGAGATCCGACCTCGGCACACGAAGCTCCCGCGTATGGCTCAAAGATGGCCGGCAAGCCAAGGAGGAAACGAAAAAAAAACCCCGGATCTTATCTCTCCTCGTTACCCGTCTCGGCATACAACAGTGTCGCTTTACACGTCACACAGTTCCGTTGCGCGCACTGCGTGTCGTAATTCTTCAGTGCGACCGCAGTAATGGAAGATGTGCACGCTGTTAAAGCCCATTAATCAATGTCCCAGTGACGAGGACTCATTTTGTGACGCGTTAAAAAAAAAAAAACGCAAGGGCCCTTCTGCTTATCTGTGCGCTTATGCAAGGGGAAAGATTTGCAGAGTCGGTGTGTATGAGCCTTCGTACTTGCGAAATTTCCGAGAAAGCGAAAGGTTTAATGCGCGCAGTCTTTTTTTTTTTAATACGCGGTGCTCGTATTCGTGGTGTCGTCACGATTGCTAAGCTGCTCTCGCGATCAGCATGATTTATGCAGCCTGACAATTTCTGACGGTGAAAAATAGAAATAAATAAATAATCGTTTTCAATGTTAATTAGTTTTTCTTTCTTCTTTTTCTTCTTTCTTTTTTTCTTCTTTTTCTTTCTTTCTTTTCTTTCTTTCTTTTCTTTTTTTCTTTCTTCTTTCTTTCTTTCTTTCTTCTTTCTTTCTTTCAACTTCATGTGTTTTCCTCTTTCCTGTAAGGCTACCTTCACCGTGCGCTTGGGCGTACTGTGGAAAGGCATAACCACGGTGGAACGAAAACAATTTCGCGTGAAAGGGGCAGCGTCAGATCCGTACTTTTTCAGCGTTATCACCCATTTTGAAGGCCGAGACACTATTAATCATTGTTGTTATCAGGTGCCGTCGTCATCTGGTGTTGTTAGCGTTTTCAACAAATTAAAAGTAATCATATTGTGGGTAAGTTTTCTTGCCTTCGAAGAGAAATAGTCAACATTTGTTACAAGCGAGGAAATCGAATATTGAGAGACGTGATGCCGGAGACCCGACGGTGTTTGGGCGTCCACCGTTGACAGCGCTCAGGCTTCAATTTTTTTCGTTCACTTTTACCTCTTATGCTAACTATAAAAAACAAAATGTACCCCTAATATAATAATAATAAAAAAGTTTGGATGATTCCGCTGTTCAGAACGCGTTGTACGTGTCACAAACGAAGCGAAATTTCTCGCTTATGCAATGGCGTCGCTCCAAACAGCCACACACAATACAGAGAAGAGTTTGCTGTGCAGAGCTCTGGGTCAATTCTCTAGCATTTGCGTGCAGTGCGAAGTCTTCGTTAAAAAAAAATGTCAAACGTGAAACTGTTACGCATAGTTTCCATCGGTGAATGTTTGTCCTCCACTATAACTTTCTTCCATATCCCCTTCCGCAGCGCAGGTTAGCCCACCTGGCTCAGCGCTGGTTAATCTCCCCGCCTCTTTTTTTTCCCTATTTTCTTTTCTCTCGGTAAAAAGAGCGTACTGCGTGAAAACAGCAATGCAGAGTGCATCCTTGCCCTATAAGGCTGTGGTCGGTTCATTTCTGCGTAAAGTTGTTCCCATATAAAGAACGTTTTCTCCGTTTTCTGGTTTTACATTCCCGCGTGTTGTGATCGGAGACGATTATGCCAAAATTGTCTTCTGCCCCCCCCCCCCCCCTTCCACTTTCTACCGCACACACAGATCCCTGCCTCTGACGCTTTTGGACTTGCTCCTGAAGGCAGGAGTGCCGATGAAAGCTCAGATAACGAGCTGTCTAAATGGAAGTGGCTGTAGCCAACCACGCAAGGGCTCTTAGTAAGCTGTTAAGTGCTATTCGAGCTCCTCCATAACAATAATAATAAAAAAATCTGATGGCCGTGCCGAAATCGAAGGCGACATCTAGGACATTAGGACAGTGCGAGCCCCTCGGTGGAAAGCGTCAAGTTGCTATCGAAAGTGACAAGAGGCGGAAATAAAAGGAGATAGAAAACTGGTGCACGATTGTGGCGTCGGGTACCGCGGAGGTGCACCTCTATCTCGCATGCGGCCAAGAACGCGATCCTTATCCGTTCTCGAGGAGGGATCGCATTAGCCCCGAAAGTGGGCTAATGCGACGCCGCCCGGCGTTGCCTTTTAAAGGACCAACAACGCGCCGAGGCAGGCTACGCGGTGGCCGCCGTGGCTCCTTGGAGGGATGCGTGTGCCTTTCTTATCTAGCACGTACCGGAATGCGTTCGTCTTCGCGGGCCTATCGTCCGTCTGGCGGCGTTGTGGACGCTCGCTTTTCTTCTTCGCTTCTCGTTCGCGATAACGTATCTTAGCGTACGCGCGCCTCGAGATTCGGGACCCGTGAACGGCCAGCCGCGGTGCTCTCGCTTACCGTATGATGCTCGTATATTACCCTACCCGTCACAGTGGTCTCTGGTTATATGGCACACCACTGCTAATCCGCAGGTCGCGCGATCGAATCCCAGCCAAAGGTGACCACATTTCGATGCGGCCCGAATGACAAAGACCTGTACCCTAGAGAACCCTAGTTGGTTGCAATTTTACGAGCCCCCAGTTACAGCGTCCCTCATAATTATATCGTGACTTGCAGATGCAAACCCCAACATCTGTCACTAAGGCCTGCGATGCGTCAGCAAACAAGAAAATTGACCGTCGGTGGCGTCAGCGCGAGTGATGCAAAAAAAAAAGGCAATATGCCGTGATCTCACCGTGTGACGTCATTATGAGGTCACTGGTTGCATAAATTTGTGCCATAATTCTCACGTCCCAATGACGTACTTGACGGGATGTTGCTTTTGCTTCTTGTAACGTGACGTCGTTGATGGTGTCATCACACATCACCGCTTTGATAATGTGTGTTTCAATCATGGAGGCAATGCTCAGCAGGTGAGGTGCCGAAAGCTTGCAACGCCTCTGATCTTGAAGGCAATACAAGACTACGTGTTGGTGAGAGAGAGGTTTCGTGGGGGGGGGGGGGAGCAAGGGGGGATCGATAGTTTGCAAATTAAAGGAATGCGATGGTGGTTTTCGCCTTAGTCATCTTAGGCGAATGCGTAAAGAACCCTCTCAGATTTTATTACTCCCACACTCTAAGAAAGAAATGGAGTATTCGGGGAGTAGTTCTGCCATGAAGCAATAATCGTCAACCGACTTTCTCGCGTTTCCTTTCTTGAAAACGCGGTGCTGGTCACTTCCTGTCAATAATACTATGCCATTGTGATAACGTGCGCGACATTAGCGACCGCGAATTACTGTAACCGCGGTGATAATGCGAGGAAAGTGCTGGACGTAGATGATGATTATGTGTGTGGCAGAAACACTACCCAAATACTCGATTTTGCTAGAGTATATGTTACCTCCAAATCAATAAGAAAGAGGTGTGGGCAGGGTATGACGCGAGAAGGTGGCGAAATTGATTGTCATTTCCCAGAAAAGGCAAGTGCGCAGAGCGCTGAGAGAAAGGCGGGCAAACGGAACTGAGATGTGGAGGTGATATCGTGGCCACAGTTGTAGTGCAGGACTGGGTTACTTGGAGAAATGAGGGAGGGACCTATAGTGCTGCACTGGGCGTTGTGTTTCTGCTGGTGAGTGTCTGCCAGGATTTATTGAACGATATGGCTACACGTTGGGGTATTGCTATACAGTGTGAATGACCCGTACTCTCCTCCTTACATGATGCGTTTGTAGAGTCTGTGAGTGGCTTCCAGATAAACAGAGAAATAAGTTAAAGACTGACAGTGTTAGCCACTCGTTGGTAAGCTGATTGTTGTTAATTGGTCTTGGTGTATGCTGTCAGAAGACGTCGCCTACTGTGCTTATGCTGCTGAAAGTTGGCTGAAATATTGGAAGTGTTGGATAATGTCGATTAGTGTCGATGTCTGTTCTAATAGCGAGCGTTTAGCATCGTTCACGTTCAATCCGGTTAGGCTATTACTGCATGTACTGTATGGAGAAACAACCTTACTGGTTGTTCGTGAACCTTTTTTTTTCCTTTCTGCGCAATGGCCTCATTGTTGTCTGATTTCTTCGGCATATGATTTGAAGGCGAAATATTGTGGTGACCTATCATTCAGCGTCCTTGAAATAACCCGTGATTAGTACATCGAAGGAAAAACACTGGTTGCATTGCTCCTTAAGACGCGCGAGCTTTGTCTTAGCGGTGTTCGTGTGCTTTAGGAAGAAGCTTTAATTTTGGCGTAACGGTTCTTTCTTTGACGCATCGCCAGTGGGGAGCTCGGCCTTCGAGTCGTCTTAGGCGATAGTGTATAAGAAGTCCTAAGGATTTTCACACGTCTGAAACTTGTTAGTTTATGTGAGAGAAAGGGAAATGGCGTGAACGAACATCGTATATAGGCTGTCGCACTATCCATGTTTGCCAATAGCTTTCCGTAAAACGACCGCGTCAAATGCTGAAATCGAAATGTGCGCAACGGGGGATGCACATGCAACACGGATGAACAAGGTTGTCGGTTTGTTTTTTATCGCTTTTAAGTGTGAAACGACAGCTTGGGGGCTCGGATTTCGCACTTCGCGTGGCATGTGGTTAGCGGCAGCGGCGCAACACATGTTGTGTCTGCGGTGCGGATTTCCATGTGTGCGCAGTGTCAGTGACATGCACACAGGGGGCGACGTCTATTCGTGGGGGGGGGGGGGGAGGGTTAGAGGACCCTGGGGATTAAATGGCGCTTGCGTCACATTTGCTCAGCACTGGAAATAGAACACCAGTTCGTGAAATTGTACACCCTGAACGTACATATGGCGTACGCGCTGCAAGTTTCATGTCCCACAGCTGGAGCGCGTGGTCCAGTCAAAGTTTATGAATGCCTTGTTGCCCAAAGGAGTCCTGGAGGATCGGCGTGGTAGGTAACAGTTCGTTGCTTTCGAAATGCTCTTTGCTATGACAAACAAAAAACAAAGCAAAACAAAGAGGCAAAAAATGCTCGTATGCCGCTGCATATAAGCGCTCATTATGGCGAAAGCCTTCAATGTCTCGTGGGCCAAGAGGCTTTACGAGATTTCGCGAGAACCTAGACGATACTTTGCCAGACCTTCTGTGTGGTGTCGTCAACACGATGGCTTGGTACCGACTATTAAAATGTCGTACCAATGTGTTCCACTTACGTAAGCGTGAAATGAATAAATAAAAACAAGTAGCAACAGTCGCTCAAACGTCACGATATGCTGAAACGAATTAAGTGTTTCCTTCGGCGTACCAAAGGTCACGTGGCGCTCAATGTGACATGCCGTCAGCTGATGATGTCATTAAATGACCAACACGTGACATTCTCGTTTATCCAAAGATGTGCTGATCCTGGAGGCCATGCAATGTCATGTTATACGCAGAAACGCTTTTTGTGGGAAGAGGGAGAGGTCATTAGAATCGAATTCGAACGAAAAAAAAAAACACTACACCGTATGGCCACGCACAGCGGACTGAATGCGCAAAAGCAAAACATTTGTTTGCTTTGATTCCTTCCTTTCACCCGGAGTGCGCCGCCATACGCTATAGGGGGTCGTCCAAGGAAGATAAACTTTTTTGTAATGCTCTTTGGGGTCGGCCGGCTAACACACACATTTGAAGAAGGTGTTTGTCTTCCAATATTTTTCTGTAATAGCGTAAGAAAACCGTGGCGTTATTAAGGCCTTACGTGCCTCATAAAACGCGGACAACTGACAGGCGTCCCACGTCGGCGGCATCAACATGAGCGATGTAAGAAATCACCATCACGCGAAGACGTCACAGAATTGCCAAATATACGCAGCACTTTTATGTTGGGTGATATCTATTTAATCTACTTTACTTTATCAAACTATTAAAATATCGTACCAATGTTGCCATTGGCGTAAGCGTGACATTTCTTACAGTGTAGTGAAGAGTTTCTTACGTTCCTTGTTGGAAAGGTTACTTACCAAGCTACGTTTTGTTTTGCTTGTTATCCAAGTTTCTCGTTAATGTCTTTCTACTATTCCCTATGCACACGTGCACTCGTTTAACCATTTCATGTATGGGCTTTGTCAAAGACCTACAGTGTTGATAAATGAATAAATAAAATATTGCCGTGCCATATTGTTATGGTGACATCACTTGACATGACGTTACATAATGGCATGAGCTCGGTCAACGGTGGGCCGATCATGGAGGCAATGCAAGACGACGTTCGTACAAAAGAGCTTTCGCAAGGTGGATTTCGCATGCCAGTTGTCTTAGGCGAGTGCATATGGCGTAGAGTTTCCTAAAATTAACTAGAGGGGTCTCTGTGGCGCTGCGATCGTTCAGCGACCATGGGAATGACGGGTTGTACATGGATTTGCCTATAGTATTCGTACTTGCGGGTGGCGAATCGCACTTGCGGCTTCGTTTACTGCTGTGTTTCGGTTTTGTTTTTGAAACAAGGAACGAACCCTTTTGAATTTCGCAACCATGTTTGAATTGGTGAGCCTAAACGGTTAAGGTGGTGAAGCGCAAATCGCCGAACATTTGCTGATCGTTGCTTCGTGACAAAGCAGCTTCAAGCCACGTGAATCCAAGAGGAACGTAAAGTACGAAGACTAGGCAAATCTGTGTACTAACCATGATTGCCATGCTCGCTGAAGCGCCATCTGTTGGAGCTCCCATATATAGACGCCCGAATTCCATCCTTGTGTACCTATAGGTGACTGTATCCCTGAGAGTTTTTTTGAGGCCGGGTGATCGTATGAAACTGCGTGAAAATCCTGCATGTTTCCATAACAATTCTTCGTGAGGGACACGTGTTTTGTTAAATAGCGCTTCATCTCAGTGTTGTCGTTGCGATTGACCAGGAAAGAAAACTTGGAATATAATGTGGAACAATGAAATTCTACACTTACGCGGTGTTTGTGACGAATGAAAATGCACTTCGTCGGAATAAGAGTTTGCAGTCGACAACCTTGTTTGGCGTAGGTGTTTTATTCGTTTTTGTATATTGCGATGCGAACTAATAGGATCATGAAATGTCGTGTGCACCAACTAAGGCCGCTTTCATTCGTATGCCGTAAGCAAAACGCAAAGGTTAACAGCCCGGCATGGCGGCACTGATAAAAACCCTCGCGTAAAATAGTCTATTGACTGAGGGGTTTCGACTTATGGACGAAGACGTGTATGCGATTTCAAACTACGCCATCGATCTCTGGCGTGCAGTTGTTTCGCTCCGCGACGCCCTGGTTTTTTGGGCAGCGACGCTTTTCGTTGACTGCCGGGAATCTTATTTACGTTCGACGCGAAAAGCGTTTTATCTGCGCGGGGCTTCACTTTTCGTTCCGTTTAGTCCTCAAATTTATGGCTATCGTATGGACATGAATCTATAGCGCCATCTGACGTTGATATCGCCTTGAACGCTAAGGCGCGCAATCGCGGAGTTCGGGTGCTTCTTCCTATCTTTTTCCTTTCAGTTCGCGTAATGACCTCTGCGATGGGTGACATTTCGGCAATATATGTTCGATTCGGACCGTTCTTTCAGCCTGAATCCGAACTTGATAGATTGTGAAGAAACATTACTCTTACACGAAGACTAGAGGTCGCGTTGGTCGTGCCATTCATATTCGCGAAGCGGCGCCGCCTTGCATCAATAGCTTTTGCATCGCGTCTGCCGCAAATACGTCTACATCGAAATCACTCGTATAACGAAAAATCTTGATGATTCGGTGCGTTTTGTCGCTAAGAGCGCTCGACTTTGCTTGCGTTTCACGTAGGAGAGCGTAGATAGACGAATCGATCGAAAAGAGCTTCGATGTTCACCAATCTGAGCCATCCGTAGCGCCGACGTCGACATCGCGCTGAAAAGAAAATCCACATTTGGCGTATTTCGTTTTAGCGCATTTCGCTGCGCCTCTGTACGCTTCTGTACGCAAGGTTTCCTGCACGACCACGCTAGAGCGTCTGTCGTGATTGTGCTGCTGCATCACCTGAAGGTCGCACGTTCGATGCCAGCCGCGGCGGTGCGTATCTAGCACACCTGAGGTGAAATGTTAAGAAGCCCGTGTTTCGTGCGTTGTGGGAGCATGTTAAGAACGCCAGATGGTTCGAAATTTTCAGAGCCCTTCACCACGGCGCCCCCTTTTAATCATATCGTATAGTTTTGGCTCCTAAAACCGAAATATCGTTAGGATGTTTTAAAATACGGTACGCAAAACCTTAGCGTTTCTCGCCACTGGGCATGCGTCTATCCTCTTTAGGGGCCCACATAAAGTAATATTCTCCGAGTACCCCATTCTGAAAGGGTTTATTGGTAAGTTTAAGAATTGGGTGCGCAAAGATGGCGTTCGTTGCTTAGGTGCGCTGTTGCCGCCACTTAACGGGGGCACCCAAAGGGGATAGCGTTATACGTATGCCCAGTGTATGGCGAGGAAAGCTAACGTGACGCTTTGTGCACCGTATTCTAAAGCTGCCTAATATTTAGAGGACTAGAGAGTAAGCGAACATCTGCAAACACGCGCGATTCTTTCTGGCTGACCTGGAAACAGGGTTAATCTTTCGAGATAACTGGCGGCGCTGTCTGCGCACCCGCGACATATTGACGTTGGGCCATTCGTCGCCGGCAAGTACCGCTGCCAAGACTAAAGACCGCAGGGTGGCCCTGGCGACTGCTCTTCCGATTTTAAAACACGATGGTTTATCTTATTTCTCCATCCCTCTTTATTTCACACTCGTAATCCGCAGCCCCTTTCTTTCAATGGGTCGCTTTGATTTCCTCAAGAACGTGCAGCAATATACGAATCTCTATACTCCGACTGCTTGTCTGTATAGTCCCATGTGTGGTCCTTCGGGGTCACGACCGTTTTTCCTGGCACCTGTGGTGTTGGCGTAAGTACGTTGAACCCTGGACGCTTCGCGGACGTCAAGTTCGCACGCAATCTTCCTGGCGGACATCGTCCATTTTCCGTGCCACCTAAGAGCGGTGGCGAAACGAACGTGTTCCACCGGCACCGTTTGTCTCGGCGGCGCGCCGGAGACACAGCTCGTGGACACACGCCGCATTTGCTGCGATCGTACGTGTGGCTCACGGTTTCTACACGGCCAGACCAGGAGGCGATGTTCTCTTAGAAAACGTTGTGCGTGATCGGCATTCGGTAAGGCGGGGGCGATATACCGTCAGCGCCCGGCTTAAATAATGTGGAGCCGCGCTCAAGCAAATCGCTTTGGCCGCAGAACAATAAGACTGTTCGCGGAACAACATCGCACCAGCGCGGAATCGCAGTGCCGGTCGACTTTGCCTGCGCCATTTATAGACACTAGTTGGCGCTATAAGGAGTCATACAATCACGGTACAGGTAACTTGATCACAGTGTCTGCCCGCTTGCTCATCAAGGGCGCTTCGCTACTACGTTACATGAAACTGGTTGAGCACAGGATAACTGCGCTGCTCCAATGAAAATAGATAGCACACTGTTGATCGGCGTTAGCCAGTACTATCCAATATGTAGCTCACGTAGCGCGAGACGATGGGATTGACCAGTAATAAGCCAGTATTAGCCAACAGCAGCAATCATTTAGCCAGCTTGAACCTCCGTTCGCCGCCATTCAGACAATTCCTTGTTGGGCGTATACTAGTCGACGTTGCGCAGTGACAACCAGTGTTGGTTGTGTGCGCTTGATTACGGCATGCGAGTGGTACCACCGCTTACGGTTGGTCACTGTTCCCGGTTTATAAATTGCAGGCAGCGCGGAGGGGTGCGGTAGAGGGTGCGTTAACATATTCAAGTACTTACATATATGATGGTGCAGAGAAGCAGTGTACATACTCTATAAGGCTGGCTGGCCGTAAATTTTCGAGCCTGCAGAGCGGCAACTCGTCACCTCCTCATTCTCCGCAGTGGCCCGCAACTTCAAACGTTTGTTGCCCCTTCCGACCAATGAGAGGCCGGGGCTGTCGGCTTGTACATATATCTTTGAGAGCGTGCGCAAATGAACAACAGCTTGTAACCCATGCGTCTTCGACGTTTGCGAACTCGTTTTGCCGCCGTTTGGATGTACTGCGGTCCCTCAAAGGCTCCGTACCTTATAATGGTTTCCCGCCCTCGGCCTCCACCCTTTCTCTCTCACTCTCTCTCGCCCAACGCTATGGTAGACGCATTTGTATCGGTATTCCTAAACACCTTTCGGCGGTACGTTCCGTTCGTCGCGGACCCGTCTCTTCCCGTCGAGCGTTTGTTTGCTACAGCCCTACAACGGGTGTATAACTTATGGCTGTCGTGTCGGGCCCGACACGGCGCCGAAGCGGTTCGTATATAGATTGCGTTGTCCTCAGCTTGGTTCGGAAAACAGGCGTTGAAGGTATGCGCTTCTTTCGGAACCGAGCGGCTCGAAGCATGCATCGGAGTTTCACTTCTGTAGACAAGCGGTTGGTCGGGCTTGAGGTCACACCGTTCCAAGGGTTCCTGCTGAAAATAAATGAAGCGACGACGAGGGCCTGGGGGGGGGGAGGGGGGCGCGTAGTTGAACTGCGAAAGGTGCGCAACTAATCCTGGTTGAGCGTGGAAATCCGGATGCGCGTTCGTTGTTAGAAAACGCGCATGCATTCCTCGCTCGAGAACCGTTAGTATTTCACGACTCGCTCGCCTCGATACAGTGTGTGCTTTTTCGTTACGATGTCATCGTTTTTATTGAGGTTCGTGAGGCCAGTTGTGTCGCATACGAATTGGGAAATTAGCGGCGACAAGCGTGTCTCGTTGATTGATATGTGGGGTTTAACGTCCCAAAATCACTATATGATTATGAGAGACGCCGTAGTGGAGGGCTCCGGAAATTTAGACCACCTGGGGTTCTTTAACGTGCACCCAAATCTGAGCACACGGGCCTACAACATTTCCGCCTCCATCGGAAATGCAGCCGCCGCAGCCGTGATTCGAACCCGCGACCTGCGGGTCAGCAGCCGAGTACTTTAGCCACTAGATTGCCGTGGCGGGGCAAGCGTGTCTCGTGAAATTGTTCATTCGTGAACGCTGGCAATAGTGATTCATGTTCGCGTGCTTTCCAACTCTCTGAAGGTTGTGCGCTTTTCTTTCTTTTGTTCGTTTATTTAATTTTTGTTCGTCTGTTCTGTGTGGTAGTCCTATTACGTAACAGAACACAGGACCGTCTGTGGATTACCGCCTTGAACGTGCGATTGCATGTTGTTATCGGAAGTTGCAAACGAGATTGCCAAGTGTAACTATGAGTATATATATTTTTTCTGCTCTGTGTGGATGCTAAGCTAGTGCGGAGAAACAAGATGCGTTAGGCAACTTTCGGTATTTCGGTAGTTGCCTGAGCGTTATATGAAAACGTACAACGCAGAAGCAGTATCTATTTGGATACCGCTTTACTGCTTTTGACCTGTATTTTACCTTTGTATACTCTGCCCGAGCTCAATTTTTTTTTGCAATTAATTGCCCTGTATCTTTTTCACCCGATGCTTCTTCGGAAGCGGTGTGGCGTAGTTTAAACATAAAAAAGGCATTAAGATACGTTTGGCAAGCTTTACTTTAGTCTGAGGTAACCCGTACTGCCACCTTTCCTGCGTGCGAATGTTATTACGTAGGTTTAGATTTTGTTTTTGTTTGTTTTGTATGGTTGTACACGCAAAGGGTGGGGCCGCCTTCTATACGCTCTTCCGAGCATCGGCTGTCACATCTATGTGCATCGCCCTGTAAATTCGAGACAGATTGCCTTCGTGTAAGGACCCGCCAAAAGTCATCGCTCGTGTTTGCGCAACTCTACATATGGCCGCGGACATTCGCAGTCACTTCCTCGAAAGGAATCGTACATCACGCCTTTTCGTGCAACCTCGCGTTCGCTTGCATATGCAGTGCCGTGCGTCTCCGAGATCGGAGGTATATGTCCTTCCGGATCTGCTCCACCCTCCCCCTCTGCCTTCTGTTATTCATGGTTCGATAAACTCTGAGCCGGCGCCTCGACCCACTGGCTTACGGCGTTGCGCTGCTCAGCGCGCTATTGGATGAACATCTGATGCTATGCCATGGTGAAACACCGATTTTATGGAGGCTATAAGTTCCAATGGCGTAGCCAAAAAAAAAAAAAATTGCAGCATATCCACGGAGTGAATGATGGAGAGTGGGGCGAAGCATTCGTCCGTCCATTCGTTCTTGCTTCCGTTCGTCCATGCGTCCGTCTGTGTGACCGTCCATCAGCCCGTCCGTGCGTGCGCCTGTTCGTGCGTCCGTCCCTGCGTTCGTCCATGCAGCCACCCCGGCGTCCGTTCATGCGTCCATCCATGCATCTGTCTGTGTGTCCATTCGTCCATCTATTCAACACTCCATGTACCACCATCTCGCATCTTTTCATCATATATTCCCCATACAGAAGCACCGCCATCCAGCGGACATTCCAAAGACTAAATGGGAGGTGGCACACGAACACTTTCTTACGGTTTGCGCTTCGGGTATCTACTTCTCACCTTTAACTACCTCGAGTTCATTCATGGTATATACTAGTTCATTGTACTCATGGCCCTGCGGCTCAATGCTCGCTAAACCTTTCTAAAACTAAGGAGGTTACACCCAGCGAGTATAACGTAGCAACCCTTTCTTGTCAGATAGTGCTCGATGTACATGCCAATGGCTGCTAATGAGCATCGCAGCGTGCGCGTTGACTAAAAGCCGAATGCTCCTGTCTCTCATTCCCCATTAGCAGCCATTGGCATGTACATTGAGCACTATTTTTTATTGTTCAACAACGCACAGAAGAAATCTCTCACCGGCACCTTCTTGGAGGTCAAAATGGTATACTTGTTACATACTACAACGGCTACGAGGGATGAAGAGGTGCCGCTTCGCACCGTAAAACTTTTTTGAGGGGGACGAGGGACTTTCAGCCATACTTTATGTATGTTCGTGCGAGGTTTTCTATGTGTGCGTGTATGTTCGCAAGCCAGATAGAAAATTTTCGCTCAGGAAGGGGGCGAACCTCCCAATCCTTCCTTTATTGGCTACGGCCCTGATAAGCGCCAAATTCCCGCTCTTATAGATGCGCAGTCAGCAAAAGTTTATCAGCAACGAGTCGCACAAGCTCTTCTGAGCATTACCTGAAGGCGATTAAGCTTCACGAGCGTCTACGATGTACCAGTGCGAGTTTGTGTTAAGCCTGTTATCACTGACTGTTCATTCGGTTTTCTTTCTTTCTCTAGTTCTTCTATTATTTCCACTTTCCCCCCAGCCCGCGTGTAGAGTGGCCAACAAAGCCAAAGCTTGGTTAGCCTCCTTGCATTTCCTCGTCGTTTCTCTCCCCCTTCCTCTCTCTCGAATTTACACTTCCGGCTAGTGACGAAACGCTTTAGCAACATGTGCTCGGCCGAACTGAATCACGAATTGCTGGGAAATTCAAGGCTCTCTCGGACCCGTGTACTCCAAACTTTTGATCGCGACTGTATAAATGCTCGGTCGTCGAAAATGCGCAGGAGTCTCGCTGGGGCGTTTTTTAAAACCCATTATTTCTTTCGGCGTTAGTAACGCAGGAATCGGTCATTCACTCGATTGATAACCTTATCAGCCTAGCAATGGATCGCCGAACGTATTTTTTTTTTCGCTGTGTACAAGAGGTAGTGGTGGTACGACAGCACTGCTGCTCCAGGTTAGCTTTTTCTTGATGAGCCCGCAGCCACTTTTGAACACAATCAATCAATCAATCAATCAATCAATCAATCAATCAATCAATCAATCGAAAAGCCTATATGTCACCACTCTATACTATATACACAGCGGGCGAAAGTTCCAAGTCTTTAGTCGGCCTTAGAAGTTTACAGCCATTTTCCAAATACATTTAACTACAGCCAATCGACCAACGTTTCTGTTCATTCGGGTTAAGATCGCTGCCTTTCTCCCTTTGTCGGAGCAGTGGAGAACTGCAAGCAGGTGCCTGACGCCTGTCGCGTACGTGGCGTATACCGTCAACGCCTTCTCCCAAGACGTCGTCTCGTACCCGACACATGCCATCGCAGATCCTCTAACAGCCGCCATTCCGAAGGTCTGTCAGCAGCGCCGCAGACGAATGACGTGCAATGAGACTTTGTAAGTGTCCCGCAGCTGTCCGCCAGCCGCTCACTCGGAGGGCTCTTATGCAAAGTTCATTCGCCGCGTGGACGCTTTAACCTTCGCCAACCTTGGGGCATATGCAGGCCTTCGCAAGGCTCTCGTTCGCCCTGTCATTCACTTGGATCTATTGCGTCCGGTAGCCAGCTGACGGTGCCTCAGTGCTGCATTCATTACAAGAACAGAACCTTGGACCAAGAAAACATGAAAAACAAGAAAAAGCTCTCCGAACTGCTATAGAAAGGAACGTTTGAACCACGGTGTAAGAGGTGGTTTGAACCAACACACAATCGTAACGAACGGGATAGGTGACCGGCGATCGTCACGTCATTTTAAAGGTGGTGCTAATCAGAATCATCGTTATGCCCAGGCTGTTTAGAGAGCACGTTATCGAACAGAATACCACCGTTTTCGTTCAGTCATTCCAGGGCGCGACTGCTTGTTTGCGGGATTGAACCCCGACCGCTAGAGGCACATCTACCATGTGACGTGGGTGCACGGCAGCGAACCTCAGGTGGTCAAAATTATCCGGAACCTATGGTGTTCCTCATATAGCCGTAGTCCTCTTTGGGACGTTTAACATCCGCAAGCCAAATCCGTTATTTAATGGGAACACCAGACAGTTTGAACGGTCTTTCACAGATAAGATGACGTGGGCTTTAATGAACAGAGCAACATCGCTAAACCGGGGGATGAAGTACTTGCGGCTACATTAGGGTGAATCGCAAAACACTGCTGCACTTGTGCAAACAAAACAGAAACGCCGACAGGAATAACTCTCAGCTGCGAACAAAACAGTCACGATGCATGATGCATATACTACATGGGGTTTTCTTCTCACGCGAAATACCAACAGCCTTAACAGCTATTTGAACAGGCGTGCCATAAGCCTGTCATTGACGTCGAGGTTCAGTTCAGCCTTTGGCAATGTCAAGATATTGACGTAGCTGGCTCCGTATTATCCCATGCACTACTATTGACGCACACTCTAACCCTCCCTATAGCTCTCTAGCGATTAGCGAAGACATTTTCCCTTTAGAAGTTGAGACCAACCCTATAGCTTTTCACTTTCACGCGGCCTACTGTTACGTGTTGCCGCTGGCCTCTGCCTAATAATAGTGCTGTGTCGTTGTATCAAACAATAATAGTCTCATCGCAAAGTTGTTCAAACGTGGTAGGCATGACTTAGCCGTATACACAAGCTCCCTTGAATAACTTTCAACATTTATGATCACTAGTGCATGATGTGTGTACAAACATCCGTTCCCACACACAAAGCCTCATGCGCTAATCACGACGAAATCGACTACGTCGCTTACAAATAGTAAAACGCAGTTAAGCGGATGACCATTTACTGGAGAGGTCAACCTAGTTACACCGTTATCTTCGCACAAGAGCACACGAGATTGTTGTCTTCCTTGCACAGCATCCGTTAGTAAGTATTAGTCAGTTAATAAATATTAACGGCCTGATAGCGCATACCAAAGGTGTTTTACAGGCAATCAGCCGTCACTCCTCTACCACATATTATCTCCTCCTTATCGAAGCGTCGCCTTCGAGTTGATATTCGGAAGGTGCACATATATAAAACGCACGTATACGGGCTGACCGACCGCGGTGCTTAAAAAAGGTCGTCGACATAAAAACGTTGGTAATTTTCACGGCTGTCCGACGTGCTGCGTATATGGAACGTCCCATCGTCTTGTCGTAGCCGCTTGTGTATTATTATTGCAACGGGCCTGCACGTTTCTGCCTGGAACACCCACGGCGAACCTATTTTAGCGTGCGGTGAATTGCTATAGCGTCCGCTACGTGCCGTTAATAACCGCTACAGCGCGGGTGCAGTTCACGGCTATGTTTACGGAGATCGCGGGTCTTCCGCCGCGACCCCTGTCAGTCCGCGCGGCGGCTATAAGGTTAGTGTAGCAATCCGATTACAGCTGCGATGGTTGTTTCAGCCAGGGCCGCGCCCCTTTCTCGGGCCAGCAGTGTGACCCGTAACCGGCTAACGGAGTTAGTTCCTGCGGTACGATTCTTTTTCGTGGTGTCTGGAGCAGTGCTCATTTGGTACCGAGGCGCGCACCTTGGCCGCGCCTTCTCTAAAGATGGGAAATAATCGGTCACATCCGCGTGCACTGCAGTGCATAGACCTCCTCCGTGCAGTGTATATGAGGCGGGCGAAAATGTCTTGTCCAGGAAGTGGCCCGCGAGAAGGAAGGGCCCGACGTGGTTAATCGTGTGCGCGCCGCAGATCCGAGAGCGCTTAGTACCGTGCAGCGTTGGCGTGAGCTATTGAACGTGCGCTCTTTTGATAGTTAGTCTATAGTGGCACCTGCGCCTTTCTTTATACCTTCAGCTCAACTTCAAAGATGCTTCGGCGCCATCTTTGGACTCCTGGCGACCTCGCCAATAATCCAGTGGCTTCTGAGCGCTAAACCGACTTGCCAAACAGTATGCCCAAAACTATGAGACACGCCCTTTGGCCGAAGGATTCCTCCTTGTGTCTGTGGTTCGCGTTTGAAGATAGCTCATTCCCCCCCCCCCCTTTTTTTTTGTTCTTCTCTGAGACGTGTCTTGTTTGAATTATGGGGCATTTCGTATGAACCGGTATTTTGTACGAGGAGTTCCTGAACGCGAATTTAGCCGAATGCGTGGTTAGTTTCAACGACGTTGCACGCTTTTTCAGCCAGAAACCTCCGGGGTCGTCAGCTATGCGGGCGTGGTCGCCAGGGGAAGATAGGGGTCGCCAGTGATAAGCAGACGACACATCCGCGTCCTGGCAGCAGACGACAACGACCGCGAACGCAGACGACACGCTGCGGCATCGTTCAAAGCAGTGGCGCATGCGCGTGCCCCGCCGCGGTGGTCTAGTGGCTAAGGTACTCGGCTGCTGACCCGCAGGTCGCGGGTTCGATTCCCGGCTGCGGCGGTTGCATTTCCGATGGAGGCGTAAATGTTGTAGGCCCGTGTACTCAGATTTGGGTGCACGTTAAAGAACCCCAGGTGGTCAAAATTTCCGGAGCCCTCCACTACGGCGTCTCTCATAATCAGAAGTGGTTTTGGGACGTTAAACCCCACAAATCAATCAATCAGTGGCGCATGCGCGAAGCAGACGATAACCGAAGCTAACAACTTTCATTGTTTCTTAACCGCTTCGTTTGTAGCTCCTTTTTGTACCCCGGGGGCTTGTCTCGGCTTTCGTCGCTCGGCCTTTCATTGTGAACGAGTTGTAGACAAATGACCCTGCAGGGCGCCAGTACCAATGAATGGCTCGTACATTTAGTCCGACGGGCGTATTGTAAAGTAGCGAAGGGTGAGTAGCCTGATTGGTGTCGATCCTTTGACACCGAGGGCTGTTACGCCTTCTCAAGGACATGCACACCCCGCCCCCACAGCTCTTGTTCTTTTTTTGCGTTAACGTTATACGTCTTTTTGTTTTTGGAGCCTTGTCAACAAGCAACGGTATCACCACCGACACTGTAACTGACAGGTCGGTTCGCAGTAGACGACAGGCAAGTGGGCGCGTTAGCAGACGAGAGAAAAAAAGGAGCAACCGCTTCTGCACTCTCGGTCGGGTGTCTAAACCTATAGTTTCGCTTTTCTTCGTTTTTTTTTCTTACGTGGACGACGTCTTGGCTGAGCGGTTTATAGCAGCGTCGTCGCTTTAGGCTGTGGTTTGAAAGGGGGGTTCCTCATCGAAGCCGTGTTTATGCCTCGCTGGGGGTCGACACTGGCCTTGCGCGTAGTTTGGTGGAGGCTGGTAGGGAGTTTCTCGAAGTGGGTGCCGACGAATGAGACCACGCTGGTTATGCCGACGTTCGCTGCCGCTACAGAACCTTCTCGCTCTTTGTCGGAGAGGGGCTGGCCTTCGGCGCGCCTGCCAGACGGCGTTTTTTTTTTTTACTCCAAAGCGTTGCCGCTTCGCTTGTTTACTTGCCATTCTGTTGCACTCGCCGTTTGACCTGGTTGTTTCGGGGCAGTGTGTGGGACCATGCTATAGCTAGGCCTGTGCTCGCTTGCTTTTCTGCCACGAAAATTTCAAAAATAACGCCGGATTCAACGAAGAAAAGGAAAGTAACGCATAGAGGAAGCGAAGGGAAAGCCTTTAGCCTGCAGCTTTCTTCGTGCTGTTCTTGTTCAATGTAAGGGCGTTTTTGCCTCACCCGCTCTCTCTAATGAGGCATATAAGAAGAAAGTTCGAACTAAGTAGTTGCAGGGACTGGTCTGTCGTTTAACTGCTGTTGAAACTCTGTTTGTATCGCTTTGGAGCCCTCACTGAGCCTTTCGTTTTGTGCTGTTTCGTGGCTGGAAGTCTCGAAGCGCCTGCCGTTTTGAAGGCTGTCGGCTTCGAACCCCCGCCGAGATTGCTTTGTTGTGTCTAGGGCCAACGCGAGCGCACCATCGGCTGTATACGAAGAAAGCTGGGGGGGGGGGGTGAAGCAGGGGGGGATTTGCATTTCCCCTCTTTATCGCAGAAGATAGTTTCGCCCCGTTGTTCGTCGCGCCGCCGCAGTTCGCGGAGAGTGCAGTGAGCGTTATAGCGTCCTTTGCTTTACGGTGCACGCGCGTCGGAAGTTGACTGTCTGCGCGAGTGTATATCGGGTTCGGTTGCGGTTTGTTCTAGTGTTTGATCTGTGGGGTGCGTCGTACACACACACATACATACGTTGTCCTTCAACTGTATGTGGGCCTTTCTTTCGGCGGGTTATCTTGAAAAGATTCAGTACAGTAACCCCACGCTCCTGCCCTTCCCCCACACTCTCTTCAATTGATTGCGTATACGCAGAATCGTTTTGTTAGTTGAGCCCGGCGGAAACGACAGCGGTATGAGTGCGCTCATTCTTGTATAGTGAGTGGACCGCATAAAATTTACGGTTATTTGCTTCCTGCGTTAATTACCGCCTCTTGTCTGAGCGCACAAACCACACATTCGTCGAGTTCTTGTCAAGTGTTCTCTAACCGCCCTCTTTGATTATGGCTTTCAGCTTTTGTTTGTAAAAAAAAATGACACATGCATACCTTTTTTTTTAAATCCGGATATACTTTGTCCTCACTCCCCCTCTCCTCGTACCCAATCTACCTTCTATTTTATCTACACCTGTCATAAAAGCGTACTATAAACGATAAGCGCGATTGTCGAGCACTGATTGCGTACTTCTGAGTCAACGCCGTCGTTACGCCTATTGTCTTGGGTGATATCTGTTACGGCGAAGTTTATCTGCTCCGCGTAAGTGACTTGCCGGGCAGTGGCCGTGGTGCCAGCTATAGCGTCCGTGCCGGACGGGGTAACATGCCGCCACGATAGGAGGGATTCTGAGAAGTATAAAATGACGCTCAACCGTGTTCACCAAGGTGCACTCTCCGAAGCTGAAATGTTCTGCGAAAATGTGCGTGACACCCACTTTTGTTGCTTCTTTGATATGATTTGTTGACTCTCTTGCCAAGCTACAAGTGTTCTGAAGTGGTGAGTCGTGACTCTTACCCCCGTATTCACGGACGCTCCCCGACTCGACTTTCACCCTTCACTTGACAGAGTTGCGCACTGCGCCGCTGCTCGGCTGAAAATGACGCTGCGTTACTCAAGAATAGCGGCAAATTATCACTGATATGCAGTGACTTGCCCTGCCTAGAGATGGCGCTCCCATCGGCTTTCTCAAGTGAAGGTGGAGCGTTGAGTGAAGGGGTGTTCTAGAATACGGGGGCTAGCCACCATGGTGACGTCATGAGAGACGTCTATCGGTCGCAGTCTCGCAATTAAAAAAAAGATGTACAAGCCCCGCCGCGGTGGTCTAGTGGCTAAGGTACTCGGCTGCTGACCCGCAGGGCGCGGGTTCGAATCCCGGCTGCGGCGGCTGCATTTCCGATGGAGGCGGAAATGTTGTAGGCCCGTGTGCTCAGATTTGGGTGCACGTTAAAGAACCCCAGGTGGTCTGAATTTCCGGAGCCCTCCACTACGGCGTCTCTCATAATCATATAGTGGTTTTGGGACGTTAAACCCCACATATCAATCAATCAAAAAAAAGATGTACAAACGAAAGGGAATCGAAATAGAAATACGAACCAATGAAGTGGTAGAAATGTTCACGAAGCAATGTCGAATAATGGCCAAATAATTTCTATATAGTGAAAGTCGGTTGATAATATAGTCCTCCTCTTATCGCTCTAGGCTCAACCCGATTGGTTAGATAGCAGACAGGTCATTGCTTGATTACTGTTAAGCTGCGCACTCATAGCGGCGCAGGCGTTCACATCTCCTACGTGTTGACGATGCAGCCGTTTAACCCCTCTTCTGCTTTTGCGCAGACATACTCTCACATTGCACAACTATCACACCGACAGCGCCGATACCAAAATAATTAACTTCCAGATTTCCTGCTCACTTGCTTCTCATATGTTGACGATTTACTTTAACCTTAGCTGCTCTTAAACCGTAGTCACACTTCAGTCTCGCATTAAAAAGTCAAACCATCGCGCCCGCGTGCGCGCGCGCGCGCGTGTGTGTGGGGGGGGGTGCTTTGGCAGGTGATTGTTGACGACTCTCCTGACATTCTTGCGTGAC
This sequence comes from Rhipicephalus annulatus, assembly GCA_013436015.1. Lineage (NCBI taxonomy): Eukaryota > Metazoa > Arthropoda > Arachnida > Ixodida > Ixodidae > Rhipicephalus > Rhipicephalus annulatus. The sequence continues at coordinate 304,489 of WOVY01013293.1, read as the reverse complement.
CGACACCACCCACTTTTCTGCCACCCGCGTTGGCTACATGAGCCCACGTACCTCTGCGACGCCAATAGGCGCCGTCATCGGCAGCATTCGGGACGCCCCGTCAATGCCTCAGGGCTGCCGTCTTCTTGCGACTGATTCACTCTTTCCATACAGTGTTGTCCGGCGATGAACTGCAGTGCACTTTACCTCCCGTTCTGGCCAGCGTTCGTTTTTTTTTCTTGGGTTTAAATTGGCTAGGTTACTCCCGCTATGTGCCTTCTTTAATCTACGTCTAAAGTCGAAGCACAGGTGTTCCTTTGTTAGGCTAGACTGATTAAATAAATAATAATAGATCAAGAAATAAAACAAATAAAAGTTCTCGTGTGCATTAGAATCGGGTCCACCTTATTAGACTTCCAGATGGCCTAAATAACGTTGACGAAATTCCCCGCACCGGGGGTCTAGTGGCTAAGGTACATGGCTGCTGACCCGCAGGTCGCGGGATCGAATCCCGGCTTCGCCGAGATGGTTGTGCCGGCCGCATTTCCGATGGAGGTGAAAATGCTGTCGGCCCGTGTGCTCAGATTTGGGTGTACGTTTAAGAACCCCAGGTGGCGGGAATGTCCGGAATCCTCCACTATGGCGTCTAATTATATGGTGGTTTTAAGACGTTAAGCTTCACATATCAATCAATATTAACAAAATGAAAAAAAAGTAATCCGTCTTGTTTGAAAGGTGGTAATGAATATCACGTTCCAGGCCACTACGGGTCCATTGTTTGCAGTGAATATGAGTCCAAGTAGGGTCATTATTTAGGCGCTGGGTGGCGCCCAGTGTGCATGTATCTGTCGGGGGAGATTACCCCTCGTACGCTTAATCGCGTATTTTGTTCGTTTGAATGCGTACATATTCGGAAGGTAGCAGCGGTACGGTATAGGCGCCTCTCTGTAGCGGTTATGTTTACAGAATACCTATAGATTATGTGGTATTCTGCGAGCATATGGTAGACAGACACCTTGGCGTGTCACGTATCTGCCAGTGATACGCCAAGGCCTTTCAGCCTGCCGATAATTCTGTGTCCAAGTGCGGCGTATACCGGATAACAAGATTACGGTCGTCGCGCGTTAGCTACCGAATTCGTTTGTGATTTATTGTAGAGCTTGTTTTAGCCGAGGCTAGCGCTACAAACGCGAACATGCTAGTTACAGTCAATCACACGTGCTTTTTCAGTTAACGCACAGTATATCTCGTAACGAACTGTTATGAAAAAAAGCTTGAAGAGGGCTCGAACATAAAAACACTGTTTACGTTTTTTTTTTATCGCGAGCTTCAATCTTTCTCTTCGCGTCGTGTTTTTTTGCATCATGAACTGTTACGTTGCCGCCGGAATCGGTCTGACAAGAAAGTGAAAATGGCAAAAGAGCCTCATATAGAGACCATAAGGTTAAACCCACGAAAACTCACGAATGAACCACACGCACGCACGCACGCACGCAAACACACACACATACACACACACAAAACAAAAAAGTACGCCTTTTACTATAACACAAGAATTCGTATTAACTGAACGAAACTTTCTGCGAAGTTGAAATTGACAAGTCGCCACCGCCGCTCGCGGCTTGTCCAAACGGACAGTCGTGAGTTGGCAGATTCCTCGCGATTCATGGACGCGCGTGTTGCGCGCCGTATATGGTGGTCTCATTGCGAGGAAGCTCGACTGCTGATCTGAAAGTCGGGGGATCGAATCCCGGCCGTGGCGGGGGCCATATTTCGATCCAGCCGATGCTCGTAGGCGTAAGGGTAGGTTGAGCAAGCGCTGGTGGTCAAAAGTTCCATTGCTCATAATCTCATAATCATGTCGTGCTTTCGCGACGGAGGTCACGTTGTGGTTTCGCATCGAATTGGATTTGAATTGAATTTTATTGCTTCATCACAGTGCAGTGTATTATAGGAGGGGAAGGAATAAAAGAAGCAATTTGATTGGCTTGAGAGAGTCCTTCACCCCCGTACAAAGGCAGAAGGTCTGTTTTATGCGTGTTCTTAACATTGTGACACTTTATAACACAGGCATTAACACATTAAAACTTCTAATGCTAACACCTAACAATGATCTTTTGGTGTGTATTTATATAAAGTCGAGCAATTTTTAGGCGAATAGCTTTAGTTGAAAAAAGTAACATAAAAGTCAGAGAATTTGACATCGCCAATATCTGTTTGTTGATGCTTATAATCATTTAATATACGCGGAAGCTTATTACGAGCCAGTTGACGATCGGCCGTGACCAGTCAGACAATGCGGAGCTTTACATGTCTCGTTTTTTTTTGGCGTGTTATATGATACTTCTTTCGGACAGAACTTTACTAATTGCATGAAAAGAAAACTGTGGTGCTCGCAATGTATTCGATGTTCACGAAGCAATCTGTGCACGTATATGTCCTGTGTATTAATTAATTTGAACTTTCTGAACAGTTCTTGAGAAGGATGTACAGTTGGTACATTTGCAATTTCTCTCAAAAATCTTGTTTTGCATAGGTATAATGGCCGCAAGAGGTTCGATTCTGCAGTAGCTCCCCCAAACCAGATGACGGTAGTTTAAATACGAGGCGAAAAAAGCATTATAAATCATCAGTATCACTGGTTTTGGGATGAGATAGCGATTTCGACTCATAATATTAGTTACCGCACCTAATTTTTGTAATAGTGCATTTGCGTGATCATCTCTCTACAGCGAGTTTTAGAAATACACTGCAAGTATAGGTTAATAGATTCAACCAGTTCTATCTCTGATCCGCGATAACCAAAGTTGTCTTTTGCAGAAACCTGCTTGCGGATAGAATGAAAAACCACGGCCTTTGTCTTGTTTGTGTTTATTTCGTACTGGTTATGGGCTACCCATGTGCTTAACTCTTGTAACACGAGGTTAGCTTTGTGAAAGAGGTGGTCACCTAATGGAGACGAAATAAGTATGCTGGCGTCGTCAGCGTAAACTACAAATTTCACATTCGAAGACGTTTGAACTATATCATTATTGTACAAATTAAATTTAAAGGTCCGAGAATACTGCTCTGCGGCGGCACTCCTGATAGAACTTTGTCTGATACCGTTTCGTTCATCTAGACAAACTGACACCTTTCTGAAAGGTATACCTTTTTAGTAGCGTTAGGGGAAGCCCGTGTATGCCGTATAGGAATCGAGTTTATGAAACGAAATTTTATGATATATGTAGTCAAATGCTTGCGTAAAATTGACGAAAATGTAGAGGGCAAAATGCTTTTCGTCAAATGTCTCCAGCATGTACACCTTCTGGCCGAGAAGAGCAAGTTCCATTGAGTGGTGCTTTCAAAATTCATGTTGACATTTTGTTAAGACGTGCTTGCTACAAAAGAGACATAGTCGGTTATAAATGATTTTCTAGAGACCTTTGAAAAAAAAGTAGGTAATATTGACTCTGGTCATTTATTGGAAACGCCGGTTTTACCTCCTTTTGTAGCGCATTTGACCGCGCGTAGTTCCTGCAATAAGATATAAAATAGGTGATTTGGAATTCCGCAAGGTTTTGACAAGTTCCCACACTCGCCCACGTCTCGGCAGGGGCAACCACGATCACCGCATTGTTGAACGTAAAACATATTCCCGCGGTTTTCTTCGCTTCTTGTTTTACTTTCGACGTAAAGTGCGTCTCCCCTCTGCGCGGCACGTTACGGCCTGTTGAACTTTCAACTCCTGATTTGCGGTTCTTATTTTCTTTCCCTTTTTTACCTTTTGTGATAATTCGCGTCTCTTTAAGACGTAGACCGACCTTTTCTGTCTTTTCCCACGCGAAAAATCGGAACGATCCAGCATTCGCACGCTTCAAATTCAAAGTGTCAACCCGTTTCCTCTGTTTTTTTTCAATTCTTTTTGTGGAAGCTTCTCCCGAAGACCTGAATTAGCATTATGCAAATCGAGCTTCGATTTGCATAATGCCGGAAGAACTAAGCGCCCATGTAGAGACTACCTTGCACCTCTAAGCAACATTCTAGCTTTCCCGTATATTACGCAGACGTTGGGTGAAAGAGTGTACAACCTCCTTAATACTTATTCAAAGGACGCCTTCTTTTTTTTCTTATTCTGCTTCTTTCTTCTGCATTAGACCAGCGGAGATCTTCCAGTTCGGATGACTTGAATGTCGCCTAATACGTTCCTTCGTATTGAGCGGGATAATGCATTTGGTAGGGAAAGCGTTTAATACCTCTTTCCTACCAAGGACATCCGACCTTACACAGGGAACGATTGACAATGCGTGGCTGTGCTCAGAGATCCTTGGTTCAGTTCCCGGTCGTGGAACTTTCGTGTACATATTTGTATTGCGTTCGTGTTTTTGCGTGTAATGTTAACCTGTTATTTGTGGGCGGGCACTCAAATGAACAGTGTGCAGCGGCGTGCGGAGTGCAGGACACTCGCGCACTTATGTAGTACGTGTTAATGAGTGGCTCTGCTGGCCAAAAAAGTTATTTCGGTTCCCTCACCCACAGCCGCAATTCGTGGCTTATATACTGTGCCGTTTCAAAAGGTTAAGCTTCACAAGTTAATTGCAACACTAACTGTAAATTCCATGCGCCCTCCACATATATAGTATGTGTTTTGATAGGTAGCTCGGTACGTCTGATGGATGCTGTTCTTTCTTTCTTTCTTTCTTTCTTTCTTCTTTCTTTCTTTCTTTCTTTCTTTCTTTCTTTCTTTCTTTCTTTCTTTCTTTCTTTCCTTCTTCTTTCTTTCTTTCTTTCTTTCTTTCCTTCTTTCTTTCTTTCCTTCTTTCTTTCTTTCTTTCTTTCCTTCTTTCTTTCTTTCTTTCTTTCTTCTTTCTTTCTTTCTTATCACGCTGGCTTCGGCTATATATAGAGTCCTCTTCAGAAGAGCCAGACATCGTGACGTATGCTACATACCTCCGCCCTAAAGGACCTCCGCAATCTGAGGACGTTTCGGCTTGCCCTTCGCCCTCTCACACGCACCCGCAACTGTAGCTGCAGTCGATCGCGCACACCTCTCAACTTGTCCGCGGGGGCAACTCGCGGGTCAGCGGGCACCTTCGATTCGCGTTCCCGATTAGCGCCTTCCTTCGAGTCGAGGTCGAAGTTTAATCCTACTCCGCGCTGCCCCGAAGGCGTCCTCGCCTGTATACACTCCGGCATAAGCAGCACCGGCCGAAAATCCGACAACGCGAGCACCGCCCGCCTCCCCTTGATTTCGAAAGCGAGAGACCCTCCGTATAACGAGCCAAAAAACAAAACTTGCGGAAGAGAGAGATCAACGCGCAGGTGCAACCGCCTTCAACCTTCTTCACTCGGCTGTTGCTTCGAGAACGTACAGGCGAGTAGTTTTGTGTGGGCGAGGTTGTTTTGCGGAGCGCGCTGTACGATCAGTGTCCCACGCGAGCGTGGGTATAGGCTGCGTTCTGTCAGTTTTTTCAGGTGGTTTGCGAAGGGATCGGTGGACGGTTGTGGTTAGTTGCACCAGCCTTCTTTGTGTCGTCTTACGGTTGATCGCTTCGTAGTTTCTTCGCGTGTGGCCTCCTTGTGGATTTGGTTCGAACAAGCGTGCCGCTTATGCTATGGCCCCGGCGGTGATGCGAGTGTGCACCGGTTGTGCCGCTTGGCTTGTGTGCCAATGTTTGAAAGTAGTTCAGATGCCACGCAACTGGATTGAACCGAGTTAGTGGCGTCTCTTGGGACCACATGGAGCAAGTCAGATAATCTTCCGATATTTAGTTATATACGTCGTATTGGAAGAAAGCGAAAATCATATTAATTCATAAAAAAAGGGGGATGGCGAGGGCTTGGAAGATTTAAAGGTCGATCAGCTAGCTCTCCGTCGTATGCAAGCTATTTACAAAGGGAATTGCTAACAGAATTACGACAATATTAGAATTCAACCACCCAAAAGAAATCAAGGTGGATTTCGTACGGGCAATTCAACAATCGACAACATTCCTACTATCAATCAGATGACAGAAAAATGCTCAGAATACACTCAACCACTATATACAGGGTGTCCCACGTAACTTTATCCAGAGTTTAAAAAGTACGCCGAAGCACGTAATTACGACGTGACCAAACGCGTGTTGCTCAACGTTGCCTGGAAAATGACTATTTTTATTGTGTTTTCAAATATTGTATAATTAGATTTGTATAATTAACTAGCTTTTGAAGGAACGAAGATGGATGAAAAATTTCAATGAGAAAGTTATAGATCGCGTTTCATTGTCAGTGCAGCGTGATAAACGCTACGTTCGCTTTAGAATTACTTACGTGTGCCTTCTATAGTTAAAAGACACACATACAAAATATTGCCGTGTTGTTAAAGTGCCTCAGACATGCGCACTAATTGCTTTTTCACTGACAATTGCACAAGTATGAACGCTGAAACTGTAGAAATATTGGTGGGCGCTGCGGATGGGGTTGGTCATTTGGGGTATCGTTACGGTGGACAAACAGATAATTGTACGGACAGACAGGCAGAAATACAGACAGAGCAGAACTTTCGCGTCGAAGTGCCCCAAGAAACACTATCGTCTTTAAAAAAAAGTTCCTTGGTGTACATAGATCGCATACTTGACGCGAGAACATCCATCCAACTAGTTCGCGCCGCGTCGTGAACTCGCGTGAATGTGCTCAGTCGTTTAAACGATGACGCTCGACGCGGAGACGGAAAGTGCCGTTCATCCGTCGGGATCTCAGGCGCGTCGAAGTGCCATGGAAAGATGGAGCGGCATGCTCGCATCGTATAACGTATATCGTCGTGTTGGAGTTGAAATAAAAACGTCGGTGCGCAACATGAGGAAGTGCTCGGCTGATAAAAGAAACACTATTGCTTGCGATTCTTAAACGCCAGTTCGATCGTGCGCTGTCGTTCGTTTTGCGAGAGCGAGTGCTATGTTTTATGCTCTGGCCAACGTGTTTTGGTCTTTTAGAGATATGTAATACGTTCCTCGTGCCTTTAAAGCATGACAGAGAGACGTGTGAGAGCTCCGCGTTCCTACAATGCCAGAAACGAGAAGGTGGATGAGAATATTGCGCATTGAAGGAAGCAGCGTTGTAACAGATCGCCATTGGGAGAGGTAAATGGTTCTTCAGAATTCCGGCCGATGGCTAGGGGGATGAGGGGGAGCAGAGGCCGAAGCCTCCTCGCCCGTCATCCAAATAAGGGTTATTTCTCTCTCTTGCTCTTCAACTTTCTAAGGCCTGTATTGTATCAGTCTCCCTGTCAGTGATTGAACGCATCAAGTTTCTGGAACTATTGCTGCGTCAGGACTTTTTCCAGAAGAAGATAAAGCAGTATTTCTGACATCATCTTGAAAGATGCAAAACTGTGATGACGCCTCAAAAAATTGTGAGCTTCGTTCATTTTTTCATATTTATTGCTGCTCTTTTCCCCGAGGAAACAAACTAAAGCAGCTCGCATTTTCCCACAGGGGAAACTCGAGTAAACTCCTCGCAGAGTGGTGTGGGCATTGCGTGAATGTTGCGTAAGTATTTCGCCTTTATTATGTTTTTATTGAATGAAGGAGACGCTTTGCATTCTACGAGTGGTGGGACGCTGATGTTGGGTTGTGCCACACTATACTGGTTTAAGTTACTCTTGCTTCCATAGCATCTACTCGAGACAAGAAAAGCGTCAGGTAAAGCGAAAGCCAAGTAAAGATGCCCTTGACTGAATTCCGAACGCGCGATCTAGTGCCGGTGAATGGTTGGGCAGCTTTCCAAAGGTTCCTGGTACAAAGGGCTAGGTTAGCAAGTGTCACCAATGGGGTCCCGAAATAAGGGACTCCACCCACTATGAAGCCTTTAAGGGGCTGCACCGCTCCTCTTTTTTTTTCAATAAATGCTTTCACTCACTCACTCTTGTTGGACAGCGCGAGCAGCCGGTTCTTTACAACCAAACGCTGCCTGCGTCGATCTCGCGAGGCGAGAGAGGGGAAGGCCAGTGACAGTTGACACAAGATTCGAGACGTGAGCATGTACAGTGGGGGTGTGGACGGTGCCGCCGACGCCGGATCCGCGACGTGGTGCGACTGAGAAATGCTTTGCATTTAACATAACGAAAAATATTGTTTGGAACAAATATTCTATCAGACGCAACTGCTTTAGGCGATTTTTAGTGGTTGTCGAAACAAGGGCTGGTGAGACACCACGCCGCCTACAGGCTACAGAAACGAGGCACGTTGTCTCCCATTTGGTTACTTTATTACTTTAATCAGCGCTAGCACTTTGAAGACAGTATAGTAAACGAAGTAGAATTACGTTAAACGCTAAGAGCGGTCCGCCTTGTTATCCTTCGAGTGACACATACATTTCGATCGAGCGCCTGGCTCTGCGGCATCACCCTTGCGTCTATTTCGAAGTGAAGCCTTCGTTTTAAACGACTATGGCCGGTGTGAGGTTCGTGGTTCTAGCATTAACGTGAACGTAGAATCACGTTTCGGCGAAGGGGCAGGCTTACTTGGTGGCGTCTCGGATATCTTCGCTAACGTCTTCTCCGGTGGCGACGACTCCATACCTGCCTTTGCCGTATAGCAGAAGTCTCTGCTTCCAGTTGACGGAACGACCGCACAGCTGTATGAGGTCAGTGACCTCCTTGGATAGCCGGGGCAACCATTGGCGCTTCCATCACGGGCCGCGTCACCGCTTCGGTGCCGTCTTCCGCTTGGATCGCCTTCGCGTCGCGTCCGGGTACCACTTCCTTGGCCGCGATGATCTTCCTCGTCAACCTAGACGTCGTCGGTTGTGTCGGTGACGTGTGCCTTTCCACCGTCAAGGCCTTGATGATGGCTCTAGTCCTCCGGATGGTAATTGAAGCCTCTGGCGTCGCGTCATTGCTCGGCTTTGTCGCTTGCGTCGTGAACGACTTCGACGACGTTGATGTTGGGGACGTCGTCGTCGATGACGTTGATGACTTTGTGGTTGCCGTAGTCACCGTGGTCTTAGCGAGTGGCGCTGACGTCGATGGCGCCGTAGCTGCCGGTGTGGTTGTCGAGGTTCTCGTCGAAAATGGGCTGGATGCGGTAGTCGGTGCTCTCGTTGTGCTCTCCTTGGTGGTCGTCGTGGGAGTTGTAGTTGGGGGCGGTGCAGTTTTAATGCGATGCGTGGTTTCGGCACCGTGCTCGTCCGCCTGCGGTACTGTTCAAGAAAAAAAAAGAAGTGCTGAAGAATATTTAATGTTCTTGAGCACACTGTGACCATTCATCACGTTGGTGCGCTGGGTCAATCATGCACGTTGGTGCGCGACCTCCGCACTATACACATATTCCATGCTTGTGAACAGGACTAGGTGCCATCGGCAGACGTCGCGTGGCGTAGGTCCCGCCCAGCCCAAAGCTTGCCACCGCCTTCTGTGAACACGTGGCGACTGAAACAGCACAGCTGCTCTTTCCGAACACTGCTTAGAGGCAGCAGCTGCTTTTTAGCTATGGGCTAGTTAGTAAGGGCGTGTTAGTAATGATAAAATTGTTCCATAATACTAGCGCACACGCAGCAAGACTAGACAGAAAGGCATAAGTGAACTGGTTACTCATCTGTGCTCGCATCAGATTTGGTGACGTCACAATGCGTACCGTTCGTATCGCTGTCCTTCCGCGGACGCTGGTCTGGCGCCCCATCGGCGGGTTTTCCCTTGGTGTGCTCCCGCGGCTTACGGCGCTCGGGTGAAGTGCGGGTGACGTCGTGACCACGCCTTCGCACGTTCCTTCGCCTGGCTGCCGTCGTCGACGTCGTCTCTGCGACCATCGCGGTCGTGACACCGTGCCTGCGGAAAAAAAAAGTCACGTGGTTCTTTGATGTAGCTTCTCAAGACGATTAGAAGGTGAAAAACCACCTACTTTCCTTCCTAGTAGGTTGCACTGACCCTTCTCTCACGACTCCGAAAGCATTCCGCACAACTTAAAAAGTCAGGAGAGGCCCCACCAAGACGACCGAAATGTGACAGCTGGTCGCCTCCGCAAGTAACGAAACAGTGCCGTGTTGTGCACGAGTTTCTCCAAAGGCGGACTCACCGGCCGTCCGACTCATGACGTCAGTCGGGAGTGTGCGCCCATTGGTGTAGGCTAGTGTGCACCCGCCTTTGAAGAAAGAAACGCCGCTCAATTGTACACGTCCTCCAAAATCGGAGGCACCGGACACTTTGCAGACATCGCGTGTGCCTCCGGGATAGAGCCACATCTCGGACTAAGCGACGGTTTCACGTGATAAAGTTATCGTCTGACGTCGTGGTGGTGCCACTAATTCTGGCCGTAGAGTTTCCTATCGATACCTTGGAGGGAACTCTGGCGCTAGTGTCTGAGCTGCAACGCACGACTCTTTAGCCAGGATGTGAATTATGGGTAGTTCACAAATTTGTCTGATCTTCGTACTTTCGGCTCCATTTGGCTTCGCGTGGCTTGTAGCTGCTTTGTCACGAAACGACAGTCGGCAAATCTTCAGTGGGCTCGCTTCTCCACCTTACTTTTTTTATGCTCATTATCCATATCAAATCACTGAGTTCAACAGTTGTTGTTCTTTTATTCGAAACAAAACCAAAACACAGCGCTAAAGCAAGCCACAAGTGCGCTCGAAGCCTGAAAGAATGAATCCGTGTATTACCCATAATTCCCTCGCTGTCTGGATAATCGGAGTACTTGAGTCTCCTCTAGTTAGTTTTAGGAAGCTGTGACTCGACCTGGCGACGTGTTACGCCGTGATGGCGTCATAAAGTGAAGTCATCACGGGATCACTTGCGTCGCTCGTGTTGACGCCGACGTCGTCGATGGTCACTTTTCGTGCTTTATAAGGCATGTGAGGGTCTCGCTAAAGTAACACTTGAAAAACCGTCCGTCTCCACTTACCTCACTCTGGCTATATGTGAATTTGAATTAACGCATCAAAATTCGCGAGGTTATAGTGTTGATTGCTTCGCACCTTTTGGTGTGCTCGACGGTATGGTTGGCGTCTGCGTGGCTGTCCATGCGTGTCGCATTGGCCCAGACACCGTCCGGGAGTTCCTGTTCCTGGCGGTCGGCGGCTCCCATCTCCCGCTTGACGTGCATTACGAACGTGACCATGCTGACCACCAGGGCAGTGAGGAAGGTCAGGGACAGGCAGAACAGTATCGCACCCTGGCTGCATTCAGTGAGACACGAAAGTGAGGTAGAGAAGAAACGGTTTAACTACAAGGGGCTGCTTCTTATTGTGTCGTGACTTGAAAGCGTGCCAGTGTTGACCGACATTCAAGCCACTCGCTTTTTTTGTAAAAATATTTATTGATTAGTGGAGTGCTCGACGAAATGCGCTAAAATTTTGCCAGACTACTTGGGAATGCTCAAAGATTAACCCACATAACACAGGCTATGATCGAAGATTGGGCGTCATGGTCCCTTTAAGACGACCGGAAAGCGAAAGCAATCTTCTGTTAATCTTCAGTCGATATATTGATTCTCCCCTTCCTTTCCCGCAAGTTTCTCAAGCGAAGATGTTATGTGATGTCACAGTGACTTCATGAAGACGTAACAGAATGTGATCTATAACGTCATGATCACGCCTTATGTTGGCGTCATCACGTGATAACGATCTTCGCACCGATTGCGTTGATGCAAATTGTCGAATGTGTAGTTAGGTCAGGCATCTAAGCATTTCGCCTTAGTAACAGTACAGCATGCGGTCATTGTACAATGCTACGTTGATACAATGCTAAATGTGTAACGGCATGTGATTCAGACGTGCTTTTGCATCCCCATGGAATTCACTACATGATCTTCAGTATTCGTGACGGCGTCGACCGTTCAGAGCACGGAAGAGTGGTCGCTGGATGAAGTGACCACTTACGTCGTAGAATGTTCTACGAAGCCGGCCTGTATCTTATCCCGAAGAAGCGTGCAGTACAAGTGCCATCTTTGTTTCTCAGCAGGGAGTTCATAGTTCGTTCCTATACGTCTCTATATACAGTCGCTGTTCTTAATCGTGTCGTACCGCGATTGGTTTGCAACGCGGTACGACACGCGGTACGATGGTTTGCGATGGTTGCAACGCGGTACGATGGTTTGCACTTATGGTCGCTGTTAATATGCCCCTGAAATGCGTTGTCTGCATTCATAAGGGAGGTATAGGGGCCAAGCGGTAGGGTGGCCAATCTCGGTTTGGCGAAGGAGTGCGTTAATGGCTGTGACCGGTACGAGGCAGCACCCTAGGTTTTTTTTTTCAAGCAATCCATCAACATGCGGATACCTATCTTTATTTTTTCAATCCAGTAGGTAATCACACGGCACCACTGTCTAAATCATGGAGCTCTTTGCATGTGAGGCAAGAGGTCTACGTCTTCAATTCTCAGACGCACAAGCCCAAACTCGTCACGTCATGCGGAACATGCGACGGGAACATTAAACATGAACATGTACAGTCGTGCTAACTAAGAGTTGCAACACGCGGTCGGGGTTCAAAATGGGATAAACACTGCAAACCGGCGCGCTCATGGGAAAAAAATTGGTGAAGTAAACACTCTCACCTGGTGGTATACTTTCTGAACCAGTAACCACAACCAGCGTGTCCCAACTCATATTGGGTGTGACTGTGCACTCAATATGAACGCGCCGTAATGCGCAGTGTAACCGAGTATATGTATAGCAATGCTTTAGCTTACGCATTCTTGCTGTCGCTGTCCCTGTCGCTTCGGTAGTAATGGCGGGGCATGCTCAACTGAAGTCTTCGTCTTCGTTGGGTGCTTCAGCTGCGAGCCCTGCGGGTTAATTTTTGTTAATTAAAGGCACGAGATAACGATTTCTGAAGTTTAACTTTTTTATATATAGTTTACTATAGTGGTAGACGAAAAAAGAGGGCGGAGGGGGGTGGGGGTTGCTGTTGGCATGTGGCCACGTGGTGAAGGAATGTACATCTTACACTGGACCGTGTTGGCACCTGAATGTCAAGACAGCGTACATACAGTGTTTTTAAAAAGAAACAAAAATATCAACCAGTGCGCGCAGGCGCAATTAAAAGGGAAAAAGAGAGGTTGGCCACAAAATTGCAGTGGCAAAAACAACAAAAAATAATGTCACCAAGAGCAGTGCGGGTACGCACCATAAAAAAAAAAGATGCGAAACCAGTTTCAAGGAACTTAACTCGTGATCTCCGTTGTAATCTTGCTCACACGAGCTTCCCTGCTGTGAAACCTATATAATGTGATTGTTCAAGTTGCAACGTTAGCACACTCGGGTGCGCTCACAATTCGCTCCGACCGAAACGCGGTCGGTCTTGAGCCCGGACATCGAACCGGCAACATCAATTTCAGCAGCACGATGTCATGCATGCAGTAACTGCACCGTACTGCGGCACTTTTTATTATTATTTACGAGATGCTTCAGGTCTAAGCTAGAAACCTGCTGGAGTGGTATGAATTGATTGATATGTGGGGTTCAACGTCCCAAAACCACCATATGATTATGAGAGACGCCGTAGTGGAGGACTCCGGAAATTTCGACCACCTGGGGTTCTTTAACGTGCACCCAAATCTGAGTACACAGGCCTACAACATTTCCGCCTCCATCGGAAATGCAGCCGCCGACGCCGGGATTCGAACCCGCGACCTGCGGGTCAGCAGCCGAGTACCTTAACCGCTAGACCACCACGGCGGGGCGGAGTGGTATCAAAGATTTATCGCAAGCGCACGTACAAACAAAAAATATCTGGTAAACACAAATTACAATAAAGGCCCTTTATTGTAATTTGTGTTTACCAGATATTTTTTGTAATTTGTGTTTACCAGATACTGCTTACCAGTATGTAGACATATAGCATGACAAATGGAGTAAGACATAGTGGTTGTATTATCCTCCCACTGTTTAGTACTGGCACTAGGATGGACGCCCAGCCGCGGTGGTCTTTAGTCGCTAAGGTACTCGGCTGCTGACCCGCAGGTCGTGGGATCGAATCCTGGCGGCGGCGGATGAATTTTGGTGTAGGCCCGTGTGCTCGAATTTGGGTAGAACCCCAGGTGACCGAAATTTCCGGAGCCCTCTACTTAGGCGTCGCTCATAATCATAAAACTAGGATGGTACCTTATCCAGAAAATCGTGCAAGAAATATGCGTAATTAACAAACGCACGTGCGTAAGTTTAAAGTCACTGCGTATATACGCCAACCGTCCACCGCCCTCACTGAGAGCGAGATAGGACTTTTAGGCTTCAGGTAAGCAAAAAAAAAAATAACCGGCACGTGGACACCCTTCATCTCTTTCGTGTTTAATCTTTGCAAATATGCATGTCGCAGTCAAGAAAGTATTGCACATATGAGGCCCGCCAAAGCCACGTTGGGCTTATTGAGCTGTATATAGGGCCCGGCAGCAGTGGGAAACAGTGATCTTTGAAGTTGTACATTTTCTTATAGGCGTCGCAAGATATAAAAAACATGTAAAAATCTCCATGTCAAGGGAACAGTCACTTTGCTTAAGAAGATATACAAGTCGTTCGCCTCATAACATTTTTTTTAACTGATGTTTAGTCGTGCTGCGCAGTACACTTTGAGGTAGCTTATTGAAGTGCAGAGTGATGTAGCAGTCTCGTATATATATATATATATATATATATATATATATATATATATATATATATATATATATACGAGACTGCTATATATATATATATATATATATATATATATATATATATATATATATATATATATATAGATATCTATATATATATATATATATATATATATATATATATATATATATATATATATATATATATATATATATATATATATATACTTCGCGGGATGCCCGATCTCTAGAAACGGATATTTGGGAGGCAAAGAACGTGCACGAACATATTTGGAACAAAGCTTAGCTTCCATGTTCACACAAGTTTCTTCATTTAAAAAAATTGCCCGCAGCTTCCCTCGGGGGAACACTGAGGAGGATGCGGAGCATATAATTGGTTAACGGGGCGTTAAAGTGCGACTTACTTGGGTCGATGGCTAAATTGGTTAACGTGGTTGTGAAATGGGGTGTTAAATTGCGACTTACTTGGATCGATGGCTAAATTGGTTAACGTGGTTGTAGGAGGGGGGTGTTAAATGAGTGAACACGTACACACGTATGCGAAAGGGCGGCGCTGGTCGAAGGGACGTCGATCATTGTGTTTGTGGATTCGTTGGAATTCATTTCACCGCGACCTTGGACGTCGACGCGCTGCACAAACCAACCGACGAGCGGCAACTGAGCGAGCGAGCGCCGACCTTGAGTATATATACAGCGCGACGGCGCATGCGCTGTCAGCTGTCGAATGTTCTCGAAGGAGAAGCGCGCGCGCGGCACAGATGGCGACGGCGCGACGGCGCATGCGCTGTCAGCTGTCGAATGTTCTCGAAGGAGAAGCGCGCGCGGCACAGATGGTGGGCGATGGCGCGACGGCGCATGCGCGCGCGTCCGCTGTCGAATGTTCGAGAAGCGGTGCGGACGGCGCGGACGGCGCACTACAAGGCGCGAGTATAAGATGCTTCCGCATCTAAAAGAAAGATCAGTTGATAGCAAACGCTGTGCCCCGCGTATATATATACTTGTACGATTTTCTGTCCTCGTTTCTTGTCCTCGTTTCTGTCGCGCTATAACGTATCGACCCAGTAACAAATAGCCCAGTTCACTGTACTCGTACTATACGCGAGGGACTATATATATATATATATATATATATATATATATATATATATATATATATATATATATATATATATATATATATATTTTCAGTTTCTGCGAGGAAAGTTATGATTACAAATTTGAAAAAAAAAAACGAATGTGAAATTGGTCGCAGGGGAAGAACAGGTGAGGTTATTGTGTCGAAGGAGGGAATCCTGTTCATCGTGAATTTAGCAGCAGTGGCGCGTATCTAGTCTGTCCTAGTTCGTGGAAAGTATGGAACGTTACCGAAGGAGGAGGCGCGATGGCACGTCGAAATGTGCCTTTAGGGCCGAAAATCGAGCCCAATTTCGTACATACCCTGATCGCTCAGCTGTCAACTTCGAGTGCCTCTTTCCCGAACGTAACCCTCCCTACGAAGCCGATGTCGTGTGGGTCGCAAGCGGTGCGTTCTTCGAGCGTTTGCACTTGGACGTCGGCGACAGACTGCGTTCCATTTTTCTTCTCGCTCTATTGGTCACTGAGAATACCATGCAACCCACTGCGGGCAATCTGTCTAAACGCGAGTAGCAGCGAATAATAGCCGAGCTAAAACTCAAAAAACAAAAAAAAAGTTGGAAGGAAATAAAAAAAACTACAGCATCTCTCGCTAAAGGAAACCACGTGTAGAGGCGAAGCAGCGGTACAGTGGATAGAATATTGAATATTCTAGTCACTGTTGCAGCGGGCGGTAACGCTTACACTGGTGACGTGCCGGTGGTGTTGACGCTAGCGCTCGTCGCGGCGTTGCGCAGGGGACAAACCTGGGGAGGCCCGGAGCGCGCAGTGATGAACCAGTCTTTCCTACTGGAACATGCCAATCGATGCTAATGGGCAATGAGAAACAAAATGCTATGAGTGGACACAGAGACTCGCAGTCCGCTTTTAGTTAACGCGCACTCTGCGAATTTTTATTGCTCAACAAGGCAAATTTCTCACCAGCACTACCTTGGAGGTCGAGATCCAGTACCTGTATAAACGGGTTGGCCAGTATAGATGGGCGTGGATATATGCCCTCTTGTCTCTTGTGTGTTCTCGTTCATGGCGTAATTTTTGTCGCCATGACCTCAAGTGTGTAGCCCGCGGGACGGCTTTAGGCTCTCCCGTAGTAGAATACCTCGTGTTCTAAATCGCTGACAACTCTTTATTGACACGAACGCGCTAGCAGACGCTGCCTGCGTCGGTGTTGCCAGGAGAGAGAGAGAGGGGGGGGGAGTAGGAGAGGGGAGACGGGAAGGGCACGCACACGCGCCGTAGGGTTTGCCACGTCGCGCAACAAATTGGCACTGCGCCGTGCTTCTGACCAGGCTGCAGAAATTAGGTTCCTTTTCTCATCTTCTAACCACTACCACCATGAACAAATTGAACTCGACCATACTATGCTTCGCATCTAAAGCGTTTACTCATAAGAAGGGGGTTTGTGGTGCGAGACCACCTTTTCCCGCAACGCCCACCTAGCTGCACTGGCCGCACTCACTCCAAGACGCAGTTACCCTCTTGCGTGGCCTGTCGATCGAACTAATCCGATCGTCAAGGCTATCGCTGGCCAACAACCCCACCCACCGCTCCACATTCGCTCGGACAATGGCTGGGGATGAACCGGCAGATACAGTTGCAACGTTGCTATGCGCTGGCTGCGGCTACAGTGGCCCCAAGCCTGAACAATCACACCGACAAACGGTAAATTGATTCTGAAAGTACCGCTGAACGAGAGGGTCTGACCAATTTTCACCTATGCAGATGCCACATTGCAGTGCTATCGCCATTTTGTTGTCACATTGTTGCAACTAATATTTTGCGTGATTCTAATGCAGTGTGCGTTAGTGTGGTTTTCTCGTAGCACCATAGGCAGCGCGCATGGTATTCTGTTGGTTGAATTTGAGTAAGTCGAGGTTTGGTTAGGTTCCGGTCTCAGGATCCCGCCGACAGCTTGCTCCGTTGGAGGCAATGGCAACGTATTCCACAAACCACTACTTCACTCCATACAAAACGCCAGCCGGATGGCGCACATTTGATGCACATATAAGCACATATTGTGCCTTAAGGACAATAAAAAAATAATTCTCGTCTAATAGTGGCGATCGCACGTCGGCGTTTGTGTGTCGTGCGTGGTGCATCCTATTGGTTAACTTCGTGTTTCGTCCCACTTCCGAAGCGAATCGAAGAGGTCACGCCAAAAAGAAAAAAAACACCCGTGCTTGAGATGGGTTACACCAGCTGCTATAGCGATATTGTCTGCTTGTAGTCTGCTCGCAAGAAAACCTTCGAGTGGACTCGTTCAGTTATCCGGACATTTAATTGCTCTGATTGGTTGGTTGGACCCAGAAGGAGTGGCTTATCCCACCACGGAGATCGGTTATGAATCGTGTGGCAATGAGATTTCGGAACCAGAGCCAGGGATTTTCAACAAGTTTTTTTACAATATTTTCTCTGAATAGTACAAAAATGAAAGTTACGGCATCTTAGCTTAGTTGACGGTGGCCGTCCGCGTCTTCCCTTCATTTTTAGTGAACCAGTCGTGAAAAGTAAGAGCTTGCCCCATTTCTGTCGCGCAGCAGATGTTCTTGCGTACGTAGCATAAATTCTGGTTGATCCTAACCTTCTACAGCTTCGCTGCAATATATTTTAGACAGGACTTGAGACGAAAAAAGAAAACCAACAAAATTGTTCTAAATTGACATACTAAATTTGGGATATCAGTACCAAGCCTTAATAATATAATTTACGTCTGCGGGCTGAACAATCTGTTCACAACACTCACAGTGCTCGAGAATCTAAAAAAGTATAACAATACTCGCTTCCGAAGCACGGAGCTAGGAATAGTTGTGTGGTAGGATATTTGCAGTTCTGCACGAATGCAAATGGTCAACACAAAACCGACGACGAATTGAAATCAACCAATCAATGAATCAATTTATAACTTCATCTCTGTGCCATAAGAGATTGATGTGGCCTCAGCTGTATATTCGCACAGTCCCGCAATGTATTTCACAGCCTCGCGTATGCGGCGGGAAGTTGAATACGTGAACTAGCACATGCCTTTAGAAAAGTACACCCGTACGATGCAGGTACACGGCTTCCTGAGCACCTCTGTACGAGTTCTGCCATTAAGATTCACCCCGCTGGCATGTGTAACTCTATAAGGTCGGTGCAATATTTGATGTCTTTGCAGATTATCTGGTGGTATACGATGAATGAGATAAGCAGAGAGACGCCTCAATACAGTGTATTTACGACAAAACAAAATTCTAAATCGAAGAGGGCCGAGTAGCCGTGCGTGGTAGCCGGGCCTCGCGGTCGTCCGACGCTGCAGCTGCATCGACACCGGACGCCGTTCGGGTCGACGTCTGGTTCACCTTGAGGCCGGGCGGTTGCCAGAATGTCTTCGCGATGAGGTCGACCCCGGCGCGGTCGGCATGGGCGACCCTAGACCTCCTGGAGGCCGCCGTGGCCGTCGGCTTCGTTTATCACCTCGTGCAGGTCCGTGCTGGCGGTCGTTGGCGCCGCCGCCACGGATCCAGCCTTGGTGGTCGTCCCCGGCCGAGTCGAGGCTTCCGACGCGGCGAGAGTGGTCGACTCGACAAGCCCACCCCGCGGGCCGCTGTTGGAAGGAAGACGACGTAATGACGAGCACTGACATCGTTGCTGATGCGATATGGCATCGACAATCCTGGTGTAGTGATTCAGTATATGGATGAATCGACATGGCAGCTAAGGGGCAGGTGCGAGCTCTGTTGTGCTGTAAGTTGGTTACTAAATTAAAATTCATGTAATCAAGCGTTGTAGGGGACTCAAATTGTAATCATAATACATGTTTGCAAAATTAAACAGGCCGAAAACTGAAGTTCCCGCTGATAAAACCGGGCGTGGTGTCCCTATGGATAACGTGCCGGAAGGTACTGAATCAAGCATGAAGGCGGCCATCAATTCGTTCATTTCATCGAGTATTTATGCGCACCACAACTTGGGAGAGTTAGTACCGCTGCCATGTACGAGTGTTCCACGCTTTCTGTCATGGTTACATATAAGTGGCGCTGACCAACAAACACTCCCAGGTTTCCATGGACATCAATACGCGAGAAAGTGATCGAGGGAACGACTGCTGCCGCTGCTGAAATCACAGAGCATCGGCGCGTTATTGAAATGTTCCAGGCAGGGACCTTGTCGCATGCAAGCCGTCTTTTTGTACACTTTCGTTACGAAGCACTTCTAACGTCCCCTATATATCGCTCCGGTGTTCGTTATTGGCTGGTTCCCTTCTTTCACTCATGGCGGGAGTCTCGTTCCGGCAGACAGTGATGCCTTTCGGGTAGTTCGAAACCCTAGTACTGCCGCCTTGCCGGCTATTAATCGAGACACTAGGCAAGGCCGTACAAACAGAAGATACGAACAGAAGAGCAGACCCCCCAACGTCGTCTTTCTCGGAAACCCAGAAGTGGCTGCTTGTGCTGCTCGCTTTCTTCTGTCGCCTTGCTGGCTATTGATCGGGACAGTACGTGGTGGTATATTGAGTGGCTGTCATGTTGTTGTAAGTGCTTCTGTGCGCATGGCTTCACGGCAGTGTAAAACACTCACTGAACCAGGCATGTCACTCTAGCACTGTATGCCCCCTGTAAATAAGCCCAGCTTGACCCGTGCGCTCCGTAGAACATCGGCTATACCGCCTCACCTGTCGCCCTTCTCGCCATTGCTCGCGGCCTTTCCCCCGCTGAAAACGGCTGCCGGGCTCGTTGACGCCACAGACGCCACCTGCGAAGATTTCGGCGGAATGATCGCCGTTGGAAGCGTGACTAGTCAAACGGGAAAATTCCCAGTGAACGGGAGCTCGCATGATGACGTCATTATGTGACGGAATCGTGACGTCGCAGATTTCTGAATTATAAAACTTTAACAAAATGACGTCACTTTTGTCACGTATTGACATCATCGTATGACGTGATGGCTTGGTAAAATGTGGTTTGATCACTGGAGCAATGCAAATGCGGGCAAGGTGCAGCAATATGGCAGTACCTCCGATCCTGTATTGTTGATGAAGAACCACGTCAGGTAGAGAAATCTTTTGGAAAGGGAAGGGATCACTACATTGACTTGCAGTTGCCTTCGGCAGTTTCATAAAAGACCCTGTGAGGTTTCAGCCGTTAGTTCTGTGAGGCTACAGAAAAACTCAGCACAGAACTACTCGCTGAATACTTTGCATGAAACAGTTTCACAAGGCCCATTACCTGCCGATATGCGATATGTCGTGGTATGCTCACTTGCAAAGATACCGCAATCTATGCAGGGATCTTTGTAGACAGCCAAGTCCACTTTAACTAAACTGAGGTTTTTTATTATCGGCTGACAATATGGTCGGACCTAGTTCAACAATAATTTTGCCCGTGGACTCGTCACCCAAATTCCTCCTATCAATATTGCGGCTGTAATAATATAGCCCTCTATTGCCTGTATTGAGGATTAAAATCTTGATTCGGCTCTTAACAGTGTGCTTGCGCTTGAATTTTTTCTGGGAAGAAATCTTTGAAATGCAGCAAATAAATGGTATCGCAATATGGCAAAAACTAACACCATCCTCGTGCTTCCATCGGTATGATTTTTAGTTTCATGGTCGTCGAGGCGATGCCTAGACTTCAAAAACTAGTAGTTCCAACATGTAAAAATGCATGCCATTCTGGACAATCGACAGAGTTTTCTTCTTTTTTCTAATATATCGACTGAGTTTGTTCAATAAAGGCTTCGTCGCTTCTCGCCTCTTCATTTGCCGCTAATTTTCGGCACATCATTATATTCATTTCTATTTTCTTATATTTCCAATATGTCGCGAGTGAAAGACGGACCTTATACTAGGGTGCAATGCTCAAAAAGAAGCACTAAATAAGGTAAAATCCAGTCTCAAAGTCGACCTTTTACTGTTTGTATTCGAGTTTTGCCCAATATGTCCTTCAATGAGACCGACTCGCCCAAGAAAATTATAGGTGGTACGAAAGCACGATAGGAAAGGTAATAGGATACAAATGAAAGAGGTCGAACGCGGATGCGCCGCTGTTGGTTAGGGTTGTTGACGAAGTTTGGTTTTGATGGATCTGGCTCTGTTTGATAGAGTATCCGGCTCATTTTTAATTCTACACTGCCTTTTTGAAGTGTTGCAGCTTGGCCTAGTTGGTATGACATGACGATGATAGAGACAAGGATACGAAGGACACAAGCGCTATCTCATTCATGTCCTTCTTGTCTCTATGTCGTCCTTCTGTTCTCGCGCTTTAACTATCGTCATGCCTCTTTCAGCTGATAACAATGACGCATTTGCCTCCATCTTGATAACAGTTGTTTCGAAATTGGAAGACAAGCGCGCTTTAGGCTCGCATAAAATATAATTACAGTTACAGGCTCTTAAAAAAAAGTGCCACATACAGTTCGCACATACTGCACTAAGCTCGGGCAGACGAGGAAAATTGTTGAATATTTTCATGATATAGTGAAACCCGACAGAACAGAACCGTTGGAATGACAGTCCTGGCAGAAGCGCAGCAAAGACACGTCTACAGTTATAGGTCTCGTCACTGAATTCGACTTGCGCTGACCTGTCTTGTTACTGATTCGTTTGTGTTGCCATCCTGTCGTAGTTTCCCATCATGAAGGCTGAGCACTAGTCGCCAAATTCACCCTCGTCTAGAAAACGTCTCGCAAGCTGCGTGTCGCCCCGGCTGACGCAGCTTGTATGTCTGGCGCTCGTGCTGGGAATGTCTGGATGATTTCATGAGGAAAACGCCCCCTAAAGCAAGGGAATGAACGAACTTACTGGTGACGATGCCGTTAACAATGCCACTAAGCCGTCGGCCTCGAACGAGGTGCGCACCGCTGCACGTTCCATGAGGACGCCGCTTGGTGGCGCTGTCGTCATATCGCTCTCGCGACGTAGTGCTGGTGGCTCGTGGTCGGCTGTCTCTGTCGTCGGCCACGGGACGATTGCAAACGACGATGGCTCTGATGACGAAGAGTACGGCGACGACGACGCCGACGATGACGACATCTGCGTCGTCACCCTCTCCCCGTTGCCGGTCTCTGCGCAAACGGAAAGAAAAATTGCCGCGTACCCCTGTTAACGCTGACACGGGAACTTCAGGACCCTAGAGCTTTACAGGGCTTTAATGTACCTTCCAATCGAATTTTAAAAAACTTCAAATTCGGCGTATATATAGAGCGTGTTCCGTGCGTGTAATAATTTTTTTGTGTGAATGGCTGGTTCCACGCTCTAATGTTTCTCACCTTAATTGAATACACACGCGAACATAGCAGGACACTTAAGAATACACACGAAGGCCAAGTACTTTTTCAAGGCGGGAGCCTTGGATGAATCAAGTGAGAAATCTTAATGTCGGCTGTTGTCAAGCGGCGTCAGCACAAGTGAGGAAAAAAAACCACATGACGTCACAGATCGACATATTTCGTGACGTCACATAATGACCTTATGACGTTACACTATCGCTGGTTTGGTGGTTGGCCTATACAGGGGCAATGCAGAAAGCCAGTTGAGAAATGTCGAATCCTAGAGCCTACGGCAGTGTACGCGGGGAAATATTACATGTGCCGACAAGAAAACAGCGAATTTAGTATCGGAATCTTCCTGGCAAGTGCATGAGGGGTCTCATGAGTTTTCTGTGCGTGTTGACCTGTTTCTGAAGTTCGCGCATTTAACAAACATTTACTAAACGGGCCAACAAAGTTCCAGTTATTGGCAGGGTGATTTGCAAATGATGGCTAATGCACAGTAATGTGTACGCTATCAACTTTTTGCGTAATCTCCGCTACGATGATATCGCATTACGCATACATAGACTCTCGCTTGAATTCGTTTGCCACTCACCTCCGTGGCGGCGCTTGTAGTGGTGCGTCTTTGCTGGCGGCCGGACTGTGCTGCGTGCCCTGGGTCGTCCGACGGCGGCGAGCGCCGCGGCCTGGGTCGAGGACGTGTCACGGATCCCGATGCCGCCCCGATGGTCGGTGCCGTTGGCTGGACGTACGGCGGCGCTACCGCCATTGACGGGTGCCGTGTCGGCCCGGACGCGCATACTCCGGGACACGGCGACCACCAGGACAGCGACCGCGATCAGACACAGGGCTACCACGGCCAGGCGGCACAGCAGGGCGTGGCTGAATCGACGCGAGCGCAAAAAGTTAAAAAATGTCATCCCTTGTTCAAAAATTCTTTCGTCTTCAAGCATTCAATTAGCCCTGGACTCTTGCCCAACCGTCCTTACTGGCGTGTGGAAATTATCGCAAATCATTTCTACAGAACAGTGGCCATTAAGGCGAATAGTTGTCATTCCGCTAGAAGCCATGACAGCGAGTGTTTCACACCTGTCGTCATGGCTACTAGTGGCTCCGACTGGGATCGGTCCCTCGACAGGTTAGCTCTACCAAATGAGCTACCCAGGAAGGTGGCAAAGGGCAGGCAAAAGGTGGAGCTATCAAAAACTCGAAGCTCACGGAGAATGTCCTGCGGAATCCATTGAAAGTGAGAAAAGGAAGCTTTCGTTCGAAGAAACTCCAGCGGCCTCGTGCTACGGTTGTCAGTGTTTACTCTTCCCTAACTTTCAGCCATCTTGCGGAGATTCCGTAGAACCGATCTGCAATAAAATCAAGCTCACTAACTTTTCAACGAGTTTACTAGCAGTGACGTGCTGGATACATAAAATCAAGTGCCGGGCACTTTCAATGAAGGCCTGGGCCCATGCAGAGTAAGGGCCGTTTGAGTTCAGAGGAGGTTTTTCTGAAAGTAACTGTAAAGAAATGTTTCCTTGTCAACATGCTGGTTGCATATAAATGCAGTTTGTTAAAAACTAGCACAATGGGGATAAGAGCGGACTGTCTCGGACTTATAGTTACTATGCTTCAAGAGTTTCTTGTTTTATTCTACAGAATCTGTATCCGGTGCCTCCAGTTTTCACTGATGTACGCGCGCGACTGCCATCTTTGATAGACCAGAATGACAAATGTGACGCCATGTATAGGATGGTGTTATGGCCGTAAGTAAGCTTACCATTTGCGTTTCAAAGAAGCGCGACGTGGTCGGGGAGGCTCTGGCAGGCACTCGTGTCGTTGCTCCCGGCTGGGCTGAAATGGCGCGTAGGTATGGTTAGGCTTAACTGCCAATAAACGTATAGGGCTAATGTGCAATAAGCACATACCGTCAATGGCGCTCCGTAGTTTGTCTGCACCTTGCTGTAAGCGACGACGTCCCGTGGCGTTCCTGACGTCCTCGGCGGCTCCTGCTCCTGCAGCAAAGCGAGGTGCGGCTCTGGCGACCGCGGCGGTCGCTGCCCAAGACCTTGAGCGTGGGGTGGGCGCGGCTGGGCGTCTGTCGGGTTCCCGCTGCACGAATCCGAGTAATGCGACCTGTCGAACGGGCCCGGAAACGGGCCCACCATGACGATGGACATTTCTCTTGCTGGACCGGAATTCTGGACAACGGTGGCATAAGATGGAGGCCAGGGCTCTGGAACTCGGTATACAGGGGAATAAAAGTGCGTGGCGTGGGATGCTGGACCAGGGTGGGAGATAGCGGACAGGGCGCTCAAAGACGTAGTAGAGGGGGGTCCGTGCCGATGGCTTCGGAGCTGGGACAGGTTGCAACCGACGTGACCGACGAGTCCGAGTGGAATGGCGACGTGTCCCGACGCGTGGAGCGTTCGCTCGCGTGTACTGCGAGGCGTGCTCGTGCGGCGCGTTCCTGAATGCCGATGACATTGCCGATGGCTGTTCGCGGTCTTTTTACAGTTGCTAACCGTAAAATTTTTAATACAGCTCATGTTTCTTGGGATATATGAAGAAGAAGTTCTTCAGAAGAAGGTACAGTGAACCTTCTTATGAAGGTACCGGGAGGATACGCTGCTAGTCGTACTGCCAGATATATCCAATTCTTTGTCCTCCTTCCTCATTCTTGTCTTATACATTGTGGTTTATCGAATATTTCTGCACTTTTCTCACGTATTTTCAAAGGAACATTATTATTGTTCTTATCTAATTTCTTTTTCTTTGTTAGCAAGCGTTGTAAAAAATATTTATTATAAGGTACAGTGTGGCCAATCCCCCATGTGGGTATGAGCCAAGATCTCCTAGGCGACAAGACAAGACAAGATCCTGCGTTTCCACTTTGCATGGTATATTATCCGCCAGATGGACATAGATCTCCATATTCTTTACCTGTTCGTAAGTGTGTTTGCTTTTCTTTTTGCGGCGAAGGGCGCACTATATATCCCAGCTTTGTCTAAACACTTTTATGCAGAAGAAACGCGAAAGAAGCCCGCCTGTCGCAGCCTCACCAATGTGCCTACCAGTTGCCAAATGAACTCATTTTCCTCGCTAGATACTGGCAAACAAAGTCACGCTGAATCCACTAAGACTTGGCTCGTGAGGCAAAAATAGTCCGAGAGCCGATAGGAGTATGAAAAATGTGATACTGTTCATATGTCCGTGTGCCTTAAACTTTTTCACACGCCAAAAGCACCTGATGCATTTAAGCTTTGTTAAGCGACATTGTTTTATGTTTGTTATTCTATGAGGTTTATTTCCGTGTTTGTTGTGGTTTAGGTGCACCTAACTATGCCTCAAACGGGCAAGAAATGTTTTCGGCGGAATACCGCGCGGGAACGGCCGCAGGGAGGGCGAAGGCCAGTGGGTTAAACCAACACCAGAGCAGGGTAGCATAATGCTCGTCTTGTCAGTAATGCTGTATGAAGAACCCTGAGAAACGGTTAGATATCGACACGCAGCTGCGAGGAAATCAGATCGCAAGATGATACCACCGAGTTCCTCCAATCAAATGTGGGAGTTGTGTGTAGTTTTCAGCCGGTATGGTTCATAAATAATCAAATATATATGTTTTTTATTTCGAATAATATTCGCATCAGAAAAACGAAAATTCCGAGAAGCCCCTTTGAGAAGTTTGGATTAGCAGTAATTGTTACAGTAATCTTATCACTTGGGGACACATTTAGGTTACTCCCTCAGGGATGTCTGCTCTACTGTAATGGAATACAACAAAGCAACAAACAGATTACGGTGTTAGTCTTTTTTATGTATTGATAGGCTTGGTTTGAAGTTCTTCATCAATTTTATCGGAAAGCTTAGATGGTCTGACCACTCGCTCATTAAGAGTTTAGATTTATGCGAAGTTTTAATTTTAAGCTAACTTTCCAGCTTGATATATAGTCGGTTACAATCTAAATATGATACATGCTCCACCGCCACTACAGAAGCCCGCCTGTCATTTATCTGTGCAACAGAGCAATGATTAGCTATTTCCGATTGGCTTCTTCTTATGGTCAAATAGTGCTCAAAGTGGTTCCTTTTAGTTTCAAATTTTTTACTAAGCCTCAAATTCAAGGGAAGTTCGAGATATTAAGTCACCGATACTCCTTTGTTTAGGTTGTTTAATCAAAAGGAACTATCTTAATTTATGAATAACGTGCGCGGGTTTCCTCCTCGATTCAAATTTTAACGCGTTCGGCTGGTCAGGAGCAGGTGTAGTCTGAGGCCTGTGATTCATGTCTAGTCCCCATCTTTACCGCCGCTTGTTCATGGCACTGCTGTCCAACCCTCGCTAGGGAGCCTACATGAACGGCCGTTCATGTAGGCTCCCTAACCCTCGTCTGCAACGAGCTGTGAAGAATCTGCCATCTTTGGGAATCTGCCGTAAAAGAGTGCGTGCGTGCTAATCCTCTTGTCCGGCTGTGCTCTAACAAAGCATTTGCACGTCGGCGAACCTCACTGGTTACGTTCAAGGCATAACTTTTGTCGACACGGCCTCATAAAATGTTAGGCCCACGGGGAGGCTTTCAGGGGCGAAGTTCCTTATGGGTTGTGCGTCCGTGATGTATGTAGCAGTCTTCGTCGTAGTAGTAGTAGGTAGCCACCTCTCGTTTAGTCCTTGGTATGCCCGCTGGATTTCGGTACTCTTATATAATGAAAATAGGATGAAAATATGCGTGATGGAGATACTTGGAGTGTTCACTAGAAGGACGAACGGACACACAGATGCACAGACGGACGAATGGACGGATGCATGGATGGACTGATGCACGGATGGACAGATAGATGGACGCAAGCACACGCGGACGAATGCAGAGACGAAAGCAGGGTGGACGCACGGAAGCATCGATGGATGCACGGATGGACCGGACGTACAGACGAACGGACGACAGCAGGAACGAAAAGACGGACGGAATCGCGGACGGAATGATGGACGCTTCGCCCCACTCATCGTCAGTCAGTCCGTGGATAAGCTGTGGTTTTTTGGCACTTCCATAGTAGACCAGCAAACGCTCTAAATCGTTAACAACTTTTTCTGAACGCCCAGCTCTGCGCCGTCCGGCAGGCCGAGGATGCCGCCCGAGTCCAGGGACTCGGTGCCTCCACCTGAAGCCACCAAGCGAAAACTGCCGGCACACTGTGTGTATTAATGAAGTCTTCGCTCTCTCTCTCTCAACACACAGCGGACAAGTGACATGCGCAGGGGAGAGACATGGGGAGGCGCAAAGCTCGCTGGGATGAACCGGTGTTGCCTACTGGAACGTGTTGATTAACGCCAAGGGGTAATGAAAGACAGAAGACTGATTGGACACAGAGACCCGCAGTCCTCTTTTAGTTTACCGGCGTGCTGAATATCTTTATTTTTCAACAACGCACAAGAGAAATCTGCCACGGCACTACTATGGAGGTCGAGATCCGATAAGCGTATACTTGGTGACTAGTGATCGGCTTGAAGCGCGAGCAATTGTATCTGGGTTCATTCCGTAGTGAGCGGGACGGCTTTCAGCTCTCCCATAGTAGAGTACCAAGTGCTATAAATCGTTAATCATTTTTTCTAAACTCTGTTTGGCTTTATCGACAGCAGTGAATGTCGGCCAATATATAGACGTAACTCGTTCACGGCGGAATTTTCGTCGACACGACCTCACGTGTGAAGCCCACCGGACGGCTTTAAGCTCTCCCGTAGTGAGCACATGCAGTGAGCGTTAAGGTGCTTTTCTCAGATCACCATGGGTAGCGTGCAGGGTATTGTGCTGAGTGCATTTTATTGAGTAAGTCTAGGTTTGGTTAGGTTTCGGTCTGAAGTTATCCCACAGCTTCCCGCTTTGGAGGCGATCGATACAGGACGACATATTCCACAAACCACTACTTCACTTCATACAAAACGGCAGCCTAACGGCGCACATTTCATGCACATATAAGCACCAAATATACCAAATGTATTGCAATAAAAATATTCACTTGAGTGTCTAAAAGTGGCGCTCGAATGTCGGCGTTTGTGTGCCCTGCGTGGTGCATCGTTTGGTTAACTTCGCGTTTCGGCCCGCTGCCAAAGTGAATCCCAGAGGCCACGCAGCAGAAAACAAAAACAAAACAAGAACGGTGTTAAGATCTGATCCACCGGGTGCCGTAGCAATCCCGTGAGCCGATAAAAAACTTTTCAAAAGACTCATTCAGTTAACTTTGCTGCATATCTGCACATTCAATTGACGCTTAACCTATACTTCGACTTATGTATCCCACGTAGCTCTTACGGCGCGTTGCCCTAGCTAATCGTCGAGTGCACGGCTTTATTAACTTGTTCGGTTGGTGGGACCCAGGAGGAGTGCCTCTGAGCCCACCACGGGGATCGGCCGTGAATTGCGCGGCAATGGAATGGGAGTTTTCGAGTACATATATGGATGCATTCTGGTTGCGCCTAACCTGTAACAGCTTCGCTGTATACACTTAAGGACTTAAGTATAGACTCGAGTACCAAGTCATAATACTTATAAATTTAAGTGTGTGGGAGTAACAATCTGTTGAGCACATGTTTTTCAAAATGCTCGAGAAAAGGACTGTAAAACAGCATTCGCTCAATTCCAAGTTTTGCACATAATGAAAGGACAGGAGGTAGGAATGAACTGTGGTGCGATATTTGCACTTATATACGAATGAAAATGGTCAACACAGGCACCAATGACGAATTTCAATCAATCAATCGTTTTACGTATACGCTATATATACGTACAGCGCTCAGCCCCACAGAACTTTCGTACGGGACCGATCACATGTCTTTAGAACACCCGTACGATGGAGGTTATGTGCTAGAACACGGCTCCCCGACCACCTCTGTACGAGTTCTGCCATTAATATTCACCCCGCTGGCATGTGTAACTCTATAAGGTTGGTGCAATACTTGATGGATTATCTGGTGGTATACGACGAATGAGATAGGCCGACAGACGCGTCCATACAGTATATTTACGACAAAACAAAATGCTAAATCGACGATGCCCGAGTAGCCGTGCGTGGTAGCGGGGCCTCGGGGTCGTCCGATGCTGCAGCTGCATCGACACCGGACGCCGTGCATGCCGACGTCGGGTCCGCCTCGAGGCCGGGCGGTTGCCAGAATGTCTTCGCGAACAGCTCGGCCCCGGCGCGTTCGGCTTGGGCGACCCTAGACCTCCTGGAGGTCGCCGTGGCCGTCGGCTTCGTTTATAACCTCGGGCAGGTCCGGGCTGGCGGTCGTTGGCGCCGCCGCCACGTATCCAGCCTCGGTGGTCGTCCCCGGCCGAGTCGAGGCTTCCGACGCGGCGAGACTGGTCGACTCTACAAGCTCGCCCGGCAGACCGCTGTGGGAAGGAAGACAACGCAATGACGAGCACTGACATCGTTGCTGATGCTATATGGCATCGACAATCCTGGTGTAGTGATTCAGCGAATGAATCGACATTTCTGTGTCTGTACGGCGAAGGGGCCGGCGCTAGCCCCGTTGTGCTGTAGGTTGACATCGTTTTGTGCGGTTTCACGACGCTTTCTAAGATAACCCAACCAAACCAGATACAGCATTACAGAACGCTGTATCTCGCTACTTCACACCGGATCGTGTGGTAAACAAGCGTTATAGGGGACTCAAATTGTAGTTTTCACTGTATATTATTGTAATCAAAATACCTGTTTGCAAAATTAAAGAGGTTGATAACCGAAGTTCCCGCTGATAACACCGGGCATGGTGTCCCTATGGATAATGCGCTTGAAGGTACTGAATCAGTAACGAAGGCGGCCAACTTTTCGTTCATTTTGTTGGGTATTTATGCGCACCACAACTTGGGAGAGTTAGTACCACTGCCAAGTACGAGTGTTCCACGCTTGGCGTCATGGTTAAGTACGAGTGGCGCTGACCAACAAACACTCCTAGGTTTCCATAGACATCAATACGTGACAGTGATCGAGGGAACGACCTCCACCGCGGCTGAAATCGCAGAGCATCGGCGCGTTACTGAAATGTTCTAAGCTGGGACCTTGTCGGAGGCAAGTCGTCTTTTTGTACACTTCGTTTCTTGACGCCTACATCGCAAATGTTTCGGAGCACTTCTAAGGTCCCCTATATTGTTCCGGTGTTCGTTATTGACTGGTTCCCTTCTTTCACTCATGGCGGGGGTCTCGTTCCGGCAGACATTGATGCCTTTCTGGTAGCATGCAAGGCCCAAGTACTGCCGCCTTGCCGGCTATTAATCGAGACAGTAGACAAGGCCGTATTCACGCATACGAACACAAGAGCAGACCCCCCAACGTAGTCTTTTTTGGAAATACAGAAGCGGCTGCTTGTGCTGCTCGCTTTCTTCTCTCGCCTTGCCGGCTATCGACTAGGACATTATGCGGTGGTATATGGAGTGGCTGTCAACCCTGTACGTGCTCCTGTGCGCTCTATTTCACGGCAGTGTAAAGCGCTCACGGAACGATGAGGTCACTCCAGCCCTGTATGCCCCCTGTAAATAAGCCCAGCTTTGCTCGTGCGCTCCGCAGAACGTCGGCTATACCACCTCACCTGTCGCCCGTCTCGCCATTGCTCGCGGCCTTTCCCCCGCTGAAAACGGCTGCCGGCCTCGTTGCCGCCACAGACGCCACCTGCAAAGATATCGAAGGAATGATCGCACCTGAAAGCGTGCGCAATATTCCTTTGTAATTTTCTAAAGGCGAAAGGCTTGGGTGCCCAGTCAAACGGAGAAACGCGCAGTTAACAAGATAACGCGCGATGAGTTCATGTGACGGAATCGTGATGTCGCAGATCTCTGAAATATGAAACTTCAAAACGACCTCACATAATTGCATCATCGCACGGCGTGGGGGCTTGGTAAAATGCGGGTTGATCTCGGGAGCAATGCAAATTCTGGCAAGGGGCAGCAAGCTTACAATACCTCCGATCTTGTAGTTGAAGAACCACGGCAGATACCAAAATCTTTCGGATGGGGAAGGGATCACAACATTGACTTGCCGTTGCCTTCGGCAATTTCATACAAGGCCCTTGCGAGGTTTTCAGCAGTTAGTCCTGTGAAACTACAGAAAAATTCAGCAGAGAACTACTTGCTGCATGCTT
This sequence comes from Rhipicephalus annulatus, assembly GCA_013436015.1. Classification (NCBI taxonomy): domain Eukaryota; kingdom Metazoa; phylum Arthropoda; class Arachnida; order Ixodida; family Ixodidae; genus Rhipicephalus; species Rhipicephalus annulatus. Next base: position 272,441 of record WOVY01013293.1, on the reverse strand, counting down.
TGCATGAAACAAAGTTTCACAAGGCGTAGTACCTGCCGATATGCCATATGTCGTGGTGTGCTCACTTGCAAAGATACCGCATTCTATGCATCGGCCTTTGTAGACAGCAAAGTTCACTTTAACTAAACTGAGGATTTTTTATTAGCGGCTGACAATATGGTCGGACCTACTTCAACAATAATTTTGCCAGTGGACTCGTCACCCAAATGTCTCCAATCTATATTGCGGCTGCAATAATGTAGCCCTCTATCGTCGGTATTGAGAATTAAAATCTTGAATCGGCTCTTGAAAGTGTGATTGCGCTTGAGTTTTTCCTTGAAAGAAATCTTAAAATTGCAGCAAATAATGGTATCGCAACATGGCAAAAGTTAAGACCATCCTCATTTTTCCATCGGTATGATTTCTAATTTCATGGTCGTCAAGGCGACGCCTAGACTTCAAAGGCTAGTAGTACCGACATCTAAAAATGCGCGCCATTCTGGACAATCGAATGCGTTTTTTTTTCTAATATACAGACTGAATTTGTTCAACAAAGGCTTCGTTGCTTCTCGCCTCTTCATTTGCCGCTACTTTTTGGCACATCAATATATTCATTTCTATTTTCTTATATTTGCAATATGCCGCGAGTGAAAGACAGACCTGAAACTAGGGTGCAATGCTCCAATGAAGCACTAAATGAGAGAGAAATCTGGTACAAAAGTCGGCCCTTTTCTATTTGTATCAAGTTTTGCCCCATAATATGTCTAACAATAAAGACCGACTCGGCCAAGAAAATCTACAGGCGGAACGAAAGCTCGATATGAAAGGTAATAGGATACAAACGAAACAGGTTGATCGCGGCTGCGCTGGTGTTGGTCAGAGTTGTTGACGCAGCTTTGGTTTGATGGATCTGGCTAAGTTTGATAGAGTAACCGGCTTATTTTTTATTCTACAGTGCCTTTTTAAAGGGTGGCAGGTGTGCCTAGTTGGTATGACATGACGATAGTTTTAGCGCGAGAACAGAATGACGACACAGAGACAAGGAGGACACGAAGGACATAGCGCTTGTGTCCTTTAAGTCCTTCTTGTCTCTGTGTCGTCGTTCTGTTCTCGCGCTATAACTATCGTCATGCCTCTTTCAGCTGATAACAATGACGCATTTTCCTCCATTTTGATTACACTTGTTTCGAAATTGGAAGACAAGCGCGCTTTAGGCTCGACTGAAATTTGTAATTACAGTTCCAGGCTCTTAAAAAAAACTGCCACATACAGTTCGCACATACCACACTAAGGTCGTGCAGATAAGGAAGACGGTCGAATCTTTTCATTATATAGCGGAAACCGACAGAACAGAACCGTAGAAACGACAGTCCTGGCAGAAGCGCGGCAATACACGTCTACAGACATAAATCCCGTCACTAAAGTGGACTTGCGCTGACTTGTCTCGTTACTGAATCGTCTCTGTGTCCGTCCTGTGGTAGTTTCCCATCATGAAGGCTGAGCACTAGTCGCCATGCACATCCACCCTCGTCTGGAAAACGTCTCGCAAGCTGTTTCCCGCCCCGGCTGACGCAGCTTGTATGTCTGGTGCTCAAGCTGGGAATGTCTGGATGATTTCATCGGGAAAATGCCCCCTAAAGCAAGCGAATGAACGAACGTACCGGTGACGAAGCCGTTAACAATGCCACTGTGACGTCGGCACCCAACGAGGTGCGCACCGCTGCACGCTCCATGAGGACGCCGCTTGGTGGCGCTGTCGTCACATCGCTCTGGCGACGCAGTGCTGTTGGCTCACGCTCGGCTGTCTCTGTCGTCGGCCACGGGACGATTGCAATCGGCGATGGCTCTGATGACGAAGAGTACGGCGACGACGACGCCGACGATGACGACATCTGCGTCGTCACCCTCTCCCCGTTGCCGGTCTCTGCGCAAACGGAAAGAAAATTGCCGCGTACCCCTGTTAACGCTGACACGGGAATATGCGGACCCTAGAGCTTTACAGTCCTTTAATGTACCTTGCAATTGAAATAAAGAAACTTGAAATTCGGCGTATATATAGAGCGTGTTCCGTGCGTCTAATAATTTTTTTTGTGTGAATGGCTGGTTCCACGCTCTAATGTTTCTCACCCTGATTGAATACACACGCGAAGATAGCAGGACTTTTTAAAATGCACACGAAGGCCAAGTACTCTTTCAAGACGGGAGCCTTAGAGGAATCAAGCGAGAAATCTTAATGTCGGCTGTTGTCAAGCGGCGTCAGCACAAGTGAGGAGAAAAAAAAATTGCGTGATAACCATATGACGTCGCAGATTGACATATTTCGTGAGGTCAAATAATGACGTTATGACGTTACACTATCGCTTGTTTGTAGGTGGGCATATACAGGGGCAAAGCAGGAAGCCAGCTTAGACACGTCGAATCCTAGAGCCTACCGCAGTGTAAGCGGGGAAATATTACATGTGCCGACAAAGAAAACAGCGAATTTAGTATCGGAATCTTCCTGGCAAGTGCATGAGGGGTCTCATGAGTTTTCTGTGCGTGGTAACCTGTTTCTGAAGTTCGCACCTTTAACAAACATTCACTAAACGGGCCGACAAAGTTCCAGTAATTGGCAGAGTGATTGGCAAATGATGGCTAATGCACGGTAATGTATATATAAGCTATCTACTTTATGCGTAATCTCCGCTAGGATGCTATCGCATTACGCATATATAGGCTCTAGCTTGAATTCGTTTGCCACTCACCTCCGTGGCGGCGCTTGTAGTGGTGCGTCTTTCGCTGGCGGCCGGACAGTGCTGCGTGCCCTGGGTCGTCCGACGGCGGCGAGCGCCGCGGCCTGGGTCGAGGACGTCTCACGGATCCCGATGCCGCCTCGATGGTCGGTGCCGTTGGCTGGACGTACAGCGGCGCTACCAGCCTTGACGGGTGCCGTGTCGGCCCGGACGCGCATACTCCGGGACACGGCGACCACCAGGACAGCGACCGCGATCAGACACAGGGCGACCATGGCCAGGCGACACAGCAGGGCGTGGCTGAATTGACGCGGGTGCAGAAGAAAAAAAAGACATCCCTTGTTCAAAAAAATTTTCGTCTTCAAGCTTTCATTTAGCCCTAGACTCCTGTCTAACCGTCGTTACCGTATACCTTTCTGTCACCTTGCGGGGATTCCGTAGAACCGATCTGCAATAAAGTCAAGCTCGCTAACCTTTCAAAGAGTTTACTAGCAATGACCTGCTGGAGACATAAAATCAAGTGCCGAGCACTTTCAATGAAGCCCTGGTCTCATGCAGAGTAAGGGCCGTTCGAGGTCAAGAAAGTTTTTTTTTTGAAGTAACTGCAAGGAAAAGTCATTGTCGAGCTGTTGGCTAAATTGAAATGAAATTTGTTAAAAAATGAGCATGACGGGGCTACGATCTGGCTCTGTTGAACCTTTAGTTACTATGTTTCAAGAGTTTCTAGTTTTATTCTACTGAATCTTTTCTGTGTGGTTTCACCTATGTATGCGCCTGACTGCCATCTTTTGTAGACAGGAATGACAAATGCAACGCCATGCATGTATAGGACGGTGTTATGGCCGTCAGTAAGCTCACCATTTGCGTTTCAAAGAAGCGCGACGCGGTCGGGGAGGCTCTGGCAGGGACTCGTGTCGTGGCTCCCTGCTGAGCATCGGTGCGTACGCCTGCAGGTGAACATCGTGACGTCAGTTTCCTGGATTTTATTTTTGAGGAGGAAACGGTATCGAAGAAGTGAAAGTGACTGATCACTGTGCCATTAATTACACAAGTCGCTGCATAAATGCAGAAGTGCGTCCTTGCTACTCACCACTGTTTTGCTCTTGGTCCGAAATCGCAGCAGTACCTCCTTTTGTGGCCTCATCTTTTCCATTACCTTTGGGCGCTATGACGAACAACGCGTAATCCCGCCACATAAATGGCAAAATCCAGGTTATTAACGTGTCGGAGTTTGTAAAGATTGTGAATATAAAAACATGGTCAATGTAGATAGTGTACGACGGCCGCGTTTTGAGTAAAAAAAATAAAGAAAAGCGAAAGTGTCTTCTCACTCGCTAGACATGCGAGGTTCTACGCGCCGAATCTTTCTTTGCGAAGGAAAGTGAAGTTTTCGAATAGCGTACGCAAAGCTTTGCGTTTGCGTTGCGCAAGCTTCGCACGCTCGCCTCTTGTGGGGACCCTGTAATGACGAACGCAAATGCTACGCCCGCAAGCACTGCGTACGATATTCGAAAACTCCGTGATGTCAAGTACAGCGGCACGTGAAGACACTGCTCGCGTTCCCTGCTGACGTCGACAATCGTCTCAATGTAAAGTATGTACCGTGATTCTGCTTTATTGTGGTGGTACCAGCTCAGTGAGCTGGTGCCACCACAAATTACTGGGCACTCTTCCGTGGCCGAAAGGCCACGAGTGCCGTGGTGCTGCAACCCGAAAATTCCGCTTGCGTTTGTCACTTTTCTGTTAGCATGCTGTAGAAATAATGGCGCAGTCCTTATTTAGTTGGGCGTTGGCAGCAACCAAAGGAAGCAGCGCGTGAGGTCGTGCTTACGCAGCAAATCGCGCTCACTCGTAACGACAACAGGTGGATGTACGTAAAGATTTCGAATTGTATTTAACGCGTTGTATGCTCCGGAGCCGGTAAAGTAAACGGTAAAGCGCTACACAGACACAGTGGTACCAGACGCGAGCTTCTGAAACCACAGCACGGTGAAGATTGTGTCTTACACTATGAACCACGGCAAAGATCAGGCTCTAGAGTCGGCGATCGCACATCGCGTTTCCCGAACAAGACGACAGAACGACACGCAAAGCCCGCAGAACCCGCAACTAACGCTACGCTGTTCTTCGCAATCAGTTCACGCCCGCAGAACCCGTGCGTTCTCTTGCGTGCCGGACGTGTGCCCCGTGATCCCCCGCGCTTTTTGCGCGCCCAAAGCTGTTACGGATTGCGAACTAAAACTATTATTTAAGGCAGCACGCTGTGGAGGTAGGGGGGTTTGCCTAAAAAAAAATCCGCTCACATTTTTGTTTGTGGCTTTGTGTACAGAACAGGGGGGGGGAGTCATAAGTTTCCAGGCCATGCTACCGCAGTAATACATGGCAGGTGTACTGGGAACGTTTGACTCGTTGTACATTATGCATGTACAGGGGGCGGGGTCGAGGGTTACCCCTTTATATATACAGGAAGGCTCCTTGACGAGCTTGACTTGCCACCGCCTTCTGCACCGGACAATCGCGTTTGTTCTGCGTTGCCTCGCAGCACCGCCTCGAAGCAGCCTGCATCAAACGCGCTGCTTCTGGTGGTGGCAAGTTCAGCTCAAGTAGCATTTATAAATTTTTGTGGTTTAAGCGTCAGTCAAACCACTGCCAGCCTGTTGCAACTCGTATCGAGTACGATACGGGACATAATGGCAACGGCAAAGTCCCGCATCGAAATTTGAAGGACACTAAATTTCAAAAAAGTGTTCGGCGAACGCCTGTACCCAGTGAGACATGGTCAGTCTGAATAAAACGCAATGAGCCCTCCTCCCTTCTTGGGTGATTGGAGACGCTGGGCACAGCGATGCTACGCCAGCTAAGCGCCAGCGCTGTAGTATCCGACGCCGTCATCGTTCATTGGCACACCCTGGTGGCTAACGGCCCCGTGCCGGGCATGGACGGACAGACGTGATCATGACAAATGACTGCGGTCAGGGTGTCCCCCCTACAGTGGTTTTGATTGATTAGTGGGGTTTAACGTCCCAAAACCACCATAAGGTTATGACCGACGCCGTAGTAGAGGGCTCCGGAAATTTTGACCACCTGGGGTTCTTTAACGTGCACCCAAATCTGAGTACACGGGCCTACAACATTTCTGCCTTCATCGGAGACGCAGCCACCGAAGCTGGGATTTGAACCCGCGACCGCTTACTAACGAATTACGATAAGTGACTGAAATGGCGCGTAGGTGTGGTTAGGCTTAACTGCCTATAAACGTATAGGGCTAATGTGCAACAAGCACATACCGTCGATGGCGCTCCGTAGTCTTTCCGCACCGTGCCAGAGCGACGACGTCCCGTGGCGTTCCTGACATCCTCGGCGGCTCCTGCTCCTGCAGCAAAGCGAGGTGCGGGTCTGACGGCCGCGGCGGTCGCTGCCCCAGACCTTGAGCGTTGGGTGGGCGCGGCTGGGCGTCTGTCGGGTTGCCGCTGCACGAATCCGAGTAGTGCGACCTGTCGAACGGGCCCGGGAACGGGCTCACCATGACGACGGACATTTCTCTTGCTGAACCGGGATTCTGGACAAGGGTGGCATAAGATGGAGGCCAGGGCTGTGGAACTCGGTATACAGGGGAATAAAAGTACGTGGCGTGGGATGCTGGACCCGTATGGGAGATAGCGGACAGGGCGCTCAAAGACGTAGTAGAGGGGGGTCCGTGCCGATGGCTTCGGAGCTGGTACAGGTTGCAACCGACGTGACCGACGAGTCCGAGTGAAATGGCGACGTGTCCGACGCGTGGAGCGTTCGCTCGTGTGCACCGCGAGGCGTGCACGTGCGGCGCGTTCCTGAATGCCGATGACATTGCCGATGGCTGTTCGTAGTCTTTTTACGGTTGCTAACCGTAAAGATTTTAATACGGCATATGTTTTTTGAGATATGTGAAGAAGAAGTTCTTCAGAAGAAAGTACAAGTGAACCTTCTTATGAAGGTACCGGGAGGATACGCGGCTAGTGGTACAGCCAGATATATCCAATTCTTTGTCCTCCTTCCTCATGCTTGTTAATTTGTCTTATATATTGTGGTTTATCGAATATTTTTGCACTTTTTTCACGTATTTTCAAAGGAACATTATTATTGTTCTTATCTAATTTCTTTTTCTTTGTTAGCAAGCGTTGTAAAGATATTTATTGTAAGGTACAGTGTGGCCAATCCCCCATGTGGGTATGAGTCAAGATCTTCTAGGCGACAAAACAAGACAAGATCCTGCGTTTCCATTTTGCTTGGTATATTATCCGCCAGATGGACATAGATCTCCATATTCTTTACCTGTTCGTAAGTGTGTTTGCTTTTCTTTTTGCGGCGAAGGGCGCACTATATATCCCAGCTTTGTCTAAACACTTTTATGCAGAAGAAACGCGAAAGAAGCCCGCCTGTCGCAGCCTCACCAATGTGCCTACCAGTTGCCAAAAGATCTCATTTTTCTCGCTAGATCCTGGCAAACAAAGTCAAGTTGAATCCACCAAGACTTAACTTGTGAGGCAAAAATAGTCCGAGAGCCGATAGGTGTATGAAAAATGTGATGCTCTTTTCAGCGCTGGGTAGCAAACCAGATGCCAATATCTGGTTAACCTCCCGGCCTTTGCTTTCTAACTCTCACTCTCTCTCTCTGATGCTCTTCATATGTCCGTGTGCTTAAACTTTTTCACATGCCAAAGGCATCTGATGCATTTAAGCTTTGTTAAGCGACTAAAACAATGTTTGTTATTCTATGAAGTTTATTGCCGAATTTTTTTTGGTTTAGGTGCACCGTCCTATGCCGCAAGCGGGCAAGAAATGTTTTCGGCGGAATACCGCGCCGGAACGGCCGCAGGGAGGGCGAAGGCCAGTGGGTTAAACCAAACACGAGGGCAGGGTAGCATAATGCTCGTCTTGTCAGTAATGCTGTATGAAGAACCCCAAGAAACGGTTAGATATCGACACGCAGCTGCGAGAAAATCGGATCGCAAGATGATACCACCGAGTTCCTTCAATTAAAAGTGCGAGTTGTGTGTAGTTTACACCCGGGATGGTTCAGAAATAATCAAACATATATTTTTTATTATTTCGAATAATATTCGCATCAGAGAAACGAAAATCCCTAGAAGCCTCATTTCAGAAGTTTGGATTAGCAGTAAATGTTACAGTAATCTTAGCACTTGGCGACACTTTTACGTTACTCCCATAGGGATGTCTGCTCTACTGTAATCGAATACAACAAAGCAACAAAGAGATTACGGTGTTAGTCTCTTTTTATGTATTGATAATCTCGGTTTGAAGTTCGTCATCAATTCTATGGGAAAGCTTAGATGGTCTGACCACTCGCTCAGTAAGAGTTTAGATTTATGCGAAGTTTTAATTTTAAGCTAACTTTCCAGCTTGATATATAGTCGGTTACGATCTAAAAATGATACATGCTCCACCCCCACTACAGAAGCCCGCCTGTCATTCATCTGTGCAATAGAGCAATGATTGGCTATTTCCGATTGGCTACCTCTTATGGTCAAATAGTGCTCAAAGTGGTTCCTTTTATTACTAGATTTTTTTACTAAGCCTCAAACTCAAGGGAAATTCGAGATATTAAGTCACCGATACTCCTTTCTGTAGGCTGTTTAACCAAAAGGAACTATCTTAATTTACGAATAACGTGCGCGGGTTAACTTCTCGATTCAAATCCAAACGCGTGCGGCTGGTCAGGAGCAGGCGTAGACTTAGGCCAGCGCTTCATGTCTAATTCCCATCTTAACCGCCGCTTGTTCATGGCACTGCTGTCCAACCCTCGCTAGGAAGCCTACATCAGCGGCCGTTCATGTAGGCTCCCTAACCCTCGCCTGCAACGAGCTGTGAAGAATCTGCCGTAAGAGAGTGCGTGCATGCTAATCCTTTTGTGCGGCCGTGCTCTAACAAAGCATTTGCACGTCGGCGAACCTTACTGGTTACGTTAGAGGCGTAACTTTTGTCGACACGGCCTCATAAAATGTTAGGCCCACGGGGCGGCGTTCAGGGGCGAAGTTTCTTATGCCGTGGGTTGTGCGTCCGCGATGTATGTAGCAGTCGTCGTCGTAGTAGTAGTAGGTAGCCCCCTCTCGTTTAGTCCTTGGTATGTCCGCTGGATTTCGGTACACTTATGTAATGAAAATAGGATGAAAATAAGCGTGATGGAGATACTTGGAGTGTTCACTAGAAGGACGTACGGACACACAGATGCACAGACGGACGAATGGACGGATGCATGGATGGACCGATGCACGGACGGACAAATGGATGGACGCAAGCACACGCGGACGGATGCAGAGACGAAAGCAGGGCGGACGCACGGAAGCATGGATGGATGCACGGATGGACGGACGTACAGACGAACGGACGACAGCAGAACGAAAAGACGGACGGAATCGCGGACGGACTGATGGACGCTTCGCCACACTCATCATCATTCAGTCCGTGGATAAGCTGTGGTTTTTTCGCACTTCCATTGTAGAGCAGAAAATGCTCTGAATGTTTAACAACTTTTTCTGAACGCCCAGCTCTGCGCCGTCGGCAGGCCTAGGATGCCGCCCGAGTCCAGGGATTCGGTGCCGCCACCTGAAGCCACCAAGCCAAAACTCCCGGCACACTCTGTGTATTGATAAAGTCTTTGCTCTCTCTCAACACACAGCGGACAAGTGATATGCGCAGGGGAGAGACATTGGGAGGTGCCAAGCACGCTGGTATGAACCGGTGTTGCGTAGTGGAACGTATCAAATAATGCCAGGCGGCAATGGGAGACAAAAGTCTGATTGGACACAGAGACCCGCAGTCCTCTTTTAGTTTACAGGCGTGCTGCAAATCTTTATTGTTCAACAACGCACAAGAGAAATCTGCCACCGGCACTACTATGGAGGTCGAGATCCGATAAGTGTATACTTAGTGGCCATTGATCTGTTGTGCAGCTCGAGCAATTGTATCTGGGTTCATTCCATTGTGAGAGGCCCACGGGACGGCTTTCAGCTCTCCCAGAGTAGAGTAACAAGTACTCTAAATCGTTAATCACTTTTTCTAAACACAGTTTGGCTTTACCGACAGCAGTGAATGTCGGGCAATATATAGACGTGACTGGTTCATGGCGGAAATTTTGTCGACAGGACCTCACGTGGGGAACCCAAGGGACGGCTTTAAGCTCTCCAACATGCAGTGAGCGTTAATGTGGTTTTCTCGGAGCACCATGAGCAGTGCGCACGGTATTGTGCTGAGTGCATGTTATTGAGTAAGTTTGGGTTTGGTTACGTTTCGGTTGAGATCTCACAGCTTCCTGCTTTGGAGGCGATCGATACAAGACGACATATTCCACAAACCACTACTTCACTTCATACAAAACGGCAGCCTATCGCGCACATTTCATGCACATATAAGCACAAAATATACAAAGTATATCGCAATAAAAATATTCATTTGAGTGTCTAAAAGTGGCGCTCGCATGTCGGCGTTTGTGTGCCCTGCGTGGTGCATCGTTTGGGTTAACTTCGTGTTTCGGCCCGCTGCCGAAGTGAATTCCAGAGGCCACGCAGCAGAAAACAAAAACGGCGTTCAGATCTGCTACACCGGGTGCCGTAGCGATCCCGTCAGCTCATAAAAAAAGCTTTTCAAAAGACTTATTCAGTTAACTTTGCTGCATATCTGCACATTCAATGGACCCTTAACCTATGCTTCGACATATGTATCCCACGTAGTGCTCACGGCGCGTTGCCGTAGCTAATCGTCGAGTGCACGGCTTTATTAACTTGATCGGTTGGTGGGACCCAAGAGGAGTGGCTGAGCCCACCACGGGGATCGGCCATGAATTGCGTGGCAATGTAATGGGAGTTCGCGAGTACATATAGACGTATTCTGGTTGCGCCTAATCTGTAACAGCTTCGCTGTATACACTTAAGGACTTAAGTAGTATAGACTCGAGCACCAAGTCATAATACTTATAAGTGTGTGGGCGTAGCAATTTGTTGAGCACATATTTTTTTTCAAAATGCTCGAGAAAAGGACTCTAAAACAGTATTCGCTCAATTCCGAGTTTTGCACATAATGGGAGCACAGGAGGTAGTGATAAACTGTGGTGCGATATTTGCGCTTCCACACGAATGAAAATGGCCAGCACAAGCACCGATGACGAATTTCAATGAATCAATCAATCAATCAATCGTTTATATATACGCTATATATACGTACAGCGCTCAACCCCACAGAACTATCGCACGGGACCGAGCACATGTCTTTACAACACCCGTACAATGGAGGTTATGTGCAAGAAACACTGCTCCCTGACCACCTCTGTACGAGTTCTGCCACTAATAATCACCCCGTTGGCATATCTAACTCCAAGGTCGGTGCAATATTTTATGTCTTTGCAGATTATCTGGTGGTATACGACGAATGAGATAAGCAGAGAGACGCGTCAATACAGTATATTTACGACAAAACAAAATGCTAAATCGACGAGGCCCGACTAGCCGTGCGTGGTAGCCGGGCCTCGCGGTCGTCCGACGCTTCAGCTGCGTCGACACCGGACGCCGTGCATGCCGACGTCTGGTTCACCTCGAGGCCGGGCGGTTGCCAGAATGTCTTTGAGATGAGGTCGGCCCCGGCGCGTTCGGCATGGGCGACCCTAGACCTCCTGGAGGTCGCCGTGGCCGTCCGCTTCGTTTATCACCTCGGGCACGTCCGTGCTGGCGGTCGTTGGCGCCGCCCACACGGATCCGGCCTCAGTGGTCCTCCCCGGCCGAGTCGAGGCTGCCAACGCGGCGAGACTGGTCGACTCTACAAGCTCGCCCGGCGGACCGCTGTGGGAAGGAAGACGACGTAATGACGAGCACTGACATCGTTGCTGATGCGATATGGCATCGACAATCCTGTTGTAGTGATTCAGTGAAGTTGATATGGATGAATCGACATGGCTGTGTCTGTACGGTGAAGGAGCAGGCGCTAACCCTGTTGTGCTGTAAGTTGGTTATTTTAATTAAATTTATGTAATCAAGCTTTATAGGGGACTCAAATCGCAATCATAATACATGTCTGCAAAATTAAACAGGCCGAAAACTGAATATTCCCGCTGATAAAACCGGGCATGGTGTCCCTATGAATAACAAGCTTGAAGGTATACTGAATCAGTCACGAAAGTGGCCAACATCTCGTTCATTTTATCGGGTATTTATGCGCACAAAAACGTGGGATCGTTAGTGTCACTGCCAAGAACGAGTGTTCCACGCTTGGCGTCATGGTTACATACGAGTGGCGCTGACCAGCACTCCCAGGTTTCCATAGACATCAATACTCGAGAAAGTGATCGAGGGAATGACCGCTGCCGCCGCTGAAATTGCAGAGCTTCGGTGCGTTACTGAAATGTTCCAGGCTTGGACCTCGTCGGAGGCAAGCCGTCTTTTTGTACACTTCCGTTTCGAAGCACTTATAACGTCCCCTATATTGTTCCGGTGTTCGTTATTGCCTGTTTCCTTTCTTTCACTCATGGCGGGGGTCTCGTTCCGGCAGACAGTGATGCCTTTCAGCTAGCATGCAAGGCCCAAGTTCTGCCCAGTCTTGCCGGTTATTAATCGAGACAGTATGCAAGGCCGTACAAACAGAGGATACGAACAGAAGAGCAAGCCCCCCAACGTCGTCTTTCTCGGAAATCCAGAAGCGGCTGCTTGTGCTGCTCGCTTTCTTCTGTCGCTTTGCCGGCTATCGATTGGGACATTCATTATGCGGTGGTATATGGAGTGGCTGTCATGTTCCTGTACATGCTGCTGTGCGCACTGTTTCGCGGCAATCAAAAACGCTCACGGAACGAGACGTGACAGTACAGCACTGTACGTTTCCTGTAAATAAGCCCAGGTTGACCTGTGCGCTCCGTAGAACACCGACTATACCTCCTCACCTGTCGCCCCTCTCGTTATTGCTCGCGGCCTTTTCCTCGCTGAAAACGGCTGCTGGGCTCGTTGACGCCACAGACGCCACCTGCGAAGATTTCGAAGGCAGTGATCGCAGTTCGAAGCGTGACTAGTCAAACGGGAAAATGCGCAGTGAACGGGAGCTCGCGTGATGACGTCATTATGTGGCGCAATCGTGACGTCGCAGATATCTGAAATATAAAACTTCAACTAAATGACGTCACTTCCGTCACATAATGATGTCATTGCATGACGTGATGACTTGGTAAAATGCGGATAGATCACGGGAGCAATGAAAAATGCGGGCAAGGTGCAGCAATATTGCAGTACATCCGATGTTGGATAGCTGATAAACCACGTCAGGTAGAGAAACCTTTGGAAAGGGAAGGGATCACTGCATTGACTTGCAGTAGCCTTCGGCAATTTTATAAAAGACCCAGCGAGTTTTTTAGGGGCGAAGCTCCTTATAGCGGCACCCGTTCGTCCCTCGTAACCGTTGTAGTGTGTAACAAGTATAACATTTTGACCACAAAGGTGGTGTTGGTCAGAGATTTCTACTGTGCTTTGTTGAACAATAAAAATTAGTGCTCAATGTACATACCAATGGCTGCTAATGGGGAATGAGAGACAGGATCGTTCGGCTTTTAGTTAACGCGCACTCTGTGATCCCCATTAGCAGCCATTGGCATATACATTGAGCACTATCGGACAAGAAAGGGTTGCTACGTTATACTCGCTGGGTGTAACCTCTTTAGTTTTAGAAACGTTTACCTAGCTTTGAGCCGCAGCGCCATGAATACAATGAACTAGTATATACCATAAAATTGAGGTGGTTAAAGGTGGGAAGTAGATACGAAGCGCAAGCCGTAAGAAAGTGTGCGTGTGCCACCTCTCGTTTAGTCCTTGGAATGTCCGCTGGATTTCGGTGCTTTCTATATGAGGAATATATTGTCACAATGCAAAAACAGCAGCAGTTAAATACAGGAAACTCACTTTAATTGTACCAGAACACTGGCAAACTGATCGGAAGAGAACCTATGCTTCTTTATCCCGCTGCGCGTGTACTTCGTTGTTTTCTTGGTTCTGCATATTCATTGCGGCATTTGCCCCCCTCCAGAGAGCAGCGTACAAAAGACGGTGTAGTAGATGTATGGTGTAAATCAGTCCAAAAAATAGGGCTTCATTCGCACAATGTGCACGATTTCTGTATTTTGCTGGCGAGTTGTCGAGGGGCTGTCAGTAACGACCACTTAATTAACGTCGCTCAGGCGTTATAAAACTGTGTAGGGGCCAAAATACTTGATTAGCAATTTTTCAAACAGTCCCCGGTGGGCGGATAGGACTCCATACCCAGACTTTGTCGCCGGGCCGATAGACGACATGTCGGTGTCGCAGATTATAACGTTGGGCGTCGTAATTTTGCTGCTGGGTGATTCGGGCGCGTGCAAGCTGCCTCGCTTCTTCTGCTCGTTGGGTAAAAGATGCAGCGTCCAAATCGATGTCATTGCAGTCGTGCAGTAACATGGCGTCAAGCATCGTCGTCACTTCACGGCCATGAAGGAGACTGAACGGCGTTCTTCGTGTATAGTTTCTTGCTGCGCTGTATTGTAGGCGAATGTGATGTACGGTAGAATTTCGTCCCAGTTCTTGTGATCCACGTCAACTCAACATGTCGGCAATAGTCTTGTTGAGGCGTTCTGTTAAGCCGTTGGTTTGTGGATGATAGGAAGTGGTTTTCTGATGGGCTGTTCCACTGAGCTCAAGCACTGTCTTAAGGAGCGCGGCCGTGAAAGCGGCACCTCGGTCCGTTATTATGATTGTCGGAGCACCGTGCCTCAGGACGATATTTTCTACGAAGAATCGTGCGGTTTCAACGGCGGTGCCACTTGACAAAGCCTTTGTTTCCGCGTAGCGCGTAAGATGATCAGCGGCGACTATTACTTGTTGCCAGCATGGGAAGTCGGATATGGTCCGAGGAGATCCATTCCAATTTGGGCAAAAGGTACCGTGGGCACTTGAATTGGTTGTAATTGGATGAAAATATGCGAGATGGTGATACTTTGAGTGTTGAATAGCTGAACGAACGGACACACAGACAGATGCATGGATGGACGCATGAACGGACGCAGGGGCGCATGCATGGACGAACGCAGGGACGGACGCACGAACAGACGCATGCACGGACGGGTGAATGGACGCATGGACGGTCACACAGACGGACGCATGAACGGATGGAAGCAAGAACGAATGGACGGAAGAATGCTTTGCCCCACTCTCCATCATTCACTCCGTGGATATGCTGTCAATTTTTATCCGACAGTTCTGTGAGTTAGAAGTGTGGCAGCTTGGGCTAGTTGGTATGGCATGACGATAGTTATAGCGCGAGAACAAAACGAAGACACAGAGACAAGAAGGTGTCTTTCGTGTCCTTCTTGTCTCTGTGTCGTCGTTTTGTTCTGGCGCTATAACTATCGTCAGTTCTGTGAGGCTACAAAAAATGCAGCATAGAACTACTGGCTGAATGCTTCGCATGAAACAGATTCCCACAAGGCGTGTTACCTGCCGAGCTTTTCAATCGTTAAATAAGGTTATGTCGCGATATGCTCACTTGAAAATATTGAGATCGAGCGGCCGCGATACGACAATCTATGCAGTCGATCTTTTTAGACAGCCAAGTCCATTTTAACTAAACTGAGAAGTTTTCAGTAGCGACTGACAATATGGCTAAGTCTACTTCAACACTTTTTGCCAGTGTACTCGTCACCCAAACCCCTCAAATCTATATTGCAGCTGCAATTTATGTAGCCCGATTAAAGTTTGAATTCGACACTTAACAGCGTGGTTGCGCGTGAATTCACCCTTAAAAAAAGTCTTATATTGTAGCAAACGAATGGAATCGCAAAATATTGTGCGACAATGAATAACACCATCCTCGTGCTTACATCGGTATGATTTTTTTTGTTTCATGGGCATCGAGGCGATACCTAGACCTTAAACGGCGCACCATTGTGGACTTTGGGCGGCGTTTTTCCATTTTGTTAACATCTACTGAATGTCCCTTTTCTTAATAACTATAGCTGAATGACTTGGAAGCTTTGTCGCTTCTCGCCTCCTAATTCTTTTGCCGCTCTTTTGTGGCACTTCAATCTATTCATTTCTATTGTCTTAATATTTGCAATATACCGCGATTGAAAGAAGGACCTGATACTAGGGCTTAATGCTCAAAAAGAAACACTAAATAGAAAAATACAGTACCAAAGTCGGCCTTTTACTATTTGTATTAGAGTTTTGCTCCATAATATGTCATTCAATAAAGACCGACTCGCCCAAGAAAACCTATAGGTTGAACGAAAGCACGATAGGAAAGGTAACATGATACAAATGAAACAGGTCGAACGCGGCTGCGCTGGTGTTGATTAAGGTATTTGATGCAGCTTTGGTTTGTTGTACCTGGCTCGGTTTTTTGTCAGTATCCGGCTCATTTTTATTCTATACTGCCTCTTTTAGCTGATTACAATGACGCATTTACCTCCATTTTGATTACACTTGTTTCGAAATATGAAGACAAGCGCTCTTTACGCTCGCATGAAATCTAATCACAGTTCTGGGCTTTTGAAAAAAAAAACGCCGCATACGGTTCGCACATACCACACTAAGCTCGGGCAGACAAGGAAGACTGTCGAATCTTTTCATTCTATAGCGAAAACTGACAGAACAGAACCGTAGGAACGACAGTCCTGACAGAAGCGCGGCAAGGACGTGTCTACAGACACAAGTCCCGTCACTAAATTGAACTTGCGCTGACTTGTCTCTTTACTGAATCGTCTGTGTTGCCATCCTGTGGTAGTTTCCCATCATGAAGGCTGAGCACTAGTCGCCATGCACATCCACCCTCGTCTAGAAAACGTCTCGCAAGCTGTTTCCCGCCCCGTCTGACGCAGCCTGTATGTCTGGCGCTCGCGCTGGGAATGTCTAAATTATTTCATGGGGAAAATGCCCCCTAAAGCAAGCGAATGAACGAACGTACCGGTGACGAAGCCGTTAACAATGCCACTGTGACGTCGGCGCCCAACGAGGTGCGCACCGCTGCACGCTCCATGAGGACGCCGCTTGGTGGCGCTGTCGTCACATCGCTCTCGCGACGTAGTGCTGGTGGCTCACGGTCAGCTGTGTCTGTCGTCGGCCACGGGGCGATTGCGTTCGACGATGGCTCTAATGACGACGACGACGCCGACGACGATGGCATTGGTGACGGCGCCTCGTTCTCGTGGTCAGTCTCTGCATTTAAAAAACTTCAAATTCAGCAAGTATATCGCGACAGTCCCGTACTTCTATTTTTGTCAATGACTGGTTCCACGCTGTAATGAATCTCACTCTAATTTAATACACGCGCGAAGATCTCAGGACACATAACAATACACACGAAGGCCAAGTACTCTTTCAAGGCGAGACCGTTAGATGCCTCGTCAAGCTAGAAATCTTAACGTCGGCCGTCGTCGCCCGGCGTTAACACAAGTGAGGGAAAACACAATCACGTGATAACAACCATATGACGTTACAGATCGCCAGATTTTGTGACGTCAAATAATTACGTTATGACATCGCACCGTCGCTTCTTTAGTCGTGGGTTTATGTTACAGTGCCAATACAGAAAGCCAATTGCGCTACCTGGAATCCCAGAGGCATTGCAAAAAGACGTTCTTTAATGTCTCCAGCAGTGGTGCGCGGAGAATCGATACTCCACCGGGACGAAAACAGCAAATTAGCCATCGGAGCTTCCTGGCTAATTCATTCAGGGGCATTATTCCTGGCCAGTGCATGAGGGGTCTTGTGTTCT
This sequence comes from Rhipicephalus annulatus, assembly GCA_013436015.1. Classification (NCBI taxonomy): domain Eukaryota; kingdom Metazoa; phylum Arthropoda; class Arachnida; order Ixodida; family Ixodidae; genus Rhipicephalus; species Rhipicephalus annulatus. The sequence goes on along the minus strand of WOVY01013293.1, from coordinate 254,964 downwards.
CTGTGTGTTAACCTGTTTCTAAAGGTCGCACATGTAACGAACGGGCCAACAAAGTTCCAGTAATTGGAAGCGTGAGTGGCAAGTGATGGCGAATGCCAGGTAATGTAGGCTATCCTCTGAGTAATCTCCGCTATGATGCTACGGCATTACGCATAGTCGAAGATTTTACGTCTGTGCTGGCCGAAGTCGTCCGCCACTTACCTCCGTGGCGGTGCTTGTAGTGGCGTGTCTCCGCCGGCGGCCGGACCGTGCTGCGTGCCCTGGGTCGTCCGACGGCGACGAGCGCCACGGCCTGGGTCGAGGACGTCTCACGGATCCCGATGCCGCTCCGATGGTCGGTGCCGTTGGCTGGACGTACGGCGGCGCTACCGCCTTTGACGGGTGCCGTGTCGGCCCGGACGCGCATACTCCGGGACACGGCGACCACCAGGACAGCGACCGCGATCAGACACAGGGCTACCACGGCTAGGCGACACAGCAGGGCGTGGCTGAATTGACGCGAGCGCGGAAAGTTCTAATCAACCCGGCGAAAAACTCACAACTCATTTTGAAAAAAAATTCCGTCTTCAACCTTCCGTTTTGCCCTAGATTCCTGCCAAATCGTTCTCACTAGCGAGTGGAATATGTTGCAAATCATTTCTACAGAACAGTGGCCATGACGGCGAGTCTCCACAATCGTCTTCATGGCTACTAATGGGGCCGACTGGGCTCGGCCCCTTAACAGGTCAGCTCTATGAACTAACCAGGAAGATGGCAAAAGGCAGGCAAAAGGTGGAGCCATCGAAAACTCGAAGCTCACGGAATGTCCTGCGGAATCCAGTGAGGGTGAGGAAAGGAAGCTTTCGTTCGTAGAAACTCCCGCGGCCTCGTGCTACGGTTGTCAGTGTTTACTCTTGCCTACCTTTCTGCCACCTTGCGGGTATTCCGTAGAACCGATCTGCAATAAAATCAAGCTCGCTAACTTTACAACCAGTTTACTAGCAGTGACGTGCTGGAGACATAAAATCAAGTGCCGAGCACTTTAAATGAAGCCCTGGCCCCATGCATAGTAAGGGCCGTTTGAGTTCAGGGGAGGTTTTTTTGAAGATAACTGCAAAAAAAAGGTTTTCTTGTCAAGCTTACATACAGATGAAGATGCAGGTTACATACAGATGCAGTTTGTTAAAAAACTAGCACAATGTGGCTAAAAGCGGACTGTCTCGGACCTATAGTTACTATGCTTCAAGAGTTTCTTGTTTTGTTCTACAGAATCTGTATACGGTGCCTTCTTGTTTCACTGATGTACGTGCCTGACGGCCATCTTTTATAGACAGGAATCACAAATGCGACGCCGTGTATAGGACTGAGCTATGGCCGTCAGTAAGCTTACCATTTGCGTTTCAAAGAAGCGCGACGTGGTCGGGGAGGCTCTGGCAGGGACTCGTGTCGTGGCTCCCGGCTGGGCATCGGTGCGTACGCCTGCAGGTAAACGTCGATTTCTGACATCAGATTCCTGGATTTTATTTTTGAAAAGGAAACAGTACCGAAGAAGTCAAACTGTGCCGTTAATTACACAAATGCTACATAAAAGCAGACGTGCGTTCTTGCTACTCACCACTGTTTTGCTCTTGGTCCGAATTTGCAGCAGCACCTCGTTTTGTGGCCTCATCTTTTCCATTACCTTTGGGCGCTATGACGAACAACGCGTAATCCCGCCATATAAATGGCGAAATCCAGGTTAATAACGTGTCGGAGTTTGAAAAGATTGTGAATATAAAGACATGGTTAATGTAGATAGTGTACGACGGCCGCGTTTCGAGCAAAAAAAATAAAAAAAGGCGAAAGTGCCTTCTCAATCGCTAGACAAGCGAGGTTCTACGCGCCGAATCTTTCTTTGCGAAGGAAAGTGAAGTTTTCGAATAGCGTACGCGAAGCTTTGCATTTGCGTTTCGTGTGCGTCGTGCGCTCACCTCTTGCGGGCCCCCGTAATGACGAACGCAAGCGCTACGGCCGCAAGCGTTGCGTACTCTATCCGAAAACTGCCCATTGTCAAGGGCATGTGGAAAGTGAAGTCACGGCTCGCATTCCTTGCCGACATCGACTTGTGGTCACAATGTAAGATAAGTACCACGATTCTGGTTCAGTATTCTCGTATCTTCGGTCCTCTGGCATAAGCGTACAAGAGCGAAAGCGTTCCCATGAGCTGGCACCACCACGAATGAACCACGGGGCACTCTTACGTGGCACCCCGCCCAAGAGTATAGCGTGCGCTACAACCCGAAAACCTGCGCTTGCATATTTCCGTTAGCATCCTGTAGAACGAATGGAGCCGACTGTATTTGGGATTCCGCAACCACACCACGGTGAAGATTGTGTCTAATCCTCTCCCGCATGCCCGTATGCACAGTTGCTGTCTCACTTCTTTGTGAGGATGGAGGAAAAATTACTCCCGTATTCAGAAACGCTCCCTAATTGACTTTAACTTGACTTGAAACCGCCTTCAATGCTGGGTGTTTGAAACGCGTCTGTGGGTTTATGTTGCCTTGGCTTAAAGAAGGCGCGTTCGAAACGCGTTTGTGCTGCATTGAAGTCTGTGGCAAGTCAAGTTCCAGTCAAGCAACGTTTCTGAATACGGGGGATACACTATGAAGCACAGCCATGACCGGGTTAAAGGGTCTGTGTTCGCGCGTCTGGCCCCGTTCCAGGGCATGGATGGATGTACGTGAGCATCACAACGGACTGCGGTCAGGGCGTCCCCGTACACTGGTTCCAGGCACCGTGGATGGCGGGGGGCGAGGAGCAAGTCACCATCGAGACATATGGTGGTCATGGCCATGCTAGAGGGGCGACGCGTGCTAGAATGGAACGTGCGTTTCGCGGGTTGCCCGTCCGTGGGCTAGAAAGGAGACGTTAAGGGACTGAAATAACGCGCAACAGGTACGCTGCAAAATACGTCAGTGCATGGCCTGCCCTCTCCCTATGAGCGTCGCTTTTTTAATGGAGAAAGAATATGTGCAACTCCATGAAAGTGCGCACCCTCTTATTCGACAGGATCATGGTGCGACGCCACGTGAACAAACCGCGTGCTGTAACGCGTTAGTGTGGTTAGGCCTACCATCTTACGCCGCAGGATTAAGGCGCAACAAGCACATACCGTCGATGGCGCTCCGTAGTCTTTCCGCACCGTGCTGTAAGCGACGGCATCCCGTGGCGTTCCTGACGTCCTCGGCGGCTCCTGCTCCTGCAGCAAAGCGAGGTGCGGGTCTGACGGCCGCGGCGGTCGCTGCCCAAGACCTTGAGCGTTGGGTGGGCGCGGCTGGGCGTCTGTCGGGTTGCCGCTGCACGAATCCGAGTAGTGCGACCTGTTGAACGGGCCCGGAAACGGGCCCACCATGACGACGGACATTTCTCTTGCTGGACTGGGATGCTGGACTACGTTGGCTTAAAATAGTGGCCAGGACTCTGCAACTCCGCATAAAGGGGCTAAGCGTACGTGGCGTGGGATGCCGGACCGTGATGGAAGATAGAGGACAGGGTGCTCGAAGACGCAGTGAAGGGAGGTCAGTGCCGGTGGTTCGGGAGCTGGGTCAGGTTGCAACCGACGTGACCGGCGAGTCCGAGTGGAATGGCGACGTGTCCCGACGCGTGCAGCGTTCGCTCGAGTGCACAGCGAGGCGTGCACGTGCGGCGCGTTCCTGAATGCCGATGACATTGCCGATGGCTGTTCGCGGTGTTTTCACAGTTGCTAGCCTATAAAGTTCAATACGGCACATGTTTCTTGGGGTATGTGAAGAAGAGGTTCCTCAGAAAATAAGATTGCACAGAGCTGGTCTGACACTTTCCCCCCCTTTGTCCGTTCTGCGAAGAATCAGAAACTATTGAACATTATTTTGGCTCATGTCGCAACTATGCATTAATTAGGAAACGACATTTAGATATTCCATTTGCGAAGCTAGGTTTAAATTTAACCGCAGAAAATGTTCTAGGTTTTGGTGCCTCTGTTTTGGGAAATTGCCACAGAGATGCATTCGATGCGGTGTGTAATTTTATTCAAGACTCTAAACGTTTTTCAACATAAAGCCCTCGTTAACAAATACTAAAAAAAAATGTCGAAAAGTAATTTTCTATTCTGGATAAATCCGTGACATACCAAATTAATCGGGTTTGGCAAAACCAGCTGTCTGGTCGGCTCCCAAAATCAAGTTGTAGCTATTAGTATCTACTTTGTTAATGATTTTTTTCTCACTATGTAAATCTTTGGTTTATTTCTTTTTTTCCAACATACTGTCTTAACTATACAACTCCCCCCCCCCTTTTTTTTTCGTTGTAAGCAATAATGCAGTTATTGTTCATATGAGACTATTTGTTCTCTTGGCCAATCCCCCAGAGTGGGTACGAGCCATGGATTAAAGGATACAAACAAACAAACAATAAGATTGCCTGTTGTGTGTAGCTTTGTCTCGGTATGGTTGAAGACGGTAGCAACAGTTCAGAATTAGTTGAACATTTAGTTTTATTATGACGAATAATATTCTCGTCAGAGAAAAAGATTCCTAGAAGCCCAATTTCAGAAGTTTGTACTAGCAGTAAATGTTGCAGTAATGTTTTCACTTGGCGGCTTTTCATTAGGTTACTCGCACAGGGATGTCTGCTATACTGTGTTCGAATGCATCAAAGCGACAAAGAGATTACCGTGCTATTCACATTCTTGGTTTGAAGTTCGTCGTTACGTAATCGGAAAGCCTAGACGGTCCGACCGCTTGCTCAGTAAGTGCTTTCATTTATGCAAAGTTTTAATTGCAAACTAATTTCCCAGATTGACATTAGCTTCGCAGTCATGTCCTCTGGTTCTTGGGCCTTTCTCCTTTTCGGTGGAGCGCCGTACATATTTCATCGTCATCATCATTAGCTGCTTTGTCCGAAGAAAAAAAAACGGCGGGTGCTGCGAATGTGCAGGCGAAATTAGATACCCACTCAGGGGGATTGGCCTCCCGCAGGGGCGCCTGCGCAAGTAGGCGTTTGGTTTGTAGCGACACCACGGACCCGAGCTAACGGGGGAGTTTCTACTCCCTCTCACGCCTAGCCGTGCGTGGCTTTGCCGTGTCCGGGGAAAAGGGGATCCTGGGGGTTGAGCCGACGCTGGGTGATTGGACCTTTAAGGCCCCCCGGCAGAGGCAACACACCCCTTTGGCCCCGGCTTCACGTAGACGGCACCCCTGGGCTGACCCACCCAGGGGAAATCGGCAGTCGCCTTTTCCTATCTCTCTCTCCCTATATCTTCGTCTTTTGTTCTCACTTTACATCTTTCCTGTCTCCTCTTCACTTCATTTTACTTCCAATTTTTCCTGGCGGCAAGGGTTAACCTTGTGTGGCTATCCAAACTAGGGTAAACCATATTGGGTTATAGTAACTGCGTACTGCTGGCGTTGCGCAGACATGCCCACATGCTCTGCCACGTCCCCTTGTTGGACTCCATGGTGGGTGGTAGGCGCCGTTACCGAAAAATCCACATTTTCCCATGGGATCCTCGACCCCCTCGCTAACTGATCGTGCCTCGAAAAGGGTACGCACCGACGCAACTTTACAACTTTGGCCTAAAAACAGAGAAACTTTCCCAAAATACCATGTACTTCACTGCGAACAATCGTCTACAAAAGCTAGAGCAATCTCACCCTTCCTTGTAGCCAAGTGCTTGAGAGAGACTATTGGAACCGGTTATAAGGCCACGAAGATGGCAAGTGGTGATCTGCTTCTTGAATTAAAAGACAAAGAACAGTACAATAAACACTCGCACCTTGTAGCCTTTGGTAACATCCCCGTCTCGGTGAGCGCACATCGTACGATGAATACAGTGAAGGGCGTAGTATTGGACGAAGATTTGATGACGCTGAGTGAAGAAGAGCTTCTTGATGGATGGAAGGGCCAAGGTGTGATACATGTCCAGCGAATCAAAATCAGACGTAACAACAATGAAATAGCAACAAAGCACTTGATACTCACCTTCAATTCAACCACTTTACCTGAAACTCTCGAAACTGGCTATGTAAAACTTCATGTCCGACCCTTCATTCCAAACCCGAGGCGTTGTTTCAAATGCCAGCGATTTGGTCATGCATCCCAGAGCTGCCGAGGGCAGCTGATCTGTGCTAAGTGTGGCACAACCGGCCACAGTGCTGATGAATGTAGACATGATGAGGTCCTCTGTGCTAACTGCGAAGGTAGTCACCCCGCATACTCCAGAGCGTGCCCAGCCTGGAAAAAAGAAAAAGAAATAATAGCTATAAAAGTAAAGGAAAATATCACATTCAGGGAAGCAAGACAACGGATGTCGTTAACACTGGCACTAAAAACACCTTTCGCCGAAGTGGTGCAACGAGGGGCGGCACCACAAAGGCCCTTGGCAGTTGCCCGGACCGCGCCTAGCGTGCCGAGGCCAACGCCACAAGCCCCTACGGCGGGAGCAGCCAGCGCTGCCCTGCCCACATTCACCCTGTCCACACGAGTGGCCTCTACAAGCTCTGGCAGCAGCCAGAGCAATCACGAGGCCAAGGGGGCTTCATCAACCCCCAGCTCAGTGGGGACAAAGACTTCGTCGATCGAGGCGAAGTCTAAGCGACGCACAGATCGCTCTTTAGAGCGGGTGTCCAGTGCCTCGCAAGAGGCTATGGACACCAGTTCAAGCCAAATGGCGCAGGAAGCGCCGAAGGAGCGGCGAGCTTCGCTCGACCGCCCCAAAAAGGACAGAACGCCGATTACAGGGCCTGACAAAGGCCCTGTAAAATGAGTTAATTCTCGTCTTCTTTGCACACAGCACTCTTTCCTTTTTTATTTCCACAATGGACAAAATCATACAGTGGAACGTAAGGGGAATGCTTAGAAATTTAGATGACATCCAAGAGCTTCTGTGTAAGTTTAACGCGAAAGTGCTATGTGTGCAAGAAACGCACTTAACTCCTAAGCACAAGGACTTTCTACGACAATATATTATTTTCCGAAAAGACCGGGAGGATCCTGTCGTACCATCTGGCGGTGTAGCCATTATAGTCGATCGTAGTATAGCATGCCAGCATTTGAAGCTCCAAACGGCCCTGGAAGCAGTGGCCATTCGAGCTGTACTTTTTAACAAACTCATTACCATATGTTCTGTGTACATACCACCGCATCAACAGCTACACAGACGTGATCTGGAATCATTAATAGATGAACTCCCAGAGCCATTTCTGGTTCTAGGTGATTTTAATGCACACAATGTCCTGTGGGGCGATGCTCACTGTGATGCGCGAGGACGTCTCATTGAGCAGCTCCTTTTCTCTTCTAGTTTATGTCTTTTAAATATGAAGGAGCCTACATATTTTAGCCTTGCAAACAACACATACTCCTCCATAGATCTTAGCATTTCATCACCGGCCCTTTTACCTGTTTTTAAGTGGAACGTTCTTAAAAACCCTTATGGGAGTGATCACTTCCCAATCATCCTGAGTGCGCCGAACAAAGATCAACTACCCCCGCAGGTTCCTCGATGGAAGATTGACTCAGCTGACTGGGAAGGGTATAGAACCCTTACACACATGACATGGACTGAGCTGTCTGCCCTGACCATAGATGACGCTGTCACGGATTTTACAGCTTTTATACTTGATGCCGCATCTAAGTGTATTGCCAAAACGAGTGGCATGTGTTCTAAACGGCGAGTCCCATGGTGGAACGACGCATGCAGGAAAGCGCGGACCACTCAGAACAAAGCATGGGCGTTGCTTCGCGATTCCCCTACAGCAGAAAACCTGGAAAATTTCAAGCGGGTCAAATCGCAGGCAAGGAGAACGCGTCGACAAGCTAGACGAGAGAGCTGGACAAAGTTTATATCGAGTATCAACTCGTACACAGACGAGGGAAAAGTGTGGAATAAGATAAAGAAAATTAAGGGCCAACAAACGTATTCCCTTCCACTAGTTAATAGCCTCGGGGAAAGCTTGGAGGATCAAGCCAACTTTCTTGGCACACATTTCGAACACATATCGAGCTCCTCAAACTACTCCGAATCCTTTCAGAATTACAAGGCACGAACAGAAAAACAAAAGTTAGAAGGAAAGTCTGCAAGAAATGATGCATATAATGCACCATTCTGCTTAGCAGAACTGCGAACAGCACTCAGCTGCTGTAATACATCTACCCCAGGTTCTGACAACGTAATGTACGCGATGCTGAAGGAACTACCCTCCGAAACTAAAGAAACCCTCCTCTCTCTTTATAATCGCATATGGTTTTCGGGTGTGATCCCCTCCTCCTGGAAGGAGGCTGTTATAATTCAAATTTTGAAGCAGGGAAAAGATCCCTCTACTGTATCAAGTTACAGACCTATAGCGTTAACAAGCTGCCTCTGCAAGCTATTTGAAAAAATGATTAATTGCCGCTTACTCCACTACTTAGAAACAAACAAATTGCTCGACCCATACCAATGTGGGTTTCGAGAGGGTAGATCCACCACCGACCATCTGGTGCGTATCGAGGCACAGATCAGAGACGCCTTTGTCCATAAACAATATTTTCTCTCTGTGTTTCTCGATATCGAAAAGGCGTATGATACAACATGGCATTTTGGAATCCTAAGAGACCTGTCCCACCTTGGTGTGCGCGGAAGAATGTTTCATATAATCGAAAGCTACCTGTCAAACCGGACATTCCGTGTCCGTCTGGGCAGTGTGCTCTCTCAAACATTTGTCCAGGAAACAGGCGTGCCACAAGGTGGCGTGCTTAGTTGCACACTTTTTATTATCAAAATGAATTCTTTGCACTTGTCCATTCCCCGTAATATGTTCTATTGTACATATGTCGACGACGTTCAGCTTGGCTTCAAGTCATGCAACTTGGCCATGTGTGAGCGGCAGGTTCAGCTGGGTTTAAATAAGGTCTCCAAATGGGCAGATGAAAACGGATTTCGACTTAACCCACAAAAAAGCACGTGTGTCTTGTTCTCTCGAAAGAGAGGCATGCACTCGGAACCTGACATTCGACTGAACGGGCAACGTCTGTCTGTCAAAGCCGAGTATAAATTCTTAGGCTTAATCTTGGACAACAAGTTAACCTTCGTACCGTACATAAAGTATTTAAAAACAAAATGTTTAAAAGCCATGAATGTTATAAAAGTGTTGTCACGTACTACGTGGGGCAGTGATAGGCAATGCCTCATGAACCTCTATAAAAGCCTCATTCGCACCCGCTTAGATTATGGGGCCGTTGTCTATCAGTCTGCTACTCAAAGTGCCTTGAAGATGCTGGACCCCGTGCACCATTTGGGCATCCGCCTTTCTACGGGTGCTTTTCGCACCAGCCCCGTAGAAAGCCTTTATGTTGAGTCAAATGAGTGGTCGCTTCATCTGCAAAGAACTTACATGTCCTTTGTATACTTCCTTAAGGTGAAAGCAGACAACAGGCACCCCTCATACTCTACTATTAATGATTTATCGAGCTCCATTCTTTTTCAAAACAGGCCTTCAATGAGGCAGCCCTTCTCAGTTCGCCTGAAGGGTCTAGCTGAGGACACTGGAGTGTCACTCGAACACAGTTTAATGGCTCCTGTAGCATACCCGCCACTGTGGCAGTGGCAGACTATAGACTGTGATGTGTCTTTTTTAGAGGTTACAAAACATGCGCCCATTGCCCATATCCGAGCATATTTTCTGGAACTTCAACACAAATACACACGTCCTGAGTTTTTTTACAGATGCCTCCAAGTCTAACTCCTCTGTGTCCTACGCTGCTGTTGGCCCTTCCTTTTCGGATGCTGGCCCTCTACATCCAGGCACAAGTATCTTCACAGCGGAAGCTTACGCGATACTTGTGGCAGCTAAACACATTAAACAATTACAAATACAAAAAGCAGTAATTTATACAGACTCCCTCTGTGTGGTAACGGCTCTGCACAGTCTTAAAAAACAAAAAAAACCCTGTCCTCATCTCACTTTACTCCATTTTATGCACACTCTACACACTCAACCAACATGTTGTAGTGTGCTGGGTGCCAGGGCATCGTGAGATTCAAGGCAACGTGATGGCGGATCAGCTTGCTGCATCCGTCCACGAGGGCACCGCCACTACACCCATATCGATTCCGGCCCTTGATCTTAAGCCGTTGCTCAAACGAAAACTCAGGGACTACTGGCAGAGCAAGTGGGATACACACACACAAAACAAACTACACGTTATCAAGCCACACCTTGGCCATTGGCCACCAGTATCAAAATCACGTCTAACAGAGGTAACACTAACAAGACTCAGGATAGGACACATATACACGACACACACACATCTTTTGTCTGGTGGTGATCCACCATTGTGTGATAAATGTGGTGAGGCATTAACAGTTATTCACGTTTTAATTCAATGTAATCATTTAGACACTCTAAGAAGACAACACTTCCCACTACCCTACCGACAACATATACCTTTACACCCTGCAATGTTCGTCGGTAGGGAACCGCTTTTTAGTCACAAATCATTATTAGCGTTTTTAAAGGAAATTCATAATTTTCATATCATATACCCGGGCATACCGTAGCATGACCTCTCTAGAGAGGTTTTTGCTGCGGTGGCTACACAGGAAAGCACTTGCCTCACGACCCTTGCACGCAAGGGTACTAACGTGTGATGTACTTGTGCTAATGCCACACATGTCCACCATCGTTTTTCATTATCACCAACTTTTGTCACCTATTCACACCATGCACACCTTTCACGGCATAGTCATGATTTTATTACTTGTATGTTTTACCCGCTTTACTGCGAGGAATTTTATGGCCCCTATACAGCCGCTAATCACAACCATTGTCCACATTCCTGTCTCATGAACTGGCGCTCTTTGGCCATCAAATGGCCCTTGCGCCAAAAAACACCATATATCATCATCATCATCATCATCAGGGGGATTGGCCAAGAAAGTGTACTGCACTACAATTTCTTGGCCGATCCCCCTGAGTGGGCTTGAGCCATCAGCCCAGGGAAACAAACAAATAGAGCGTGGCTTTGTTGATGCACATCCAGCTTTGTTTAAGCGTGTGTGCCAAATGTTCAAACATCTGTACTCTCAAACTCCGGGGTGCATGGTTCGTTCTTCCATGATGTTCCGAAGCACTTAGATATAATGCTCAGCACGCTTGTAACAGATATTTTATTGTATCAGGGTGATGAAATCAAGAGGACACGTTGTTGAGCATGCACCATTACTGACCTTTACTTGAAATTACTAGTTGTCTTTATTAGCACTCGGTTCACGACCGCTACGAGTGCTGTGGTTATCAGTGCCCGCCTTTCAGACGTTCGCACGCGTTGTTGCCGTTCTTTTCAGCCGTGTCGTCGACGCTTAGTGAACGCAGCAGTGCCGGCGGCGTGGCGCGCTGCCGCGTTGAGGGCGCCGCCTTTCTCCGTGTCCGCGCCGTCGCTAGGCTTTGCCGCAACATTCGACGACCGCCGTTCAGCGTTGACTAGCGGTCTCTCCCGCTCCCAGTCGGCCGCCTCGTTGACTTCGCGCTTCACGAACGTCTCCACCGTCTTCGTGGACCCAGGAGGTGAAGTCCTCGAGGTAGTGCTGGCGCTGCTCTTTTCCTTTCCGGCGGCGTTCTTGACCGTCGCCCGCGTCTTCGCGGACCGGGGCTGTTCTCGTCGCCTCGCGCGCGGCCTTGACGTCTTTCGCGCGCTTGTGCGGTCTCGATTGGCGGGCTTTGGCGAAGTGGCTGGCTCGTCGACGTTATTTCGTCGTCCCGGTTCGATCTTGAACGCGACGAGGGACCGCGTAGCCTTGCCGGCCACCTTCTGCGAGTTTTGAGGAAATCGGAGCTTCTGTGTAGGGGGAAAGGGCTGAGGGTGCACATAGTTGACGCAAGGAGGAGAAAGGTGGCGTTATTCGATAGCCCTCATAAGAGAGGACAGCTTACCGCCGTATCGCTGTATGTATAGGTGGTAGGTCGTTATAAGCTTCTTTCTTTTCTATAAGCTTCTTTCTCTTTCAACCCCCTATTCCCCAACCCCAGTGTAGGGTAGCATACCGGATACTAGCATCTGGTTAACCTCCCTGCCTTCCTTATTTCTCGTTTCTCTCTTATAAGCTTCTTAGCCACGACAACTCAAGCATTGGGGTAGAAGTGAAGCCCTTCTACGTCACTGTAATTTTAGACCACGTTACTGTTGTTGTGATCAATACTGACGATTACAACCAACACCAGCTCAGAGTATTAATAGTTAAGGCCACATTAATAACCTTGATGAGCCAATGGAAGAAGCTGTCACTGCTGTCAATGTGTAGCGTGTGAAATAGTGGGGAAGTTGAGTGTTTCCAGAGACAATCGGACTTGTGAATACATTGTTTCAGTTATGTGGCTGAGAGATGCCTCAGTGAGATGCTGATTTCAAGATGACAGAAGAGAACGGGCTATTCAAATGAGCTTGCGAAACTGACGTCTCGTGTCTCACCTTCTGCGGCACGCCGTCATCTGGCACGGCGTCCTCCCCCTTCTCGTCGTCGAGGCGCTCGACGTCGCTGGCGTTGCCGCCGCTCGCCGCCAACTTGTCCGGGCTTTCGGTCTTCGTGCGCCGCCGACGCCTCCCTGGTTCGGAGCTGCCGGGACTCGCCGTGGCGCAGTTACACTTGGCCGGTGTCGGCGCGGGGCCGGTGACCGTCACACCTTTGGGCAGGGTGTACTCCGGCGGCTCTGGCGTCGCGGCTTCGGTTGCACGCAGCGACACGCCGATAGCGCTGGTCGTGGCGACGACGAGCGTGGTGGCCACCACGGTGTAAATCCAAAACTTGGTGCCCCTTTTACTGCCGAGAAAAAAATGAATAAACAAAAAGTGGCTACGATCGACTGGACGGAGTTCTGTTCGTTATCAGAAATCAATTTAAGAGACCCAGGCGTGAGTGAGTTAGGAGAAAGTGACGACGGTGAGTTGTGTGCACTCGATAGCATGGCGCTTACGTGCTGTTACGTTTGGCCCGGCAGTTCCGTCTTAGCAAGCGCCACTGTGCGTGAGCCTGTCTGAAAAAATGTGTTCACCCTGATATCGGCGCCCCGTCGGGGGCACAAAGCACCACGTCGTCCTGCAGGTGGTCCAAAAAGTTCGCTGTGGTCGCGTTACAAGGAACTCGACGGAAGCAGGAAGCATCGAGAACAACTTTTTGTTGAGCGGGGTCGAACAGCCCGAGTCAGCGTCATCAACCCCCGAGTTCCCTTTACAGTGCGCGATGCATATACAGGGTAGGTGCTTACTATCTTTTCATAAAACAGTGCGAAGGACAGATGGCTAGAAAAAATGAGCTGTATTTTGGCTTGGCTGTGCCAGGATATGTCTAGGATTAGCTTTGTTATCATGCTCACTGCTGGATGGACAGCTCGCAAGCTGGCGCGGGTCATGCGCCAGGCGACTATAGTGACAACGCCAGTCTAGCAGTTTCCAGGCCTTCTCCAGCACGCCAGTGTGCGCCATGTGACGTAACCGCTCCCTGCGCATGTGCAGCACTGCTCAGCGTAAGGCACGCGAAGCTGTTCAGGCTCGGCCTGTCCAGCTTACGCTTCAAAAGATCGACACAGACGGCTTCGGTACTGTCTTTGTCCCTTTTTTTCAAGTCATTCGTTTTTTGCAGTCTTTTGTTTTTATCATATGAAGTACATCGTGTTAAGTTGTCCGAGCAACCACTTCAGCTTACTCTCTTTCGCAGTCACTCGACTGTCGTCTTGAGGAACAGTGCCTTGGTGACTTTGGCGCGCCTGTCAGAGACGTAACAAAGTCGGCACCAGTCGGCTCTGTCTCGTGCGTATTTTTTGTGTTGTCCTTTCTTTAATTTCGTGCAGTTCGCAATCATATACTAGAACGCCCCAATTAGCTGCCAAAGAACCGTGCGGCTAAGGGGGTCGGCGAAACAGGATTGGGGCGTCTGGCCCTTGGTCACCGCGATTTAGTGTTTCAGTGGATTAGCGTGCGGCACAGATGTGGTCAAATGTTCGCAGGCTGCGTTAGATGATGGCGACTTATGGCCAGCCCCGTATACAATGTTATGCCGTGCCACGCGTATGTGTTTTTCGATATATAGACGTGCTTGTGAAAACGCTCGAGGTTACATATAGAGATTTTTATGAAATGAAAGTGCCACTTGAGGCTTAAAGTTTTCTTGCAACTGTTTTATGTTGGGTTCCCAAAATAGAAAAACAGCGTTTATAGTTCGTGGTTCACGAGGACACTCGGGATGGAAGTTGAGCAAACTATGCCGCCTCTTAGCACCATTGTTCTGGCAAACTCACTCACAAGTCAGTCTGGCAAACTCACTCTTGCGACTCCGTCTCGGTTCCGGTGTCGGTGGACCCCTTTCTGCGACCGCGGTACGCGGTGTCGCTGTGCCGACGCTTGCCTCTTCCTCCGCTCCTCAATGTCGCCGTGCTGGTCGACGTACTCGTCGAGTCCAAGGTGCCGTACTCCTCGGGCATGCTGGTGCTCCACGAAGTCGACGACGAAGAGCTGCTGCCGCTGTCCCGGGACCCGCTTGGAGGCAGCGCGATCGCCGCCGGTGCGGGAGGGACTGCCGCCGCTGCCGTTGGCGCAGGGTCCTGATTCGGAGTTGGCTGGGCCTGCCCATGTGGCTCTGCGTGCTTTTGATCGCGGCCTTCAAGCTGAAGCTTGCTGGCGGTTCTCTTCAATGTGGCCATCGTAGTTTCCCCTGTCAGGTGGAGTATAAAATATAGTTGAAACTCATTTTAACAAAAGGAACATCGTCCCGCTTGATTTATTTCGTTAAATCGAGAATGTCGTGATATTCGGAAAGAACCTCATCGATATTTCCAAAAAAATGAAATACGTAGTTTCTTTTTTGTCAATGATTTTAATTTTTGCTCCATCCCATCATCCTACTATGCGCCTCTTTTAAACGAACATTCTTCGTAAAATATTTGTTTATCTTGCGTGTTTTGCATTTTTTAACGGTATTGGGTTTTCGTGCTAAGAATTTGCTGAACTATCCCTCATTTCGACTCTGTTACCCCCGGCACCGTCCCCCTCCCACTATAGAGTTAATAAGTGATGATCATGACACCCAAGAGGTACCACGACACGACTTCAGTTGCCAGCCCTCACCTGCTCGCATAAAATTTCCCTGAGCAAGGCCCAGACATGTCTGGAAAACGTGGGTCAAATACGTGAAGCTGTG
This sequence comes from Rhipicephalus annulatus, assembly GCA_013436015.1. Lineage (NCBI taxonomy): Eukaryota > Metazoa > Arthropoda > Arachnida > Ixodida > Ixodidae > Rhipicephalus > Rhipicephalus annulatus. The sequence goes on along the minus strand of WOVY01013293.1, from coordinate 239,801 downwards.
GCAGGCTATCGATGTGCGATGGCGCGGAAAACGAACAGCGAGACTTTGAGAGCAGGCCAAGCGACAAAAGTGCGTGGAGAATATTAGGGCAGTCTGTCGCAGTTTGTCGCACAAACCTCGAAATAACCAATGCAACCATGCCGCGTCTATCATCATCTGGTATGTCTAAGGGTCATACTGTCTTCAGTGTTCGTTCTTCCATACATTGGCGGTGCGTGAAGCCTTGTTTATACAACGCCAGGACCGTCGACAGTCAATCTATAGATATTCTACTGCGATAGCGTTAGAAACGCACGAATAAAAATCCGTATCAGTCGAAATTAGAATGAAGTCACCGCTTTTTCGCTCGTTCACTTCACGAAATACTTCATTGAATTGAGCTTTGGGGTAAATCAGTTCGTATAATTCTGGTTAATGACAACACTCAATCCAATGAAAATTTGCCGGGGAATGGGATCTTTTTCGTTAGACCAGGAACTTTGAGCAATCTGCTTCAATAATCTCGCTCTTGGTATCCGGAATCGTGGATTAAAACGAATAAACCAACGGGAAGTATATACAATATAAAGGTTCCTCAACGAAAAAAAAAGGAGGTGGGGGGGGGGACGCGTCAGCACGGTACGAGGGTTTTGTCAAGACACCTCCTTTGAGAGATGACAAGACTTGCGAATTCGACGTTAAGCCGTACGTAGTTAAGACAGTGCCCAGGATGGCACCCTGGAGACCGAAAACTGAAGACGTGAAATTTCAGAGCTCTATACTACAATGACAATTGTGCTTACCTGTACGGCTCGATGCTCTTTCTGTAAACTGCTGTCTTGCTGGAGAACGCACGTAGAGGGCGCGCTGTCGAGATTCTGCGTCTGCGTTGATGAGCTCGTTGAGCCGGCGATGCGATGGGAATGTGACCGAACGAATGATTTTCAACGATGCACTCACCCGTGCCCGCGAGCAGGGCGCGTTAATTCGGGTCAATGATGATCATTGATAAAGCGTAATTTTTTGTAATGATGACTTTTACAACTATTTTGGTTGGCTACGAATGCACTAATGAACGTAATATTAATTAAGGGACCCCGATAAGACGTGCTGGTAAACACTGCAAGTGCCAATTATATGGTGGTAAGGGTGGGGATGATGATGATGATGATAATGATGATGATAATGGTCATGATGATGAATCATTTACTTTTTTTATTTACAATACATCAAACCCCAATGAAGGGTTTTAATGATGATGATGATGATGCTGTCACGTTTCTGATGGATCTCACCTACAAGCAAGAAAACGCTTAGAACCAGGTGGCAAGACATTTAAATTAAAGACGAGTGAGGCTGAAATTAACTATAGAAACGTATACTAAGAGTGAAATTTCTAATAAACGAAAATGCCTAACAAGCAAAGGGTCAGTTCTTAAAAGTAACCTATGAGAACTGACGTGGTGGCAAGCATGTAGATATGAAGGTTATATAAATATTTCAAATAAAAACGTATTTCCAACCATGAATATGAAAAAATAAGTATAACCTGACATGTTTATCTTTATACTTTTATTCATGTGATCGAGCAGTGCAGTGACACCGTTTCTGTGGTTGTGGATTGTGTTCGCGTGGCTTGTGTGCGTTCGATTTTCTTTTCTCCCTTGAGTTTGTTCATTAGTCTTCCCGCGTGGGGCCTTTTTGAAGACTTTGGAATGACCAACACTGAGAGCTGTCCACTTCTCTACCTACCTTCAGTCGTAATCAGAGCTTCGTATACGTTTATATGACGACTGGTTGCTCATTTGTCCTTAACAGAAAAATTGAGCAACCTTTCTAAAGTACGATCAAGTGGGACGAATAAGCTCACTCGCGTCATGTCAAGCCTTATTCGTAGAATTTCCTAAAGTTAAGTATGGAGCACTCTGGCGCTGCAATCGTTCAGCGATCATGGAAACTATGGGTAGTACATGGATTTACCTACAGCCATTGTGTTTGCGCGCTTTGAACGTACCTGAAGCTTTGGTTTTTAGTGTTTTGGTTTTATTTCGAATAAAAGAACAGATGGCTTTGAACTTTGAAAGGGTGAAACTAAAAGGTCAAGGTAGAGAAGTGTAACTGCTGAACGTTTGCTATTTTTTACTTCACTACGAAGCCGCTTCAAGTGACGCAAGCCAAACGGAGCCAGAAGAAAGAAGATTTGACAAATTCCTGTACTATCCATTATTCCCACGCTTGCTGAAACGCCGTGCGTTGAAGCTCTCATAGACACAAGCGCCAGAGTTGTCTCTAGTGTATTTATATGACACTCTATGGCCCTATTGCCATTGCATGCGAGACAAATGTGTAGTTATTGGCTCAGTACGATGAATAATTAGTAACAGTGAAGTTGCTGTAGCTCGACGTAGTTTACATGTTGTCGCAAGAAAAATGTAATCCATAAACTGGTGCGTGCTGTCTTCCTCCCCTTCTTCGTCAAGCGCTGATTTCTGCGAAGCGAGAAACACTAGCTCTAGTCGACGAGACAATGAGTACAGAGAGAGGGAGAGAATTAATATACAAAAAGAAGAATTCCCCTGGTGAGATTCGAAACCACGTATCCGAAGGCGAGGGGCTAGCAGAGCACGAAACACCAAGTGAATATGGGATGCGAGAGAGAGGAGGTGCAAAAGGAGGAAAGAGAAAAATCAAAACACAACCATACAAAGTTAGAAAAAGAGAGAAACAGGCAAGAAAGAAAAACACATGTAGAGCGAGAGATAGATATATAGGAAGAGAAACCGAGAGGTGTATAGATGGGAGAAAGAAAATACAGAGATGTAGAAATAGGGATGTGAGTGCGAGGAGGAGAGGTGAATTCCTACCAGCTCCGCTGCTACCTCTGGCTTCTCACCACTGGTGCAGAGTTGCCCTAGCTCTTTATTGTAAGCTGATTTAGGATGAGTGTAGGGCTATACTGATATGGTGTGGACGGTTTCGATTACTCCCGCCGCTATGCGTCGTAAATAGCCGAGATTGAAACGGAGTTGGGGTAAGACTTAGAGAAGTAACGTCTTGGGCTAGTTCGCAATAGAGTGCTATAGCGGGAAATGAAAAACAATTAAACAGTAGCCAGATTTTTCTCATTGTTTTCTCCACGCTTTCTTGCATGTTTTTCTTGGCTTTCATGGCTTGCTCAACCTTTCGCTTAACTTTACCTCATTCTTCGACACATGTTATTTTTCATTGCGGTTCTGGTTTACATAAGCTTTCGTTTCTGCTCACTAAACTCAGGTGGCAGTTAGCGCTCGTTTTAGTTTGTCTCTGTGACCTCATCCTCTGTTCGTGCTGTTGCACTCGTTATAGGGTAAGACGCTGGAGTGTCCCAGCGCGCCTTTCTCCAAGTGGAGACTATAGGTCCTGGTGATGAGGTCGCTTCGCAAGTCGAAGCGCCAAGCGTGCACGGGTCTTGACAAAGATCTCGAACGCGTGGGACGCCTTGTGTGGCGAGGTCACCGTGTCGACCCGTTGGGTGTTTCCGACAGCGACCGCAGCGTTCTTGTGTAATGTGAGAAGTCGCGGTAAAGCACAGCCACGGACGGCACAGCGGTCACCTCGTGGGCGAGCCGAGCCAAGCACTTGTCCAGGCTTCTTTATCGTTTGTGTCTTTTTGTCGCGTTTTGTTTTCGTCTGGCGCTGGCATCACTGGGCGTAACTTGTCGCCAACTGTCGGTACCAGGTTGCGGTTGCTTCACTCTCCTACTCTGTTATTTAAGTGTTTGCGTGTGTGTTTGTTGCGCGCGCACACACACACACGCACACAACCACACACACACACACGCACACGCACACGCACACGCACACACACACACACACACACACACACACACACACACACAACCGCACAGAAAGAGAGAAAGAGAGAGAGAGAATGAAAGAACAAGCAGGTACTTTTCCACAGCTCGATGTTGACTTCGCGATGAACGCATTGGTGGGTTGTCTGTTTTGCAAGTGTAAGAGGCTTAAGGGCGGGATCGTGCAAGCAGTTTCTGGGCATAAACCAGCAGTGTCATTGGAGAATGGGCAGCGTTGCAAGTGAATCTGTCATGACTGTAACCGCGAACAAGTGGCTGGAGCAGCAACTTTGCTCCTCGATCAAAAGAACCCGCCTGCCAGTGCTACTTCGCGGGAAGCGTGAAGTCGGTAATTTTCAGCGTTTGATGAGTCGTCTATGGCATTCGCCAAAGACTTCTGCTGCTATTATGACGTGTCTCGGCTTGAACCGCCCCCGTGCTGCCTCGATCTCTTCTCTTCTGCCCGTAACTTATTTTTTCATGAATCTTTACCAATTCCCCAACCGTAACTAAGCTTCATCTCTACGTACGTTCCTCACATTATCGTGCCTTTCTGTTTCTTCCGCATCTGCCCCAGCAGCGGAGGCTGAGGAGCCTTCGAACTCGTGGAGCAGCAGCCAGCAGCGGGGCAGCGCGAGCCAGCGGAAGCGGCGGCGGCGGAAGCGCTCCTATTCTCTCGAGCAGCACGTCGAGGTGCTCGTGGCGGCCGACAGCAAGATGGCGCGATACCACGGCAAGAACCTGAAGCACTACATACTCACGCTCATGGCTGCGGTGAGTCCGTCCTCTGCTTCCTTCGAATCTGCGCAGTGAAGGCATCGTGTTACCTGCGCTGATTCTTTTAGGGGCGAAGCTCCTTAGGGCGTGGGCTGTGCGTCCCCTGTAGCCTGTATGTAGCCACCTCTAGTTTAGTTCTTGCAGTGTTCATTAGATGGCGGTACCGTCCACTGTATCTAGCCACCTCTAGTTTAGTTCTTGCAGTGTTCACTAGATGGCGGTACCGTCTCCTGTATGTAGCCACCTCTCGTTTAGTTCTTGTAGTGTTTACTAGATGGTGGTACTTGTAGCTGACGATGAAAAGATGCAAGATGTTATAAACTAGAAAGCGGCACTTGTAGTTGATGAAAGACGCGAGATCTTATAAAATAGGAATGATGTCACATATGGCGCGTGTCATTGGTTGAAGGCAATCGTTCGATTTAGTGCGGCGACGTACGCTTGGGGGAGCGATGTAATAAAATCGAGTGGGCAAAATGTACAGAGGATTCATGGTTTACCAGGTTTACCTCCGGAGCTTCGCCCACTCATCATCATTCACTTCGTGGTTATGGCGGAAATTTTCTTTAAATACGATAGTCAAGCTCTCTTGGGAACCTTTGATGCAAAAGTTTTCGTCTGTCTGTCTGTCTGCCTGCCTGCCTGCCTGTCTGTCTGTCTGTCTGTCTGTCTGTCTGTCTGTCTGTCTGTCTGTCTGTCTGTCTGTCTGTCTGTCTGTCTGTCTGTCTGTCTGTCCGTCTGTCCGTCCGTCTGTCCGTCCGTCTGTCCGTCCGTCCGTCCGTCCGTCCGCTTTTAACGATATCCTAAAAAGCACCAGACGATACCCCAAACGGCCGACCCCGTCCGCAGCGCCCACCAATACTGCTCAACGTTCGGCGTTCTTACTTGTGCGATCGTTGAATAAAAAGCAATAATTGCGCATATCTGAGGCACCATAACAACACGCAAATATTCTGCATGTGTGCTTTTCACAAAAAAGCATACATAAGTAATTCTAAGGACCGTAGCGTTTATCACGCTGCGCTGACCATGCAACGCTTGCATGAAAAGGCAAGTGTGGAACGCTTTGCTAGGACGACACGGTGGTGTCACCTACTCGTCGCCTTGCGTTTTACACCTTATCACCTACGAGACGGGCACGCACGCGGCGCGCTTCGTTTTCCAAGATAACTGCCAGATAGCGCTCATGTCTCGCGTGTGACGCTACTTGATGCGCTCGTTCGCCTCTGCTGCGCGCTTGAGGCACTCAGTGCCTCCAGATTACCATTTACCAATTTTCTTGTGCAGAACATTAAATAAACGTTTTGTTCACTTTCTCCAGACGCAAGATTATCGACTTTCGATGACATTGGGAGTGTAACATGCAGATACAGGGCCAACTTTTTTTGTTGTTTTTCAGGCATGGCTCTAAGGGTCGATCCACGCGCTTCCCGCACAGCCACAGGGCACGTATCGGAAACCCTGCCGCACGCAAGGGGGGACCAATAAGCCAATTGGCGGCGCTCTTTCACCCTCCGCTTGGGTGCGGCTGGTGTGCCGCCACGTGCGTTGCGGCTGTGCGGCGAGTGCATGAGTTCTGGTGGATCGCAGGCGTAGACAAACAAATACGCAGAAAAACAATTTTTTAGCCCTCTCGCCGCTACTGATGCCTCTTTCGCAGGTGTCCCGATACTCGGCAGTGGCACTTCCCACCAATCGGCGGGCCTATGACTCGTGACGTAGAAATCCCGTTAGTTTCGTTATTAAGTTTATCTTCGGGCTCGCTGTCGGACGGACTAGGTCGCTCCACGAAGAGCTGCAATTGAAGTGTCAATGCGCACAGAGGTGGGAAAACGACGTGAAGCCGATGCCGCAGAAGGTATAGCACAGCAGTGACTGGTTTCGCTGGCTTCCGTCTTTAATGTGTAGAGAAAAGGCGCTGAATTTTCTTTTCTTGAATAAGCACTTTTAACTCGTATAGCATTGTGATTTATATGCATACCTACGTAAACTACAGTCGCCAGCATGGACAACCAATTGCGCAGTCATTTGATGTGCAAAACCATTAAAGCAGAGAGTTTGACACTAAGTGGTGCGATGCAGAACCGCGGAGCTTCGGCCGATCTCTCAATATGTAACGCTCAAGGTGCAAGAATAAAGAAAACCGTTTCTGCTGGGTGAAAAGCGATATATACCGCTTGACAGGCGGCTCTTTTGGACGCCGCCCAAGTGCATTGACGTACGGAGAGCGGCGCCTCGGTCGAACTGTCTGTAACGCCACGAGCGCATACTTTCCGCGCCCTTAGCTCCTGTTGTGGTTTCGCGAGCCGCCGCTTGCGTCACGGCGTCTCTCGCGAAACGAAACAAGCTGCGTGCTTACGTCACAGCTTTCGGCGCGCATACCTCCAACCTACGCGTGTCTGTAGTGTGCGCCGCATTGGCCCATTTGCAGAGCTCAGGGTCCGCGCGCTGTGTTTTGAACTCGCTGGTTGTGGGTAGTATACACTCTACTGAGGTGGAGGGTGACGCCGTTTTTAGGGACCATAAAGATTAATGCCCTTCTAAGGCGCATACCAGTGGAGGGTACGTTCCTGGAACATCAAGACGGCCACTCTTTCTCTTCATTTGCGGTTTGGGAATTTAGTTAAGGCAAACAAAAATAACAGAGGATGATCAGTAGCACAACACCAGCCTAAACTATGCCTACTAGTATGTAGTACGACATAACGCCATAGCTGTGTCACATGAGGTTGGGCGTGGCATTTACGAATGCGCACTCTCGTCTCCTTCGAATGGCGAGCACTTCGGCATGCAACATCTGCGCCTGCGAGGAAACGCTCGAGCACATTCTATGCCATTGCCCAGCATGCCAGTCTGAACGACGTATTATAGAAGCCAAGCTCCGTCAGCTGGATTCACGGCCGCTTACAGAAGAGAAGATCCTGGGACCTTGACCGACGGCTTCCCGTGGATACGCGCAAAGCCACGAAAGCCCTCTTGTACTTCTTAAGGACCACCAGACTTCACGACCGTTTGTGAAAGAACTCTGCGAGACCGTGCTGAGTAGTCTCGAGCTGACTATTCATGCTTCTCTTTCTTAATCCTCTTATTTTCTATCTCTTTTCTTTCTATTCTTCTCCCTTTCCCCCACCCCAAGTGTAGAGAGTAGCCAAACGAGCCAAGCTTGGTTAACCTCCCTGCTTTTCCTCTCTATTTATCTCTTTCTCTCTCTCTCTAACGTCATATACTTTAGCTATTGCAGGAAAGGTTCTAGACGCTTATATGCACTGGGCGTCACGCCTCTGGAGATCGCATATACCATCACTGTTCCCGCTGAAATCGTTCTGAACAGATGTATCTGGGTTCCGCCGAAATGCCAGGGCACGCCATGCTTTGCTCGGTTCGCATCACTGATCCCGCAGGCAGCGTTTAACCAGCGTTTGCTAAACAGTAAGGGCTCGCGCGTCTCGCTGATATCCCGAATCGGCACGTTAGCAGAAGGAATGCCGTGAAACGCGTGGCCCCCGAGTGTAACGTCTTAGCTAATTAACCGCCTCACGCGATGTTCACATCACGTAGATTTGCTAATGAGTGTTGGGTCTATGAATGTGGAATCCACAAAATCTGCGCGTGCCTTCCCTGTCAGAAGGGGTTCGCTGAGGCCTGTAAAACTGTTAACGCGGTCTTATCAATAAGTCGAAAGTTTAAGATGTCTCATCAAAAGTGCAGATTGTCCACCGACGTTGCAGGTCGGGGGTATCAACAGTATAGTGATACTAAAAATAATCAGGTGCCGACGCCATGTATCGCTAAAATTTGTTACGTCGTCATGATGTTGCCACGACGTCACACGACGTGACGTAACAACTCGATGCCGTCACATTACGTCGTCACTTGGTCAACGCTGGGCCGGTCACGGAAACCGCGCTAGATCCAGGTCAGTACCTCCGAACTCGGAGGCAGTGTATAACTGCGTTTGGTGCAAAAAATCTCCCGAAAAGAGGCTAAGTCTGATGGATACATCGAGTGAGAAGAAAAAGAGGAAGATGTCGTCTTGGAGTCGTCTTAGGTGAATGCATAGGGGAGTGTGCGAGCTTTATTTCTCAACTGACACGTCTTGACAAGCGGTATCGCGTAAGCTGCGATGCAACGCGTTTGGCCGCATGGCGATTGCGTACCGACCCGACAAGTCACCGACACCCACGTGACCCCGACGACTAGAACAACGTGATGTCTCTAATATTCCATCTATCCTACAGTCGAATGTCCTCTAGCGTTTGAGCATGCAGGAACTACGCGTACTGATGGAGTAGAACCTTCATTGACAATGTCTGGTTCGGGGTGGGGCTGCTAACATTCTAGCCTAAGTTACGACCCTCGAGTCCTTGCCAACGGACGGTTTCCTCGGCTTGCCGGACCACGTGGAAGCGCGAACATTTAGTAACTGTGCGTCCTCTCATATTGCCTATGTCTGATAATACTGGTGGAGAGTCGCCAACTAAGCACTTCAGGAGAGGAATGGTTATATTCTCGAATACTATATATAGCAAAACAAGCCGAACAGAGATAGCAGTGACAACGCTCTAATTGTGCGTTGAGGGCTGACCTATAGATACTTTCCTTGAAAGGCGTGTGCTCTTTAAAAGTCCCTAGTGAACTACTTTTTTCATAATAATGAGCAGATGCAATTAGTTTTTCGCTAATTGACACGTGTCTCTAGAGGCACTGCTGCGAAGCTTCGTCGTTCCATCAAAAAAAAATGAGAAAGAAATGATAATTATAGAGTCGGTCATCAGTCTTCGTCACGACGTCAAATGCCATGTTCGTATGGGCGGGCGACGAGAGCAGAGATTTCATCACACTGCCGAACAATTAGCGGAAACAAGGCCAAGAAGGCGGAAAGGCAGCTGCGTTCCAACAAAAAAGAAACAAAAGAGCAATAAAAATTTTATGTTTTTACCGAGGTTCCGGCGTTTCATTATTGCGCGCATGACCCATAAATTTGCACTCTGTTTGTCAGGTAAGCAAACAGACAATTAATTTTAAGAACATAAAGTGCGTTTGGAAATAGACACTAGAGTAGTGTCACGTCCCAAACGTTGCTTAAGATGTTATGATTTTGACCATCCGACTATCGCTCCAGTACATGCCGCTTGAAACGGAATATTTACAGCTTTTCTTTAATTCCATGATTTTTTGTAGCTCATATTTTCTGTTGCCGGTTTGTTGGTCGAGCATGCCAAGGTGAAATTTCTGAGTGTCTCGATGGATAACAGGCCAGTGCGAAACGCGATGACATAGCGAGAAGAGAACGACGGCACCCAACAGCTGTGTTTTTCATTTCGACAATGTACTAACAAGCCCAGTCCAACGCCTTAGTTGGTACCCGAATGTCTCGTTGCTTGGCCCCTTAATCAAAAGACCACACGCGAATCACGCCGTACAAAACCCCACGTGCCCTGGGTCACTAATGACGTGATCACGTGACTTCAGAATGATGTCACTTATCATGTCATTGGGCAGGATGAGGTCTTAATTCGACCTCACTTGAAGGCTACATCGCATGACATTGTCTTTCAGTGAATGGTTGGTCGCAGTTCGATAGAAGTAAAATACTATACAGAGGTTCATGTACCGGTCAAAATTTTCTGGAAATTTGTAGATGGTCTAAATTCTCTGAAATTCTTTACTACTATATATGCCTCATAAAGATGTCGTGGTCATGGAACGTAAAACCTTAGCGCACTATGTCCTTTCTTCTGTTCCATCCTTATGGTTGTGCTGATTTGCACTTATAATCAAGTTTTACTTGGCTCCGATCCTAAGCTGCCGTAGCGTACTTTTCCCATAAAGTGGGCTTCTTGCAACCCACCACCTCTCACAAACGGGAAGTTAAGCCTAATCCCGATGCCCCGAAACGGCTTTCACCGACTTAAGAGAAGGAAATCTGCACGCTCCTTCCGGTGTCGGCATTCCGGAGACCAACTTAGCCCCCGTGGCCAGCCCCGGCAAGAAACAACGGCGCTCCGCGCATTTTGGCACAGTGAACGCCCGTGCGCGCTCTTCTTATGCCTGCGCTCCGCCTCAACAATTCCGTGCAGTACAGCGGATGCTATCGGGCTTGGTCAAATGCGCCAAACCCTTACCGCAGCAGGTTGCTTGTTCTCATGAGTGAGAGTGGCTAGCAGCTTCAGTACCGACTTCTGATTCAAAGTTTTTCATTTATTGCGAAAGATTAACCTCAGGCGTGAGGTACAATACTGGGGGGAAAATGTCTCGTTCAAAGTTCAAAACTTACTCAATTCGCCTAAACAAATTATGCAGAATATGTGTCCGCATATGTGCAGTCAATATTTAAGCCCCCTGTATAGGCTACTTCTTCGTGTTTCTTTACAAATGTGGTTACTGATTGTTCTACTGCTCTACCTTCAGTGTGTGCACCTTTCTATGTTTTTTTTAACATTCTGGTTGACAATGAACTGCCATTCTCGGTATACTATAGCGTACGTGCTTCCGCCATTCTGCTCAGCCGTCCACGCTTCACCGGTTTTGTGCAAATAACAGTTATTATAATTACTTATAAAAGTATAATCCGTAGTTACCCTCTCCCCTTATAATGAAAGCTAAGGTATGTTTTGCCTACTGAGCGGATGTGATAGGATTTAAGTGCTTGGTACTGGAGATCATGTTATTTTTTTAAAAAGAAAGAATTCTTAGGCAGGGGCAGGGAAACGCAGACGTGGAAAGCACGCACTTCCGACTAGCTTTTATTTTTCCAGGAGCTCTGCTTCCGAGTCATCGCAGATGAGGAGAAGATCGGACGAAGGTCCGCTCTTTTCCAGACACTGCTAAGCACACTCAATGTTGGCCGACTTTTCTTAGCAGCAGTCGCCGGCATATGTCGATAGACAACAATCATCCAGTATTTGTAATTACTACTTCTACACTACAAGCAGGCTCTAATCAGCTGGTACCATTTTAAGTTCGGTACTTTAACCCGTACAGCGCAGTATTCACTTTCACCCGTGACAAAACATGCGTAAAAAAAATCCCAGTGAAGCATGGTTTTCGAAATTGGATGCAGTCTCAGTGGTATGTCGATGACGGGCTGGAGCTTTGAAATTGTGTACCGGTTGCCCTTCTCAGCGAGGCCCTCGAAGACCAGGTGTGGGTCGTCCAGTGGGCCAGGGCCGTCGCCGAGGACCTCGGAAGACGTTCCTCGAACGATGTGTCCCTGGCAGCCTAGCCCCGGGCACAGCAACAACCGTTGGACAAATAAAGTTTATTTAACTCAACTTGCCTATCCTTCCTTGAAGCTTCCTATTGGTCGATGTAGTGTGGACGGAGATCTGTGGGAGCGCCCTCCTTCCACTTTTTATTTCTGATCGGCCGTCGTGACTTCGTAGTATTCACTGCACTTCATGAGGTTGGTAAGGTCGAGCGTCATTCGTGACTCGCACTACAAAACTTTCGCCGTTGTTGTAGTAAACTTTTGCTTCAGATTTGTTCACATGATGTTTGTTCTCTCACGGCTAATGTACTGCAAAAACTTGTCGAAGTGAAGTAATGATTGATACGTGGGGTTTAACGTCCCAAACCCACCATATGATTATGAGAGACGTCGTAGTGGAGGGCTCCGGAAATTTCGACCACCTGGAGTTCTTTACCGTGCACCCGAATCTGAGCGCACGGGTTTACAACACTTCCGCCTCCATCGGAAACGCAGCCGCCGCAGCCAGGATTCGATCCCGTGACCTGCGGGTTCGCAGCCGAGTACCTTAGCCACTAGACCACCGCGGTGGGGCCTTGAAGTGAAGTATGATTTGCCATTGGCTGACAGGACACTGACGCTTCACTGTACTCCATACCGCCGTTAGGTGGTCCATTACTTTCTGATTGGCTAACTTCAACTTTCACGACACTGGACATTGTTAATATGGACACTGGACTCAGTGGAGGACAGGCTTGTTGCGCCCAGCGTATGCTGTACTGACTATCTCACGTGGTTCTCTTCTCGTAAATGATTTACTGCTCCGCATCCTCTTACGTCCACCTGCCCCTGTACAACCTGTCTCGTCTCTGCCGAAAAGCCAGACGCCGCCCTAGGCTCTCCAAGAAGCGTCCAAGAATAGACTTCGTCTGAAATTCGGTCGTCTGCTGTCGCGTCGTCTGCATGCCACAGACTTCTGTTTCATTTATGCATTACTCAGCTCCACCTCGGACGTTTCTGTCACTCGCGACTTCGCGTGGAGTTCGGACAGCGGCCATGCTTCATTGCGTGAGCGCGGTTGCGTCATGGAGTCTTCGGGACGCGTCGTACGTTTTCGAGCAGCATTGGTCGTGGTCAGAAAAAGGCTGGGAAGGCCCGTAGAAAGAACGATGTATAAAAAAAATGAAGAAACGCATGCATTCGTTCGCCTACACGTAAATCTCTTGGGCGTTTCCCAATGTTTGCGGCCGTCGTGTTTAGGCTTTCGTTTATTTGTTTGCTTGTTAGATTTGTTCGTTTGTTTGTATGTCTTTCTGTCAGTAGGCGGTGTCAAGAAAACCCCAGTTTGCATGGTCTCACTGAGAAAGTCTATAGGATCTGGGGACGATCACATCATTCCACGTCTTCGAACTTGTATATATATATTTTTCTGACTTTTGTGATTTGTGGTTGCTGTGATACCTTTTCTTTCACTCTTTATTTCTGCACAAGGATTATGCGCACGGGCTCTTCACCTCTCTCTCTTTTACTCAGGAGCAATGCAAGAAAAGCTGTCGGTGTTACGTCACGCCAGTGCTTCTAGCTGTCTGCGGAGAAGAAGAGCGGCTTCGCGCTCCCAAAGGGAACGCTCGTAACTCGCGTCCGTGTCACTTCTGATCGAAGAGTTCGATGAACTAGTCGCGCACTTTTTTCTACTCTCCATGCATCCTTGGTAAACCTTGTGGCACTGCCCTAGAAGGCCTGGGTTCTTCTCATCACTTGCGTTTCAGCACTTTTGCATTGTGTGCACTCAGCTTAGAGTATGCGAAATCAGGGTAAACGTGGCGAACGCGGCTCATGACGCATTATTTTAACATCGAAGCGTTTTAGTCGAGGTACAGCAAAATCTAGCGCGTCACGTCCGTTACGCAAATGACGTCGACGTTGCGGCGAGAATTCTCATAATTTACTTCCGGTTCTCACTTCACTTGCCGTAGTGCCCTGCAGTAAAGAATAATGCTACAGATGAATTTGATATACGCTGATTCCGGGCATCGTGCACGCATATTGTAAGCCTTTAGAGTAAGTTGAGAAACTACAAAGCAGGTTGGTGGACGAAGCCTGCAGATTATGGTAATAAGCATGTATGCGATAGCACTTTCGTAAATTTTGTATTTTTTTTCATTTCTTCATAGAAGGCTGAGGATGTTGCTATATACTGGTTATACGGAAGGTGAAGTGAATTGTCCCGCCAGAATGTCGTATATTTCACTTCGGTCGTGCTGTTCTACCACAAAGTTATATAATACGGACTTAAGCAGGTCCGTCAGTTAGCCTGCAATGCTTTGGCAGTGGAATATAAAAGTTGACTTTTTTTTATCTAGCGACTGTTGGCTTTTATAAGTGCTTTTGTACGCCACTACAGGGTGAACCCATTCGTCTCTGGAATAATCTTCCAAGAAACCCGTGGAAAATAAACGTTAACTTGACCAGACAGAAGTACTCAACGGGGGCAGCAATGCGTATTATTATCAACGCATATGCCATCGATCGCTTTGACTATGTGTCATGGAGTGAACCGACTTCTGTGGCGTCGATAACACATGAATAAACTGACCATGGACTACTGCTCTGCACCGTGTTTCTGGCGTTCCATGGCCTAACCTTCGAGGCACTTTCATGACAGCACGTTATCATTGTGTTACAAAAGCAATCTGCCGATTGATATCTTCAGATGTGTTGGTCAGGATGACTCTATCAGTGCGCTTGTGTTGTGATCGCGTGAGGTGGATAACTGAGGGCGACGCCCGGTCTCTTTGTGCCAGGTAGCACACATTTACAAGGACCCGAGCATCGGAAACCTGCTCAACATCGCCGTCGTCAAGCTGCTCATCATGGAGGAGGACGAGGTGAGTGACGAGTCTCTACAGCTGCGTCGCGTGGCCTCCGAGATTCGCGGCTCGCGCGCAGTTACTCTTGATAGCCGAGGACATCGACGTTCGCTGAAACTCACGCTGAACTTAGACGTCATGGCAAGCGCTAGGCAACGCTCGGACAAGGGACGGGACCAGTGACCCTCCTTTGTATACGTGCCAGTTCCTTGCGCGAACTGAAAAAAAAAAGAAAATTCCTTGAACGCGTGGTGTAGCTGAAGCCAGCGTTTCCACGCGTGGTTCGGTGTTCGGTCTTCAAATCGCTGCCTTGAAGTAGACGAGGCCACCTGTCGAAGCCACCTGTTCTGAGAACGTTTAATTCTCTTCGGGCTTCCAACGCGTATCTCGAACTTGTGTCTGGCTTGGAATTCCTCGCGTGAGTAATACACGGCGCTTGCTAAGATGTCTAAGTTCACTCGATCGCCGACTGGCCCAAATTTACGCGTAATGCGCACACGCAAGGCGGCTGAAAGGAAAGGCTTGATCAGCATTCACGTCTGAGCCTTCCAGAAATATTTCATTTCATTTATTACACCTTAAGGACCCGATGGCATTACATAAGAGGGGGGGGGGGTGCACAAGTTTCTAATCATTATAATACAATAATTGGTAACAAATCAAATTAAACAAAATAAAGAGAAAATAAATGTAGCATCGGGTACGTACATCAGAAAAAATCAATCTCCTTTGGCAGGCGCATATTAGAAAAAAATAGAACGTGCGCAGGTTTCGCAAAAGTAAAATAACTGTAATTAGTAACTAAAACAAAAGGAAAACGAGAAACAAATGTAGCATTGCGTATCAAGACAATTCATCATGTTATGGTTCAAAGGCACCTATAGCTGGGACAAAATGGCAGGTGAGTTTCTCGCGAAATGTTCTTCGATCTGAACAGAGAGCAACTGGCGTTAGGTATCCTGTTCCATAGGGCGATTGCGTGTGGGAAAAAAGGAGTTATTCATCGTCGCTGTGCGACCACTTATGTGTGAAATGGGACATGTGTGAGCCAATCTAGATGATGTTCGTACAGGTGGAATAAGAAGCGTGTGCCTTGTGGGTCATTGATAAAAGAAGCAATGGAACGGCAAAGACGAGCAATTATACGACGTGGTTCAAGAGCTGGAAGTGATAGGGTGCGTTTCAAGGTAGTTATACTAATGTAGGGTGAGTATTGGAATGACTATAGAACGCTCTGCGTGGTGTTAGCACTGCTTCGATTTCATCTGTAAGATTTGATTGCGATGGGTGCCCAAATGGATTACGCGTACTCGAGCTTCGGTCGCACGTATGTTAGGTATGCCAGTTTCTTGGTGTCAGCGGATGCAGATTTCAGATTTCGACGCAAGTAACTAAGTGTATGGGGTGCCTGGGAACAGATTGTTTGTGTATGTGATATCCATGACAATGATTGTGTCAGGTACACTCCAAAGTACTTGTGAGTATCGGCTGAGCTGATTGGACACGAATTTCTATGATATGTATGATTTATCGCAGTGCATTTTCGGTGAGAATGCGATTAGTTTGATTTTTCATAAATTTAAAGGCATAGACCACTCTTTACGCCATGTGAAAATAATGCCTAAGCCATGTTGCTGAGCAATGATGTACTCCGAGTTGTGAATATGGTGATAAAGAATGCAGTCATCAGCAAAGAGGTGTAGTTTTGATTTTATGTTAGCGGGAAGGTCATTGATATAGATTGGAAACAGCAATGGAGATAAACCTGCACCTTGAGGAACGCCTGACGTTACGCTGGTGACTCGAGAGTTACTGTTATTGGCGGTAGTGAATTGAACGCGACCCTTCAGAAAGTGTTCCAGCCAACGAATTAAGTTTTGACTAATACTCAATGTAATGAGTGAGTAAACGTGCATGCAGTACCCGGTTGAATGCTTCAGAAAAGTTTAGAAATATTACATCTATCTGAAGGAGCTTGTCCATATAGTGAAGTAAATCGTGCGTGAATTCTGCCAATTGAGTTTCACAGGAATGGTTCTTCCGAAGACCATGCTGTTGTGGGTAGAGAATTAAAGTTAACCGTTTCGATATGTGCCAATAAATTGAAAGCTATTCAGTGTTCGAGAAGTTTTGATGGAATACTAGTAAACGAAATAGGTCTGTGATTGGTGGCAAGTTCTTTTTTTTTTCAGATTTCGAAAACTTGGGCAATTTTGCCTATTTTCTAATCGTTGGGAACGACTGAATCTTGCAAATATTGGTTGATATCAAGCAAAGTATTTTACTAAAAACTTTGATGGTATTTTTTAAGAAGCTTACTATTAATGTGTTCGTAGCCTACTTATGAAGCTATTTTAGGCCGTTTTTTTTTCATTTTGCATATGCCATCCGGGTTTATTTGGACATTGGGCATACCTATGCAACAAAAGTCAGCTATGCGTTTGTCGTTATACACGAAAGTGACAGGGAAAACAGAGGAGAGATAATTATTAAGGGTGGTTGCGCACTGGTCGGATTTGATAGGTTCGTCAACGTCGTTAATTCGCTGAATGTGGAATATGACACAAAGGAAAGCGATATAGAAATCTATGCGTCGAGGCGCATGCCGACGTCAGGTGGCAGCGGCCATGTTTGTCACGTTTGGGAAATACCTGCGTCCCTAAGAAAATATGCGTTACGCTTATTAAAGTGCCGTGTCTTGCCACGCATATATCCTGCTCTCTTTTAAGGAAGCACGTTAACTTTCTTTTGTGTCCCACAACTCTCCTAAGAGAGTTTAATGAATAAAGAAAAGAGAGTTCATGATTCTCGTTGAAGAGAGTCATACGACTTGCAGAAAGGAATAACGCGACTCCTTTTCTCGGTGCAGTGTTGGAAGCAGGAGAAATGTACTTCAGCAGAATCGACTGTGGTGCTTGTTCAGGTGCCTCAAACAAGCGGCCCTCGAATCTTACATGCGATCCGCTGGCCGCAAATGGCTGTCGTCATCCCGTATTTTGTTTGCATAATAAGTGCGAAAATGAGTGAGCACACTTTATCGCTGTGTGTTTAAACACAACCACGCAACAAAAACTACATTTCAGGATCGGCGTCCACGTTTTGTTCATTTTGGCGATCAATATGAAATTGTTGAAATCCTGGCGCCAAATCTGCTTCAGGATCGACCCGTGAAGGAGATTATAGAAAACGTTTTCTTTCAAATGAGAATGTTTGCTTACAATACAGTCAAATGAAAATGTTTGCTTAAGCTATTTCCGCTTCCACACCGCAGCTGTTATACTCTTAAGGCCCCCTGTACCGGCCCTTGAGGGACTTAGCCGCGTGACTGTGGTTCGCAGGCTGGGGTTAGTTTGAGACCCCTGTAGTTGGTCGTCGTTGTATTTTTTATTATTCTTGTTTTGTTCTGCTTTGCTTTTTTAAAAAGACAGGCGAACCCGCTAGAAAGCGTTAGAGAGGTCTAGAATCGAGGTTAATCGCACATTCCGAAGTCGTTGCGCAAGCTGCGTGAAGAATCTCGGATGTTCTTTTCAGCGTCCTTCGCGCCCTCAGAACTTGTCCGACTGTATACCGTAGTATACTGGCGCCGTGCTCGGGATGGCGCAGCGAGCGCAGTACTGATACGCGCCGCCAGCTGGTACATTTCGGTGGCATCGATCAGCTCCCTGTCTTCCGGGATGACGACGCCAGCGCGTTGTGCTCACTGAGGCGAGCAGCCGCTTCTTGAATGCACTCGCCGTCTTCCGAGACACTCGTCATCTTCCGAGACAACGCCGGCTGGAGCTGCGAGCATTCCTTCTTCCGGCCCGTCTCTGTACGTATTCCCCCATCCCCGTACACGCGAGTGAGCACAACAATGTAATTCGGCGCGTTAGCTGACGTGCCTGTCGATTCGATGGGCCCGCCGCGTCCGTTGCGGAGCGACGTGGTGAAAAGGCAGACCGGAAAGGCGAGGGCTGTGATTTATTATTGAAAATGATAGCCGCCGTTTCGGATGCCGTTACAGAGGAAGGTGTTAGATGATTGAGTTCCGGTGGGTCGGTCGTCCATTGCAAGTCGCGAGGTGGCATCGGCTGTGAATGTACAGTTCTCGTTCGTCAATCTTCATTAGCTAGCGATTCGCGCCACTCGTGTGAATTCTAATCTGAGTGCTTAGTGTGCAAGCACAACTCGAACAAAGCATCCTGTAGAAGCTCCCGCCTGTCGTGGAAGCACACGCTGCGCTCCCCCCCTCCCTTGTTCGCTCACGAGATAAACGCGGCGCGCAGACGACCCCAGCCGGAAAGGCGATGCTCGCTTCGCAGAAAGAGGAGGATAGCGCACCCTTCCCGGTATATATATATATATATATGCGTACATATACGTGAATGGTGGTGGCGGTGACGGCAAAAACCAGCTGAGACTGCCCATATGATTGCTATCGCAATAACAGAGATCTCCCATATGTTCAAGGAGGTGCGTTAATATTATATATATATATATATATATATATATATATATATATATATATATGCATAGAAATACGTGAATGACGGCGGCGGCGGTGACGGGCAAAACCAGCCGAGACTGTCCATATGATTGCTATCGCAATAAAAGAGATGTCCCGTACGTTCAAGGACGCGCGTTACTTATTCTTTTTAAGCTAAGGAGCCAAGCTTCCATCTTTACGGAAAGCTCGAACATTGACGAAGCTTGCCGTTACGTGACGCAGGACAACGACATCATCTCTCCGAGTGCGTCCAACACGCTGAAGAACTTCTGCCGCTGGCAGCAACAACACAACCACCGCGACGACAGCCACCCGTACCACCACGACACTGCCATACTGCTCACCAGGTAATTCCCACGCTGCCCTCCATCTCTTGTTGTGTTTTACCCAGGTAGTTTACTTTTAGTACACCAGAGGAAACTGTGACGCCATAGTGTCTATGGGAGCTGCAATGCAGGGCCCTTCTGCCAGCATGGGAATGATGGATAGTAAACAAGTTTGTCTAATCTTCTCACCCTGGCTCCGTTCAGCTCCATGTGGCGCGCATTCGCTTTGTCTCACTGCGAAGTTCAGCAAATTTTCAGCAGTTTCACTTCACCATCTTAACATTTTAGGTTTACTAATTTAAATATGATCACTAAGTTCACGACGGTTATTATATGAACGAAAACGAATGCCAAAACACAACGGCAAAGCAAGGCCGCAAGTGCATTTGAATGCCTGCAAGCACGCAGACTGGGTGAATTCGTCTACTACCCATAATTCCCATGCATATTAGATGAACGATCGCAGCGCCGAAGTTCCTTTTAGTGAGTTTTAGGAAACTATTTGCCTTTACCTTCTTATCTTTTCCCATTTTCCTTCCACTCAGCGTAGAGTAGCAAGCAGGATGTTTGAGTTTGCTTACCACACACATGTAGTTTCACTATGACCTATTCGGGAAACCTGCTCACGGTACAGCTTGACTTGCCCCAAACGCACAAGTTCATTTTGGCAGCTACACAGGAATAGGGAAACACATTTCAACTATGGTGTCGGTGAACAACGCCCGTGCTATACCTTGAAAAATGTGTTCCAATAAGTGAACTATTACTGGAAACTGATTACTACGAAAAAATATATTTTTAGGAAGAAACGCAAGAAGCTTAGCACAAGTAGCCAATAACGTGTGTTTTGTTCTGGTCAAGCTGCCTATCCTTTTTTTTTGTTTCATCTCTCTCTCTCTCTCTTTCTCTCTTCCATCGCCGTGCCTCTAAGCAGCGTACGTGACGCGGCATGCTGCAAAAAAAAAAAAAATAGAACGCTCGCTCAATGCCATCGTGTCATTCATGGCCTCCGAAATCTACAACTCGCAGTTACGTCCGTGAGCGGTAACAAATCTCGGAGTCCGTATAGTTTCTAGCACATTCGTGCGTACTGTTTAGTGATACCGTTGTCGAGTATGTCGCTAAACGATCCTGTTCATATCTCACGTATTGCATTGCACTTATCCTGACTGAAATTCGTGTATGACTTACGGTAGCTTTTAGCGCGAAATCAACGTGAGAGACAGACAAGCGCAAACTATCGTGTTTATTTCGCGCGAAAAGCTACCGTAAGAATGAACCAGTTCGTCCAACACGTCACTATACTCGTGTATGACGTTGAATTCGATTTGGCTCTTATTTTTGCTCGTAGTAAATGATATATTTGACAGGCAAAACTGAAAGAAATTATGAACAAAATGCAAAATTAGCGTTATTTGCTTATGCAATACTTCGGAGTCTCATGTGGTGTGCCTATTATAATGTCTTGACTTTTTTGTGGTTGTACCTGAACAGTGTGCTTGCTTCTACAAACCAAACCACGAATGAATTCCACCACCTAGCTATGTCGCTTACATATTCGCCGATTTAAAAGTAGAATTCAAGCTCAAGACTGCTAACTGCCGATATCAAGTGCGTTATATCGTTTTTAATAAGGATTGACGCACCTTTTTTTTCTTTATCTCGTTATTTAATTTCTTTGATATGAGCTTTTTTTGTGTTTCAAGTTTTACCGCATTAAAAATACAATGTCACAGTTTTCAAGCTGTCACCCGCGAGCCAAGGTCTAAAGACGCGGGTCAGCAACCTTTTGAGGCGAAGGGCCAAGTTGCCTGAACCAGAATCGATGGGGGCTGAACAGCTGATTGAAAATGGGCGGGCATATAGTGGTATTAGCAGGCAAAGAGAACAATTCGGCGATTCGTCAATGTACAAAACTGAAATAAAAAGTATGTTTATGCTCAGCACGCACATCACAAGGTTGCCATTTGCAAACGTGGTTACCCCACTGAAGGTCTAAGCTCCCGTGTAAAACTCTCCTCAGATGGGATGTGACAAGAAAAGGGGCGGGGGGTTCTGACATCGTGCTGCGGGCTGCATTTGCTCTGAATGGGCGACAGTGTTGCACTAATGTAAAGTAAGCCTGTTTAGGATTAGCGTGATGTGGTCTGCAGTATGCGTTTTCTTTTTTTCGAGTGACGTTGTTTTGTAACACTTTCTGCCTTTCCTTTTCTTGAAGAGAAGACTTATGCAGACTGCCCAAGACATGTGACACGCTCGGTAAGTCGACACTCTCGCATCACTGTTCGGTGCAATTTAACACCGTCGCGCCTTTTTTTTTTTTCACGCGTCTAACAGCCACGTTTGTTGCGCAAAAGCGTCAACGACGTAAAAGCTGCCTGCCCTTTCTTACAACGTGTCGGGTGCACGAAATCGCGGACGGACGAGGACGACCGCCGAGAACAAGGAACGCGTTGTTTTCGGAGCTGGCATGTTTTTGTGTACGAGTGGCATACGAACACGTAGGTCGTTTTTCTCGAATATCTAAATACACGGGTAGCCGTAGTAGGCGCGCGAACGTATACTTTTTTAAATTTTTTGTTCCATAACTTTGCTGATGCGTATATATATTTTTTTATTTTAAAGAAGCTGAAGTTGGGCGCTGGGTTCTGTGCTATTCCGTAGCCGATCTCGTGCGTTAATGCGATTTTTGACTGCCAAAGAAGCCAGTAAAGAAAAAAAAATGAATAACCTAAATGAAGCACTCCGTATGAACATTTTTCGACTTTCCGTACTTCCCAATGTAATTTTTTGTAAAATATCTGCTCTGACCTCACATTTACATGACGGAATGCTATATGTCGGTGAGATGGCAAGAAACTCTGCTTTTTTTTTTTCATAAGAACGCGATACCTTCCTAATCCACTTCCAGACATATTTCGCAAATGATCACTAAGTTCACGACGTTGATATTCTATATGCTGTGGGGATTATATCGGATCAAAATAAACAGCAAGAAAAGCAAAATTATCATTCACGAGGAGAAAAGAAAATACTTATACACATAAATAATGCAGAAATGAGACACTACCTAAAATAAAGAAAAATAGTAGAAGAAGAAACAATTACAAAATGAAAGATACGACAGAGCACAGTATACTTCAAAAATTCCTTTTAAAAAATTACGTTAAAGTTTCTGTTTTGGTGGTTCAATATGCCAAGAACAAATATCGCCTTGTTGGTAATGGGTCATCAGGAATATTAGGCGCACCATAGCGATCGCTCGCTCAGACACACATTCTTACGGACCACACACCACAAGGATCCCTTTCAGTAAGAATGAGGGAATGCTAATTAGCGGCTGATATTCAAGATACAACGTTCTCAGCATTCATTCAATCATTCATTCTTTCATTCATTCATTCATTCATTCATTCACGATCAGGTAGTTGCTTTGTTTCAGAAACCCGCGATGACTTATTTCTCTTTTTGTTCTCCGTTCTTTTTTTTTGTCTCGCATGTTTTCTCTTAAAGGGCTGGCTCAGTCTGGCATGATCTGCGACCCGCACGGTAGCTGCGCCGTTGTCGAGGACAACGGTCTCAGCGCAGCCTTCACCATCGCCCACGAACTTGGACACGTGTGAGTTACCGTCTCTCTCTCTATATTTACCCCATAGTTTCCTATAAATTCACTAGAGGTATCTCTGGCCACTAGTGTCTATGGGAGTTTCAACGAGCGGTGCTTCAACCAGCATGGGAATGACGGGTAG
This sequence comes from Rhipicephalus annulatus, assembly GCA_013436015.1. Classification (NCBI taxonomy): domain Eukaryota; kingdom Metazoa; phylum Arthropoda; class Arachnida; order Ixodida; family Ixodidae; genus Rhipicephalus; species Rhipicephalus annulatus. The sequence continues at coordinate 216,592 of WOVY01013293.1, read as the reverse complement.
CACACAAATTTGCCTCATGTTCGTTCTTTTGCCTCCGTTTAGATCCGTGAACCCTGGAGCCGCTTTATCGCAAGACTTAACCAGGCAAATGTTCATCATGTCCCATTCACTGCCTTAGCCATTTCAGGCTCACCAGTTGAAATCTGTTCAAGAAGCTCGCGACGATCCGTCCTTTTATGCGAAACAAACGTGAAAACACAACAATAAATAAAGCCACAAGGACGTTCGAGGCCCGCAAGCTCGAAGACAAGGCAAATATGTGTACTACCCTTTCTCCCATATCGCGGCTGAATGATCGCAGCGCCAGAGTTTACCTCTAGTAAATACTGTAAGAAACTCTACGCTCCACTCATGTCACGCTCCCCCCCCAACCCCCTAAAAAAAAAGACCATTTCGCAGCATCTTTCAATATCGGCCTCGTTTCCATCACTTAACCCGCGCAGCATGCCATAGACGATTTTGCTAGTGCTCATGTCGATACGGCTCTGCGCAAAATTGCGCGCTCGTAACGTGCCTTAAGAGCCGACTTTCCCTCAACATGCATTAGCTTGTGGAGAAGCACGCTTTCGGGATTCCTTCTGGAATGGTTGCTTTGTGCAGCCGCCGGCAGGCTAGGACATGTGTTAACGCGAACGGTGTCTTGGTGGCAGCTCCCTGCCCGCTTAACGAAATCGCCTCTTGATCTCATTAAGTTGTTTGCTCTAAAACAATAATATTACTAACTCACTAAGTAATGTTCTATATAAAACGTTAAGCACCCTATGTGGTTCCTGGGTATTTAAGCAGTGGCAGCGGTAGCGGTCTGCGTAAAATTGTTATTGCGGAGCATTTTAAGGCTATTTGGTCAGCTGCCTCTCTGTATCGCCATTTGATCAGTCTGTCTTTCTGTAACGGTAAAGAGCACTTTTCTCATAAGGGCACGTAAGGTCCAGTAATAGTGGCGTGAGAGTACGCGGTGGTGTAACAGTGATAACGACTTGAAACTTCAACTTTAGAAGTCTATTGAGGATCAAACTATCGACCTTCTACGCATGTTGCTTTACCGACCTCTGATGTATGCAGAGATTCAACCCACAATACTTAGGAGTGTGTGAGGTATCGAATCCTTAAACTACATAGTATTAGGGACTCTCATTGCCGAACCTTGCGACCAGGTATAATCGCGTAAAACTTAAGAATTCTAAAAAGGTCCCGCCCAGACGATGGATGCGCGGCAGCCGATTCCTCCACGACAAAAAAAAAAAACCGTCCCGCTCATTTGCTTGGCAATGTGCTCCGAAGACTGGTCACCATTCATCCCTCTCATGACGTCAGACTAAAACGCGCACCTATTGGTGCGGCCTTGTGTGCATTCGCCATTGAGGAGAAAATACCGCGCACTTGCCAAGTTGCATCCGCCTATAGCCCGTTTATGCTTCGCATATGTTCAAAGGGACACTAAAGTTAAAAAGTGATTTTGTTTAGATTGATGAAGTCTACTCTGAGAACCCCAATGTCACAAGTTTCACCGTGATAAGTTCACTATTACCGGAGTAAGGTTAAAGTTTCATTATTAAGTTTCGCGGCGAAGTCTTGGCCTATGACGTCACTGATTTTAAAATGTGTTTCTCGCATTTTCGCGAAAGTGGCTCGATGAAATTTTCTGAAACGTCATATGTTAGATCCATGGCTCCCAGACGACAACATAACTCACTTTAATCGATTGAAATTACGCAAAATTTATCAGGCAGCGTCAAAAGCCATGACATCATGGTGTTTGGTGCGGGAAGGTCAAGGTGGCGTCTATATCAGCCCTTTGTTTTCACGTGTATGTGCGCTTCCAAAGCCTCGTCTCGTGATAAGAATGGTATTTCGCGATTGTGAAATTGTACTTTACTATTACGCACAAAAAAAAGCTCACTTGTCTTTTTAGTATGCCGTTAAGGTGCCTAGAATATTTACTGTACCTTGTTTTATTCGCAGGTTGTTAAGCTAAATCATAAGACGTTCAGGTTGTGGTTTAGTTAAAGATTCATCGTTATCGGCTGATCTATGAAGCAGTTATGAATGCTTTCTGTCTTTCTTTTCGTACCTGTTGTTTTCAGACTGAACATTCCTCATGACGACGACCAGAAGTGCGCCAAGTATCGGTTACCCAGTCAACCGCTGCACGTCATGGCCCGCATGCTGGACTACAATAGCCACCCGTGGTCCTGGTCAGCGTGTAGTAGGCACTACGTCACGAACTTCCTCGAGTGAGTAGATTAACACTCCGTCATTGCGTGTGGCTACTTTCAACCCACCTCGTAAAAAATATGGAAAGCGGGAAAAGATATTTTTCGCGATAAAAACTTACAGTTTCTCCAAAAGGACGAATCAGTGAATGCGATAGCAACAGATTCGGATGTTCTACGAAGCAATCAAGGCTAGCATTTTGAGAAGCAATAATAATTGTAGTAAACATGCGCTTGCAAAGTAAGTAAGTTTTCTGCGGCGTGGCCACAGTAGATGACCACTACAGGGCCCGGGCGTAATAACGGTGTTGATGTACGAAGTAAGGCTGAGAGTCAACTCATTTATATAGGATCTTACGTAACTCTGCAAAACGCTGGTGTAACAGAGCACGGCCGCTCCAGGTATACTTTCGGCACCGTTTCTTCGTGTTGAGAGTGCAGCCAGTAGAAATCTCCCGCCTTCTCTGGGGGCAGGAGGCGCGCGCTGATCGTTGCCGCGATAGCGCGGCAACCATAAGCGCCCCCCGCCTTGTTCGCTCACGAGATAAGTGCACGTGCAGGCGATCCCGGCCGGAAAGGCGATGTTCGCATCCTTCCCCGTATATATATATATATATATATATATATATATACATACGTAAATAGCAGCGGCAAAAAAAAACAGCCGAGACTGTTCACGTAATTGCTATCGCAATAAAAGAATCAACGTAATGATTCCTTATTCAGGAGTGTGCGCTTGTGCGTTGATTGGTCATTGTCTACTGATACTGTTATTTGTATACGAGGTTTTCTCGAGGATGGACAGCTGCATTAGCGCCCGTCATAAGGCATCAGTGGCTAAGGCAGTCGTCTGCTGACCCGCAGGTCGCGGGATCGAAATCCAGCCGCGCCGGCTGCATTTCCGATGGAGGCGGAAACGTTTTAGGCCCGTGTACCCAGATTTGGGTGCACAATAAAGAACCCCAGGTGGTCGAAATTTCCGGAGCCCTCCACTATTTCGTCTCTCATATTCATATAATGGTTTTGGGACGTTAAACCCTACATGTCAATCAATCAACTTTTTGTGCGCATGCAGTTTTTCAGTTTGCTTTCTTTTACCTTTATGTCCGCAGCTCTGTGTGTCCCACATTCTTCGTATTTCGTTTTTTTTTTCAAATAGTCTGTATCACCGCGCAGCTATCACCTGGAATACACGACGTGCTTTTAGATAATCGCGATTAGCAATGACCACCCCTGGAATGCCTTAGTATACATGCCGTCTGAGTTCTCGTCAGTACGCCACTGATCGGTCAATCTGTTTGATTTACCGAGTCGCTATGACACGATGAAACGCAGTAGAAGTTATATGCCTTTTACGCGCATTTTACTTCATGGCTGCAGTGATCGTCGGCAGCGTACCCTTCGAGATGCTTATCTAAATTACCGCCTGTGGTTTCAATTCTTTTGATAATCTGTGTTCTTCGCGTGACGTCTGCCGATGCCGCCTTACCTATTTTGCTATCAGCCACGCCAGCAAATCTAAAAATTGGGATCCGCTACAAAAATAAACGCTTCGGGCTGCAAGTATGTTTGAGCAAGTTCAAAGAAAAAAATATATAGAGCGTCGTCTTCAAGGCGTTTCGGTTTAGTGTCTTTTTCGCCGTTTGGATTCGTTCTCACGCCGATGCCAGATGGGGTAAGAGGAATAGTGCGCGCGTATGTTCGGGTCAGCTTATGTTTAGCTACAAACGCGGAAGTGAGCCTAGCTAAACGAAGTGCGGTCTAGATAGTTCGTGATTGGTTACTCAAACAGCTCGCGAAAGACCAGACGCAGCTGGGAACGCTTGAAGATGGCGGGTGACCCGGCGCCGTGGTTCCAGAGCAAAAGCTATCCTATCCGAGTCTCACTTCACCTTATTTGTTTTTATTTTTCTCGCTGTAAACGTGAACATTTTCGAGAGGCTCTTCAGATTCGCACTTCCTATAGCGTGGCGTTGCGATATATTGGAAGCTTTTTAGTTTCTTTTTTTTCCCTCCAACATTCAGTTAAAAGGGGAGCATGCTACGAAGCTGACCGCGAGCTGCCGATGGTGCCAGCACGTGTACTGTACTAAAGACGTGACGATGTTGAGTTCTCTATAGGTGATCGGTCTTCGAAGCAAGGTTCTCGTTTTGTATTTTATTATGATGGTCGTACGGAAAGCTAAGAATTCTTGCGCATGAACACGTCTTTTAAAAGCGGCAATGTACAGTTTGCTTACAGCACTCCACACTGCAATAAAACGCACACATTTCTTCTTGTACCCACGGTATATTTGTACTAACACATCATTCATATATCGCAACACTTACCTCTATATAACAAGCGCTTATCCCGTCCGGTGTCCACTAAAAGTATTCTAAGAAGATGTTCGCCGTTTTTCTGAAGATGAATCTCAGCCCATGGTCCAAGTAACTTCATTAATGTGAGGGTTCATCTGTCCAAACTTGCTAGTTTCTTTCTAAATTTTTCTCTTTCATTTGGCACTTTGCACCCTCTTGAAGGATATGACGAACATTTTCATTATCGTGACCACAATAGCATTCCAGCATGCTAAATCGATGCATTTTCTGAAGGAATCTGTTTGCATGTGCTACTTCCGGTCGAAGTCTCTACAAGTGTCGTGGAGGATGTGTCGCTATTGAATATTATTTATGTGATTCCATTTCGTAGAGACTGAGTCATCATTCCTTCGATTTAGGACTGTGAAACCACTTCTCCACAGAACGGTGGTTAAGCTCCTTGCGTTATAAAATTTCGAATATCCGCCCCAGATATAGGAATTGCGCAATCCTGTCCTTCGTTCAAGGCAGGCTGACTTGCATCCTGTAAATCAAGATTCTCAAAACGCATGACCGGCGGATTTTTCGCTATGCGACCCCTGCTCGGCCTGAACCAGGCTCTCTTCGTTCGATATATTTTAAGAAAATCCTGATAAGTATCTTCGTGAACTGCACACCTCTAACATCATTTGTGTAAGGCAGCGCATGAGATAACCATATGTTGAGCTTGAAACGCTGGCGTGGCAGAAATATTGTATGTTTGATAATCGGCGTCCGGGTTTCAGTCATTTCGAAGGTCGGTCTAGATATGTTTTCTCAAACTCAGACGTCAAGTTTTTTTTCTTCAAAAATTATCAATATATGGAATATGGAAAGGGCCTTCTTTCCAATGACGAAAATTTTTTTTCGACTTTCCCCGCATTCCATTTCGATCTTTGACACTGTCCCGGCATTTGTGGGAGACGTACTTGGCATGCGGCCAGCAATGATTTATGTTGGAGGCCACCCGTGTAAACCATTCAGTCGCTCGCGACAGCACAGGCACTTCGACGTGCGCGACTTTGCGTGGCACATCGCTGGCTATCCGTTTGTTGCATTTACATTTGTATTAACCTGATTCTCTTCTTCAAGTTCTCACAACATGTAATGCAGAGTATTTTGATATCATACATTATTTCACTTACAGCCAAGTGTTATTGCTTTTTTAGAACCTATTTTCTGTTAGCAAGTTGCTATTTATTGATGTTTTCTTTTTCTAATTGGTACAAGAGGTCCCCTTGTAGTCTAGAGCTTTGGGACCTCCTTCCGTACATTGCCACGTGCGTTTAAAAAACCGAAGAGGACGGGACTGTCATATCACGTTCCATACCCACGTCTCGCGTGTGATCGAGCGTAGCCGCCATCTTGATGCCCGAATGTGCAGCGACGCAACTAATGCCATCTTTAGCCAGAGTTTAACAATATGGGGACACATGCAATTACGTCGTGACCAAATACATGTTGTTGACCGTTGCCTGGAATAAGTCCGACTATTTTTTTGTGTTCTAAAATATTGTTTAATAGGATCTTTTTAATTAACTAACTCTTGAAGGAACAAATATAGATAAACAAGTTAAATGAGAAAGTTGTATATCAGTTTGAAGAACGTCCAATTAGACAGTTTCGAACTTTATATCTGTTAATTATTACTGTTTTTTTCTGCTAACTACGAATATCCGCGAAATAAAAAAAAATACTACGTGACCAACCCACTGGCGCGGCGTGATTCTGCTGCTCTGTACTAACGATACGCTTCCCTCGCAGCGGTTGATGACAACGATAAGCAGTCACAGCGGTTATCGCTTTTGTGGCCAATAGCAAATGATGCTCATCTCGAAGCCACCACCATCGTTGCAGCCCTGCCGAGACAGCACTATCGGGCAATTGCTATGCTCGTTCGTACGCGGAACGGAACGTTAGGGAGCACTAGAATCATCGTGCGCACTGATGCGCGAGCTGGTTTGTAACGTGGTATTTTTTGTATTTCGCGGCCATTTGTAGTTAGCAAAGAAACATTAATAATTAACAGATACAAAGTTCGCAACTGTTTACTCGAACATTTTGCAAACCGATCTAGAACTTTCTCATTGAAACGTTTTATTCATTTTATTTTGTTGATTAAACAAGTCTAGTTAAACACTATTTTAGAACACATAAAGTAGTCTAACTCCAGACAACGGTCAGCAACATGCACTTTGTCGCGTCGCAACTGCGTGTGTCGGCATATTTTTAAACTCTGGCGAAAAATGGATGGGACACCCTGTATAAAGGATCACCGCATTCACCGGCGGGCAGTAGCTATCGTGCGGGCGTGCTGTTCTGTTTTCGCCGCCGCCTAGCGACGCGTGATAGCTTGCTTTCGGGCGCAAGTCAGCCCAACAAATTACTTTCTTTCATTGCAGTCTTGGTCTGCCTCTTTACTGGTCAGAATGGAAGCTTGAACGAGTTGGTATGGGTTCAATTTGGCTGAACAGCGCACACGGGACGAGGACGGAAGAACACAGACAAGCGCTGACTTGCTCAGCAACGCAGAATTCAGCTGTCTAGCGCATGCAGAAGATGATAACAATGTTATTTTTTTTCCTTGCTTGTGACGTGTTTGGTTGTTTTTTGCTGTTTAATGTTTTATGCATTTTCTGTCAAGTGGAACTTCACCTATATATCTTCTGTTTCTTTCCCAAATAAATTTTAGTTGCGTGTCAGCGCTTGTCTGTGCTCTTTTATTCCGTCCTCGCCCCGTGTGTGCTGTTCAGCCAAGATGAACTTTACTGGTCTGTGCACCGGCCAGCTGACCGTCACCTACGTGACAATATTGGGTTTCTATGTGATATTTCTTGTTATTAACAAGAGGTCTTGAACCTCGTATGCGTTTAGATCGAATAGTGAAGACTGAACGCTTGTCGTTTGGCGTTTTCGTGGTACCACAGTGCAGGTTACGGTCTCTGCCTTCGCGACTCTCCCGGCGAGAACCTGCTGGTGGCGCCCCCTTCGTCGTCCTCGAGCAGCGGACACTCGCCGAGCAGCAAGCAGGCCGGCGAGCTGTTCAACATGGACGAGCAGTGCGAGCTCGTGTTCGGCCGGGGCGCCAAGGTGTGCCCCTACATGCCCGTCTGCAAGCGCCTCTGGTGCACCGTGCACGGACACCCGCACGGGGGGTGTCGCACCCAGCACATGCCCTGGGCCGACGGAACCTCCTGCGGCAAGAACCACGTGAGCAGCCGGTTCAAGTCTAGCGATCGTCCTCGGCGCTCGTTTCTATGTGCTTGTTTTGTCCCGCTATATTATGTATTTAAGTCAAGATGAATTAGCCCGAATTTCTGCCCAACAGTTCAATCCTTGCCCATATACCACAGACAGCGCTTATTTGTGTCGCTTCGTTTCTTTTAGATGCGAAGCAGCTCTTTGACTAGCCTGTGTAATGCTGTCCCTCCGTTGGCACCGCTCACTTCGCCGCAGGTGTTGGAGCGGTGCCAAGTAGCTCACGCTCTCCTAGCAGTGCGCGGTGACGTCTCTCTCCTTCATGTCTTTACACGCGCTACCCGCACAGCCGCAACGCACGTTACGCGACCCCTGCCGCACGCAAGCGGGGGACAAATGAGCCAATTGGCGACGCTCTTTCACCCTCCGCAGCGTCACCAATTGGCTTATTTGTCCCCCGCTTTCGTGCGGTAGGGGTACCGGCACGTGCGTTGTGGCTGTGCGGGAAGCGCGTGGAACGGCCCTTCGCCTGCCGCCCGCTCGCCTCGTGTCAGGATTCGCTCGGAGAACTTCAAGCGGAACGGTCGTGCCCTCGCGATCTCCGACGCCAGCGTAGCTCCCGCCGACTGGTTCGCCCTCCGCGGTCTCCCGACGCCGTGCAGCTCTCGCATTGTGGTGCCCCGCCCTTGGACTGCTTCGACCGGATCCCCACTTTCCTATCTCCTTCTATTTTCCGTCGCTTGCCTTTCTATTTCTTAATCTATTTCCTTCCATTTTTTTATCTCTCCTTCCCCCCCCCCCCCCTATAAGGCACTGCGCCGTGTCGCTGCTCAGGCAGACAGAAATTAGGTGCCTTCTTCCTTTTCCTTACCAACCACTATTACCAACCACCACTTCTCTCAGCCGCGCCACGTCTCTCCATCTGTCGGCGAGAAGCCGCGAGCCGGCATGTGGCGCGCGCGCGCCTCGAGCATCTCGCGGCGTTGACAGTGTAGACAGCGCGCAGCTGCTTGCCGCGCTATCGCGCCGACGCAGGCACATCGCCGTGATCCCGACCGGGTTGCAGAAATCAGGTGCCTTTTCTCATCTTCTAACCACTACCACCTATCGCGCCGACGGGCGGGACGCCCTCGCGGCATGCTTCCCGCTAGTGTGTGCGTACCTTTCCCCGCTGTCGCCGGCCTTGCGAGTGTTCGCGTTCCCGAATCGCGACGTCAACAACTACGAGGCGTAAGCCAGGGATGCCTAGCGCAAGCGTTAGCAGTGGAAGACCAGCGATATCGACGAGGTGCGAGTCAACAGCACCGATCGCGGTCGAGAATACAGACTGCGTGCGGGCGAGACGTGAGCCCAGAAAGTCGAAAGCAGGCGTCTTCAACGCGTCCCGCCTCCCGCGTTTTTGCGTGTCAAACAAACGTTTGCTCGAATAAACGCTACACTGAGCTTCGCTTCAAACCGTTCTTCCAGCAACTGCGTCGAAGCCCGTTTCAACCCACACAACGCCGTGCGCACCGCTGCTGCTTCACTTCCCATCAAGGCTCCCTTATAGGAGAGGGTCCATCATTTTTTTTTTCACTTACTTTTTGATATTTCAATATGTGTATCGGAGCACCCACTAGCCCAAAGCTTAATGTTTACAGGCTATTTGTGGTGGACCGTATTGGACCCTAACCTTTGCTTTTTGGATATTTAGCAGCTTTACAAACTGCCACAAAGAAGAAGTATATACGCTTAGAAATGGTCGGGTTTGTGCTTTGCATGTTTCAGGACCTTGTTAATTTATAGTGACGACATGAAAAAATGAGATGACATTCTTCTACCAGTGCAAGATGTTGGAGCCCATGTGTACGAGAGTACGAGAACGACTTGGAAAGTCTAAAAACCGGAGCCAAATCACACCGATTCACAGTATTTGCATCAAAGACGCTGCGATGAATTCTATAAAATGGATTCCGCTAAGCACTTTGTCTTTTGCCTTCTTCTTCACATATATCTTTATAAGGTTCTACACAAATTACACATGTGCCATATGTCCGAATACAAAGGCAAGCAGCGAGAGAGCAAGGATGATTAACCTAAGCATACGTCGTTATAAGAACAGTAAAACTGATCCTTATTCGAGCTGTGTTAATCGTGTTAAGGTATCTCGGCTGTGTGAAAAAGTTGGCTTAGGACAACGGTTATGCCAGTTAGAGACGTTCAACACATGCCTTGCCAGCTTTCACAATAACAAGTTTTGTTCTGGGAGCAATACCACCGAGGAAAGGACCACCCGCGCCACAGGAATACCGGTGAACCCCCTGAACAATTAATGGAAAAAAAAAACTGCATTACATATTTGATAATGTTTTGTCAGTTTAGCTAATAGTGGTGTAGAAAAAGTTAGTGTTGAGCAGCTGCTAAAAGTAAACGACGGTAGGTCTCGTTAGCTGTGTTAAGACCGAGCTTAAAGCTGAGCCATGCATACAATAATGGATACGAGGAAACACTATTTATGCATAAAGTAATGATTCCTTAGGACATCTTGTACATTTGGATCTCCGCGGCTTAAGGTCGCCGATACGTAGTAATGGCCCGCCTGGCTCAATTCATTAGACCAGATGGGCTGTTAAGACTTATGAATCAGACTACTGAGTTCGCATCGGTGTCCGAGCCAGGGCGGGTCGACTTGACGCCCTGCATGTACACATCTCAGCCGTGCGTTTCTTACTTTGCCAACTCGTGCTTGTGGTGTGTGGTGTTTCAGTGGTGCCAGCAGGGCCAGTGCGTGGCCCGTCCCGCAGACGCCGATCGTCGCAAGAGGGTCGACGGCGAGTGGGGTCCGTGGCAGGAGTACGAGCGGTGCTCCAGGACTTGCGGCGGGGGCATCCAGAGCACGCGACGAGAGTGCAACAGCCCGAGGTATGCCAGAGCCACTGTTCTACACTCGATACGTGCGTAGTGTGTAAAAGCTAGCGCTGTGCCGAGAGCTTTTGTGAAGCGAATGCGTTGCCACATTTTTCCTTACTACATTTGCAATTGAACGAATGAGAACGTGGAGTGCAGAAACGCCGGGCAATTGAAGTTGGAGAATTATCTTATTTCAGCCCTGCCTTTGGAGGCCGTTACTGCACCGGTGAGAGAGTCAAGTACCGCTCGTGCAACACACAGGTACGCAAACAACTCTTCCCCATTTTTTTCTTTGTGTACCTCATTTTTGGATAAACGATATTGAGTTGCATTTTGTCGGATTTTGGAAGCACTAATGTGATGGAAAGGACTTCATTATCTCACGTTTTTGTTCACGATCGAGGAATGGTAGCCTGCTGTCTACGAGTTTGTCTGTGTCCTACCAGGTTTCCGTTCACCGTTCTCCGGGGCCTCTCAAATCTCGGCGTCCCTCTCGACCAGTGAAATAGCCTACTCATACCAAAATGTATACGTTGGTATATATTTTGGCGTGTATATCATAGGCACTTGGTTATACCAAAAAATGAATTTTTTATAATTAGCACGGGTTTGTGTTATTGCATTTCGATTGTAATGCATATTCAATCTAGTTAAATCATTGTACACCGTGTTTTTACTGGAGCTGATAAAAAAGTCAGCACTTTGCAAAGTGGTAGACACAGTTCAGTGCGTGTTCAGTACGTGTTCAGTACGCATTTTTTTATTTCTTCGTATTTATTTCTTACCTCGTTCCACACCAGCCGTGCCCTCTGGGTTCCATGGACTTCCGCGAGCAACAGTGTTCAGCGTTCAACGGCAAGACGTTCAATTTTCCTGACGTTCCCTACAATCCCAAGTGGACGGCACATCATTCAGGAAGTGAGTTTAGTAGCAGGAGTACTGATAACGATAGCAAAAATTTTTGTTGCCAAATAGTTTAAAAATTGAACGTACTAATGTTAAACACCCATGTTTAACTGTGAACATACAAAATGACAATACTACAACTTGGGTTCTTTTTTGTTTTTGTGATTGAGTGCGAAATGCTCTTCTGATTTTCGGCATTTAGTGGCATTGCTTTCACGAAACAGTTTTCATGTTTATTTGTTACCCCCCCTGAACGGCTCAAATGTTGCGATTGAATGATGCATGAATCTGCCCAATGAGTCGCTTATATGGCTTCATCTCTACTCGTGTTGTGGCTTTGCTTGGTTTCAGTTTTAGCGAGACGGCAGTGGCGCGCTTGTTATAGGGCATGGGGACCTGCACCCCTCGAGCCGGCATTGCCGCCGTCCTTGCCGCCGCGGGCACAAGTGCGGATGAGCCCCCCTTCCTCTACTAAACAAAAAACAAAGAAAATAAATAAAACTACTTTTGCGTTGGCAGTGCCACGGTTTTAGTTAGCATCACATATGTGGGGCTGCGCTGCATATGGAGGGCGCTTTATCGAATAGTTTTCTGCGGTATTCGTGTCATTCGCTCTTCGTTTTCGACGTCGTGCGTGCCTGCATGGTTACACTGTGCGTGCATGGTGGGGCCCCCGATGACTTTCAGGTATTTTTTCTTTTTTCTTTTCTTTTTTAAATGCGGTCAACCCTGTCGTCAGTGGCGAGGGGACGTCAGATTGGGCGCTGATGGAAACTTTACGAGACAACGGTGACGACGAATCTTTGGAGCTCGATTCGCCACACGCTTTCCGTCTTGCCGCGATGTTCACAGGCTCGTATAGCCTTCGAGATCATCCAATTAGCTATGCCAACCACACGATGGCGCGTTGAATGCAATGCATTGAAGGCGAGAGCAAAACATTGTAGCCAACTCTTTTGAATCCGATATCGCGAAACTCCTACGAAACACAGCTGTGAGCAAATACTGCCTCTCTAGAGAAAAATGCTCTTTTCACGCAGCCTCTTCGCATTAAAAGCGCACTGATGCTTGCCCGTATTGAAGGCGCGCCATAAATCGCGTCTGCCCTCAAAATCAAAGTTCATTGTTGCTACTCGAGCGACCTCTCCCCTTTCACGTTTTTTCATGCTCATTCAAAACGGGTAGTTTCCGTTCTGTTTGAGCATTTGACGGCAGTTCTAACACGCCGGGCACGTTATCTTGTGCGGCCTACAAGCGATTAAGATGAGCCAGCTTATTTGATCTTGCTTCAGCAGTTCTCACGCGCTCTGCTCATGATAGTTACGATCCGCGGGAAAGGGGGGGGGGGATGTTGTCAATTTAGACTTGTTACGAAACGTGGCGGCAATGGCGAAAACCATATAATTGCTATCGCAATAATAACGCAGCTTTTTACCGCCGAATGAGTGTGTTGGGGTAGCTCTTCCTTCAGTCTCCCTTTTGTTTAATTCGTGCGTTTACTTAAGGAATTTTCGTACCGAGCAATGAAATCTTTTTAGGACGGCTTTTTGTGAGAATTTATCAATTTTGTTTTATCCAGGTTTAACTGTACATGACACATATGTCGCGATCGTGCTTGAAACAGGTCGACGATACGCTTCTATGTACACATAAGTTGCACCTAATTTTGTTATAAAATGAGCCCGCAAACTTGTGATAAATTTTTCTTTTCTCGTTCTATACACAGTACACGCAGCTGTAATGGGTTTGCACATTCCATGACTAACGCGTGTTTGTAAAGTTGTTTGAGTGACCATTCGGGATAACTGAGTCATGGGCACTGTGCTTAAGCTTGTCTCTGTCGTCACCATTCAGTCTCTCACGTCGACTCGTGCAAGCTGTACTGCCGGGTGGTCGGCCAGTCCGCCTACTACTTGCTCAAGGAGAAGGTCATAGACGGCACCGCCTGCAATCCGGAGTCATTCGACGTCTGCATCAACGGAGTGTGCAAGGTGTGTTAAGTGTGGCTTCTTCTTCCGGAATATCTGTTAATTTGGAACTTACTTTCGGGTGCTCTATCGAGTGAAAGCAAGACGAAATGTTGTTTACTGATTAAGTTGTAGTGTTGAGGAGGTGATTCATTGGGACATGAACTCACTGAGGCACGACGAACTTGACGGCAGAGATGAGTGACTCTTTGACTATCCGCGCTCAAATTGTAGACCTTCTAGCTGATAACAACAGAGGAAGACCACGGTTTCTGCTCCTTAAATTCTGTTACAGCTAGAGTGACAGATCTGCGCGCATGAACTATTAGATCAGGATGCTAGACTTCATAAGCAGGCGTTGGTGGTTGGCCATGCCCCGTGCTACAATTAGTGAAGACACATCGTGTGAACAATATTGAATGGTGCGCCTTTAGTCAGCCATTGCTCACTGCCTAGACGTTAGTGTTTTGTGCTGAAAAAGGTCTGACATTTTTGCATCCTAATTGCTGTTATATATGCCAACTACATTATTTCAAGACAATCATTTCACAATAGCTGTCTTGGACTAGTTAAGTGAATAAGCCGAGTCACGTGTTCGCTTGTACGCAAGGCTGTATCTTCTCTTTGTTTTTATTTTCTGGTGCAGCCTGCCGGTTGTGATCACCAACTGAACTCGACGGCGACAACAGACATGTGCGGCGTATGCGGAGGTGACAACGCCACCTGCCGGACCATCAAGGGACACTTCAACCTCGCTAAGTTCGGTGAGCGCCAATAAGCAGATATTGCCCGACTTCAGGCTTGACATCCAAATGACATAACACGGGAGGTTTTATTGGTAGAGTAAAGGAAATCAAAAGCAATGCGATTGTCACAAACACCGGGTGCTTTGCGATGTCTGTGCCCGTGTAAAGAACACCACATGGTCTAAATTTCTGGAGCCTTTCAGTACGGTGTCTCTCATAATGATATTGTGGTTCTGGGACATAAAACCCTAAATAATATAATTATCGTCACGAACAGAATAAAGTAGGTTGCCTAATTGGATGCCTGTTTCAAAGAACATGTTCTTTTTCTGGCTCAAGTTTGGCGCATTTTCGTATCCTGCCGAGTGCTGAACTGGAATTTTCATTCGACTTCGCTGCCACTTCAGGTATAGTCAGGGGACCCGAGAGCAGGACCGTAGCCAGGAATTTTGTGAAAAGAGGGGTGGGAGGACACCTGCGGAAGACTCAGAAAAAACAGTTATTCTTTATTTTTGGTAAAACCCCCTCCACCATCAAATTCCAGGGGGGGGGGGGAAGCCGGGCTCCTAGGGCTATCCCCCTCCCCACTTAGGGCTATGGGCCTGATTGAAAGGAACTGTCACATGAGACGTTGCAGTGGAGCTACTACCGCCGTTTGGCTATCCCGGCTGCGGCGGCTGCATTTCCGATGGAGGCGGAAATGTTGTAGGCCCGTGTGCTCAGATTTGGGTGCACGTTAAAGAACCCCAGGTGGTCTAAATTTCCGGAGCCCTCCACTACGGCGTCTCTCATAATCATATAGTGGTTTTGGGACGTTAAACCCCACATATCAATCAACCGCCGTTTGGCTAGTTGGCTCCTGTCAATTAAGGAGAAGGGGTGCAGTGAGCAATGCTGTGCCGCTTTCCGGGTGCTTTAACGCGAGCGCGTTAAGGAGTTTGTTACACAAATTCTGGTGTCGGCGTCGTTGGTTGTGAGCAAAAAATTGTCTTATGCATGACCGAAAAATCGAAAATGGTGCAAAATAACAAAAAAATCCTATGTCAGAGTGGGGAACAATGCCGGGTATTTTAGGTCTGAGTGGGAATCGAACCCAGGTTGTTTGCGTAGCAAGCTGATGTTCTACCACACAGGCATGCCGCTGCATCATGCGTTTTGTTAGCTGACTTGTGCGAACGGTTGTAGCCCGCTTTGATGGTTGTCTGTTAGATTCAAGCATGAAGTTGCTTTGAAAAGTGTGTGGGAACATTAATCAATAGCTCCCTTCTTTCATCCATTTGCTTGCAGGATACAACTTTGTTACTGTAATTCCTGCTGGGGCCAGCTACGTAGAGATTAACCAATTTGGATTCGAGAAGGACGACAACTACCTCGGTGAGTGCAAAACCACCAATTTTCCACGACTCTCTACTTACACCTTTATCACACAGTGCAAAAGCAATCGTGGTTAAAAGCGACATTGCGATCGAGTTATGAACAGCGACTCCCTCCCTCCTGTAGGTTGCACAGAGGTACCAATAAGAAGAAACTCGATCTGGATCAGGCTTAATCGCTGTTAAAAGGCTGTGCGGCCGCTGTATTGGTGAAATATTCTCGGGTGGTGTCGATTGGTGACCGATTTTGCCGGCTCGCGACCGGAGTCTGGCGAAGCTACTGAACTAATGGGCTGCCCAGAAGCATGAAATCGAAATACCTCTCACATTGCGCTGAAGTTTATTTTATGTGGCCACGGTTGTGCTCGCTATGAAATAGGCCTAAATAGAAACGATCATGAGTCTTTACAAAAGGGCATGTCCTCGTCGCTCTTGTGAACATCTGATCCTGTGATTAGTATTTCGGTCACCGGTCGCAGATTTCTGTCAGCCGGTGGTGTGGATGCCATGTAAGTGTGCTATCTTGAACTACCATATTTATTGTCACAATACCTACACTTGTCAGTACGTGATGATGTTAAGTACCGTCGGTTGAAGATGGCTGAATGATCGGTATTGTCCTATCCGATATTGCCTGAATAACGTTTTGATCCGGTATTTGAGTTCTCAACAATTTTTTTTCTCGTAACTTTGCCATTTTCGACTCGTATTTCTCACCCAAACACCTCATATGTAATGACAAGGCCCGAAGATAGCTGTGGTGATATCTATAGTGTTTCTATTTGCCTATATATTCTCAACCTCTCCACGCCTATGCAGCGCTGAAGAGTGCCGAAGATGAGTTCCTGCTGAACGGCAATTACACGGTGAGCATGTTTCGCAAGACGCTCCGTTATGGTGGCACCGTGATCGAGTACAGCGGCTCCAACGCATCCGTCGAGCGCATCAATGCCACCAAGCCACTTGGGAAAGAACTACACCTCATGGTATGCTTCTCAACTGCTTTCTATCCCATGTAGACTATATCTGCCAAGGTGGTGTAGTTTTTAGGGTACTCGGCTAGTGATCCGAAGGTGGTGGGTTTGATCTCGGCCGCGGTGTTCGTTCTTCAATGAAGGTGGAATGTTAGAGGCCCGTGTACTGCGCGATGTCAGTGTACATTTAAGAACACCAGATGGTCAAAATTTCAGGAGCTTTCCACTAGGTCGTCTCTCATAATCATATCACTGGTTGTGGCACGTTAGGGCCCTTGAATTACTGTTATTACATATGGGCTTGTTATTTCGCAGTCAGCGTATGCACTTGCATGTTGTCGACCGTCTTCTAATTCCTTCCTCTCAGGTTCTGACGGTCGGCAAGGTGGAGTCTCCCGACATCCGGTTCCAGTACACCATGTCGATTCGCGACGAGCGCCGCTACTACTGGGAGCTCAGCCCCCACTGGAGTGAGTGCAGCTCTCATTGCCAAGGTGAGATATTGATGACCCTTCTAAATAAAGACAGTGCGCAGAGCTTCGACTAGTTGATACATGGCGCAAACATTCTTAGAAAAGGATGCAGTAAGCAATACTACGCTACAGTGTACTGACTGCGCAAGCACTCGTGTCGTCTTCCTTACTCCGCCTCTGTCTAAGTGTGCTCTATTCCACTTACGGCAAACTTCACTTTGGTAAAATACCGTGCACTATTGTTGTCATCAATGGGGGTTGCAATGGACCGCACTTCAGTGAGAATGGGAATTATGGGTAGTACACAAATTTGCCTAATCTTTGTACTTTTGTCTCTGTTTGGCTCTGTGTAGCTTGCATCTGCTTTGTCCAAAGACGAAGTTCAGCTTACGCTTAAGCACTTCTACTGCACTGCCTTGACCTCGATCGTAAGGCTTGCCAGTTGAAATCAACTCGCGAAGTTCACAACGGTCCATTATTTTATTCCGAAACAAACGCAAAACACAACAATAAAGATAGCTACAAGTGCGTTTGAGGCCGCAAGCACGAAGAATAAACAAATCCGTGTAGCTCTTATCATTCCAATGTTGGTTGAACAATTGCAGCGCCACAGTTCTCCTTATTATTGGGAAACTTTACTCAGTAGAAACACTTTATGCAACAAGAGGTGGTGACAAACACCTGCTGGAGCTGAATCGCAGACCTCCCTCTCTCTCATCCCACCTTTCTTAAATTGGGAGACAGTTTAGTCACCCACTCAGCACAGTTCTGATTGTTGGCCTTGTTGGTACTTGCTTACTGACATGATTTCGCCGCAAATAATACACACACAGAGTAAAGAAACACTCAACGACAAGCACCAGCGGCACTTCCAACTCAGTTGGAAGTGCCGCTGATGCTTGTCGTTGAGTGTTTCTTTACTCTGTGTGTGTATTATTTGCGGCCAAATCATGTCAGTCAGCACAGTTCACTGTACGTAGTGCTACTGCTGAACCACCATCTTGTTCTGGCAGCCAAGCAAAGTCTTCTTCGAGTTTGTCATCAATGCTGTCTTCGTGAAGCTGTCTATATAATGTCCCCTTGGTCAGACTCGCCATATAGGAAAAAAAAAAACAACCCGCATTCAAGAAAGAGTTGCACGAGTTGCAACACACACGGAAACACAAGTGATTCGGGTTGATTCGCATCCCCCACATGATTCCCTTTAGTGGGAGACAGTGTAGTTTATTTTTACCTCCACGAGACTTTTTTGCCGATTTTTGCCGTCTTTCGTTAGCGTTGGCAAAAACGCCCCTTGACTCGCGGTCTTTTCGGTTGGTCCTTCTCTTCGGGACTGCAGGTCACCGCCATCGTCGCCCTGAGTGCAAGCGTCGGCCAGACTCGAGCATCGTGGACGACATACACTGCGAGCCAAGCACCAAGCCACAGACCCTGGCCGAGGCCTGCAATCTGCACTGCACGCTATGGTGAGGAATATAGGGACCGATTGTGAACGGCCATGCCCCGACGTTGCTCGTGATGTGTTAGATTAATTGTGTGCGTTGTGAAACAGCCCTTTGTGCAAGATGGTAACTTTGATGCTTGAACCTTTATAAAACCAAAACAAAGCAAAGCTTGGGAAAGTGTAGGAAATATATTTGGGATTTTGTAAGTGCAGAGAAGCCTCCTTAGTGTAGGAATCATATTGTTACGGGGAGTATTTATTTAGGGGTCGTGAATTCATATAAAAGCGGGGTCACAGTGCACAGAATTCCAGACAACAGGGCAACCCAGGCTGAGCCCCACAACACCAACGTCGTCTTCTTTCATTAGGTGCCATTTCAGATGCTCCACTAGAGAGGTATTTCCACACCCGTGACAATATTGTAAGAAGTCGCAATATATATTTTTTTTCATTTCATATCTTTTACTAAATTAGGACAACACCCGCTGCTGTCATCTTGTGATTATGGTGCTCGACTGCTGACCCGAAAGTCGCAGAGTCGAATTCGGGCCGTGGCAACCGCTTTTATACAGAGGCGAAATGCCTAGAGATTCTAACGCTTAGATTTAGGTGCACATTTAAGAACCCCCAGGTTGTCAAAAATTTCTAGTCTCCTTCACTGTGCCATCTCTCATGAACACATTCTGGTTTGGCTAAATAAAACCTAAACAATTGTTATTTACAATGAAGCATATATATGCATGAATGTACAGTCACGTTCGATATGAGTTGCAATGCACTGTCTGGGCTTGAAATGGCGCCAACACTTCAATTCGGTACCTGTGTAGGAATGAGAAAATAGGTGAATTGAGCTATCTCAGCACTACTTTTTCAACTAATGTCATGTCTTTCTGTGTCATTGTTCAGGCTTGAGTCTTTTAACCACAACAAGCACGTTGCAATTTATATTGAGCGCGACTATACATCTGGAGTAGGATATCTCATATAGCACATGTCTGAAAAGGGGTACCGCGTTAAAAGTTTTGCACGCTGATAACTACCGAAAAAAAAAAACGACAATAAAGAATAAAGTCTGTCATTCTAATTGTCTCCATTCCTTTTTTCTCCCCTCTCCCTGATTGCAGGTGGCGCGTTGGCGAGCCGTCCGAGTGTTCCGCCCGGTGCGGCAACGGGGTCCGAACCCGCAGCGTGCAATGCGTACAGCGCTCCGACGATGGCCAGGAGTCCGTGGTGCCTGACAGTCGATGTGAGGCGCGGGAGCCCAAACCGCTCGAGGTGGAGAAGTGCGGCGAGCCGTGCCGCAACTTCCGCTGGGACTACGGTGACTGGCAACCTGTACGTATACACTCCCCACCTATGTATAGGTTCACCATACGTTTTAATAAAAAAAAAAACTGAGCACGAATTTTATCGCTACGATGAAACATGTTCCTCTGAGGAACATGTTGGTGGATTCGTAGCCATAGCACCAATGGATTGCGAAATTAAGCGTGAAGCAAGAAATTAATTAAGCTTGTATAGCTGAACAAGTGTCCCACCCCCCCCATTTTTTGGGGAAATCTGAAATAAGCGTCGGTGACCGCTCAAATGCCACCTCTCTTGTATTTCTTCCCGTGCGGCCACTGTTTTTTCAAGATGAGCATTGCTTGTGTAAAAGGAATCGCAAGAATGAGCACACTGAATGCGTATCTAGTTTTGCTTACGAAATGTTTTATAAATTAAGCATTTCATTAGGAAAATAGATGGGCATTCTTTTTGATCTTTAGTGGCTCTCCTGTTGCTATCTTGAATTTTGGTCAGGGACCGAGCAAGTGCCTCGCTTCCAAATCTGGTCGGATTATGTTTTGCCGGGGAAAGGGTGGGATTGCTCAGCATTTTATGGTAGAGTTTCATTTATTTGTTTTTGCATTTCTTGCTTCTGTTTTTTTAACATTAATTTGCAGTGAACTGCAGAATGAAAAAACTATAGAATTAGGAATTAAAACTAGAATCCTATGTGACAATGCAATGGCATCATGTATTGTTCTCCTGCTTGTATACAAAATAAAAGTTAATCCAAAGAGTGATTTGGGAAGGAAAATGAATGATCTAGCACAAGGCATGTTGCCAGTTACACAACCGTACAAAATAACATTACTAAAAAGTGTTCCAAAGTACCGTAATTACTCGAATCTAACGCGAACCTTTTTTCCGGTTAAGCGAGTTCATAAATCGCATGCACGTTAGTATTGAGTAGGAAAAAAAAAATGAATACGGTCATTCCATTGCCATCGGCATTTTCAAAATGACCGCCCCCTAAGTGGGCCGGCATGGCGCCGCGGCTATTTCTGCCTATGTGTTTCCTATGTGCGGCACTTCGTACGTGTACTGAGGAGTTTGTTATCTTGTAGTGCATTAGCGTCGACGGCATAAGTGCACCAAGATGCCGCTTTTCATTGCGTGTGCAGAAACGGACGGAAATCGCGCCGCATCGCGGTCGTTCGGAGTTCCGGAAACGTCCGTGCGGGACTGGCGGAAACAAAAGCAGTAGATTGTGTATGTGTTCTGTGAGATTGTCGACAGCAAAGCTTCACGCAAAGGCTTCGGTGGACCACAGCAGGGTCGGTTTCCGCAAATTGAAGAGCTGCTCGGCGAGTATGTGCTTGAGCAGCGAGCGGCCTGTGACGACAGAACTGCTCCAAGTGCGGGCTATGCAGTTAGCCTTAGAAAAAGGGCTAATGTGGAGCCATTTGAAAGCGAGCAGGTGCTGGCTAACTAACTTTATGAAGAGGAAAGGCTTTTCCCTCCGAAAGCGAACGGGCATATGAGAAAAGTTTCTGGAGGAGTACGATGAAAAGCTTCACAGTTTTCAGAGGTTCGTCCTGAACTTGCGGCACAACAACGGCTACCTGCTTGGGCAAATCGGGAATGCCGATCAGACGCCTCTTTACTTCGACATGCCTGGCACCACAACCTACAAGAAGGGGGCGAAGCAAGTTCGCACGCTGACATCGATCCACGGTAAAACTACAGTGACGGCAATGCTCTGTTACACGTCAGATGGGCACAAGCTTCCGCCATATCTCATATTTAAATGGAAGACGCTCCCGAAAGGAGTCGTTTTTTCGAGTGGTGTGATTGTGCGGGCCAACGAGAAAAATGGGTGCGTGTTGCAATCGATGTCTTATTTTTATTTTATTTTTTCGTCGTGGAAACCGGGTGCGCGTTACAATCGAGGGCGCGGTAGAATCGAGTAAATACGGTATGTGTCCTGGGTGTAGATAAACGATGGTGCACGAGGTGCTGTGCTTATGGAGTGCAGCACGTCGTGGAGCTTCCCAGACAGTTGGGAATTCACCCAGAATTCTTTGCATAGCAAACGGAATGTGTTTGTCACACTGATGTTCAGTATCCGCACTGTAATCACTTTATTTGCGATTCTTGAACCTGTTCCTTGTTTATAGTCACGTAAGCCGGCTTATTGGGCCGCCTTCATAGCATTCAGTTTCAGCCTTTCCTTTATAGTACGTTTTTTACCTGGGTATGCTGAGTAGCGGACAAGACTATGTAGCCGACAAGGCTTAGTAGCGGAAAAGGCCGAGTAACTGACGAGGCTATGCAGCAGACAAGGCTGTGTAGCTGACTAGGCTGAGTCAACAAGGCCGAGGGGAAAACTTTGACTGGAATATTGTGGTAGTCGAACATCACTGGACAGCATCACACGCAAAATTTTTTAACACATATGTCATAAGTGTTTAAAAAGTGCTTGGTTTTACCATGGGTAAGACCTTCGAGTTTCAGAGGCTGTATCGAAGTGTAAATGGGAACAAATGTAATCTTTTGGTTTAAGGATGTCATTCCAAATAGATGGATGATGTCTGCCAAAAGGCTTTGAAATAAAGTATGATAAATCAATTTTCTCGGCTCTCACTGATGAATTCTCGTATCGATGTTTTCACACTTACCATGTGGTCAAAGCCAGTTAATGTTTATTGGCCTGCTTTTCTTCATCGCACGCCTAGTTAAAACCTGGCTTTACAGTACAATAAAAGTGTTTCATAGCTGTTAAGAAGAGAGCGATACCAAAGGTACATTTTGATGCTTTTCGGTGGGCATATTCTTTTAATGCGTAGCCTTAATGCAAGCTTTCTCAAGTGCTGCTTCATCCTCTTTCCTTTTGTCACCTGATAATCAAAGGGGTTGTTTGGTACTGCATATTGTAATACAATGTATAACGTAAGAAAAAAATGTAGGTCATGGAAAGCTATATACCCCAGTGGCATAGCAAGAGGGGGGCACACCATCTCTCTCCCTTTCCAAAAAGTTTTTCGCCATGGCATGCAGGATGAAAAGTTACCATTTTATCGATGGAGGGTGGGATGAGACAGATGTCAATACACTTTCACCCCTCCATCTCCTCCAAAGGAAGTTGCCACACATTTAATAAAGTTGAGTCATTCAATAATTATAGGAGTCTCACCCACAAAAAAAAAACTATTTGGCCTACGGCCTTGATGTGACCACTGCCAACGCGTAGACTGTTTATACATGCTTCTTTGTAATTCCTCTTTTGTGCGCTATAGGTTTGATTCCAATACACTCTTTCCTGTTATTCACTGCAATAAAGTAAAAGAGCTCAAATATGGCATCTTGTATTTTTTTTCTTTTTGAACTTTCAGTGTAGCAAGACGTGTGGTGGTGGCGAGCAGGCTCGCTCGGCTGTGTGCGTCAACGAGAACCAGGAGCGACACCCGGACTCTCTGTGCGACCTGTCGGCGCGCCTCGTCAAGCGACCCTGCAATCAGGGTGACTGCCCACGCTGGGAGCTGGGCCACTGGACAGAGGTGAGTGCTTACGAGACACCAGGTGCACAGATGGCCTTGCTTATGACTTTGCAATAAGGTGTTAAACACCTTATTGCATTGTTGCAATTGTGTAAAAAAAGGAAGGTCACAGTTTGGCAGTCACAAAAGGGCAAAGTAATGAATCCGATAGCAACATATTGGAATGTTTTATCAAGCAAGACTAGCAATATTAGGAGGAATAATAATTGTAGTAAACATAGGCTTGCTAAGTAACAAAGTTTCCTGCGGCGTGGCCACAGTAGATGACCACAACAAGGCTAGTGCATAGTGACGGCGTTGATATACGAAGTGAGGCTGGCAGTCAACTAATTTAGATCTAATCTCACGTAACTTTACAAAACTCTGGTGTAAGAGAACATGGCCGCTCCAGGTACTTTTCGCAGAAGCTCTTGCCTACTGTGGGGGCACATGATTATTGTTTTGATAGCGCGGAAACCATAAGCGCCTTCTCCGCCTTGTATGCTCACGAGATAAGCACGCACACAGAAGGTGCCGGCCGGAAAAGTGATGCTCGCTCTGCAAAAAGAGGCTGGCGCATCCTTTTCAGTATATAGTATAGATATACATACACATATACAAGAATGACGGTGGTGTGTGTGGTGATGGCAAAAACCAGCAGAGATTCCCCATATAATTGCTAACGCAATAATAAACAATTGCAGAATCTGACAATATTGATATTCTTAGTGGCCGTCTATACTTCTTTTCTTATTTCTCTACCCTTTGAGTTAAGTGCCCGTCATTATCAGAACCTGTTTTATCGGGACCTTTTTTAGCTCTCCTTTCTTTTTTTGTTTTATTCTTTCATTTGCTGTTTTCTCTCACTGTTTCTTCTATTCCCATCCTCCTCGAGTTTTTTTCGATTAAGGTGTTCTCACTGATACAGTTATCGTGCGCTCATCCCCCATTTCCCTACCTTTGCCGCCAACATTCTCCTTTTTTCTCTTTTCTTTCTATTTTTAATGAACAAAGAATCACTCGCATTATCAGCACGTTGGATGTGCGATGCCTTGGGGAATCAAGAATTTCGCGCATTAGTGTGCGTACTGGTTCTCGTACCGCAACTCCCCCTCTGTAGCGAGACAGCGACTGCTTTCGTCTTCCTCTGTAGTGAGGCAACGCCACCCAACACTCAAACTCCTTTCACTTCGCTCGAGATGGATCTGTTTTTACTTTTGTATGTCAACACGTGCGTTCATCACATCTTCTAAACAAAAGCCCTCCTCCCTCCCGATGTGTCCCGAGTGCACGTATTGAAAAATGAAATAAAAAAAAGAGAAACACACGTAGTAGCATTAGTCAGTAACTATTGATGCAGTTGTAAAAAATAATTTTCTTTGAACCTATGTGGTATAGCCCGAACCACAATGTTGAAGGACCTCTTGTTAATGCCTATTCACGCACCTATTCAGACAGTTTTGAACTTAAAGGGCCACTCACCAGGTTTGACAATTTTGAGCTGACAAGCGCAATGCGTACATGAGGCGTTCATGATCACGTCTGCCAAAATCTGCAATGCGACCCCCCCGCAAAAATGGGTCAAATTTCAAGATGAAAGCTGCTCCTCCTCCCCTCTGTTGGCGCACGCGTAGAGAATGAGGGCATGACTTGGGCGTGGGAATGGCCCTACGTATACGGCAATGCGGTGACATTGGTCCTCTTCGTAGACGACTCTGCTCTGACGTCAACAGTATACCACGTGACATGGCAAAAATTATTTAACACAACATGCGTAGTTTATGTATTTGTTGCTTTGGGAGATGAATAAAACTTGAAATAAATAATGAGACGCAATAAAAAATTGTGCGCGTTTTTCTTACATTTTTTCCCATGAAATGCTACGAGATGCGGGGCTATGTGCCAGCGTTTCGTATGTGTTCGGGTCCCCGTGGTCAGCACATTGAGCAGCCGACCGCCGTGAAATGCTCCTACGCGTTCGCGCACTTATTGTGCTCATCTACTCTACCGCGTCTAAACCAGCCTTTCGAAACGATCCCGCAGAAACAGGCAGAAGACCACAAAATAACGCTGGTCAACAAAGCAACGCCGCTCGCGTGCACGGGGGCTAGGCTTGTTCGGCACGTCATGCGCACGTCACCTCTTGGTTGAATGCCGAAGAGGATGGGGAAGAGATTTGGCTTGCAAAGGCTACGCAGAGGAGCGGCAAGGGTTTCGAGCTCGTCTCTTACCCTCGTTTCCCGCCGCTTCAAAAACCTGTTTTCTCCGCTTGTAATAAACCGATTCCAGCAATTTTTGTGGCAAAATGTTCCTCTTCGGACACCCAACAACTTCCACTGTCTAATTAAAATTTGTTATGGGGCCTGGTGAGTGGCCCTTTAAGAAATTATGAATGATCACTCATCAGAAATGATGAATGATCAGTCCTACAGTCCATGTAAACTATATTGCTTTGTGCTTTGTGTTTATTGACGATTGCCATGTTTTAGGGACATTCTTGTGCATGACTCTGTAGTGCGTAGCATGAAATGAATGTACTGAGCTATCAAAGCTTGTCATACCTGTGATGTGTGTTTGTATATTGAGCTGCATGGTTGTCGCCTGTGGCATGCGAATCGAATGTTATTTTAGTTATAGCATAGTGTAGAATACATGGTAGACAGTTATTCGGGTATTCGTTCTTTAGTTTTTCTTTTAATTGTCAACCTTGAGTTCTTTGCTGAGACGTCCTAATGAAACATAGAGGTGAGTCGCAAGGAGAAGTTTCTTCACAGAAGAATGCCTTGTTGCATTTGGCCATATAGTATGAATGTGGTAACACACAGTAATGATCGTGCGTATCACTGCAAAACAAACTATGTCACCGTTCAGCATTGTAACTTTTAGCTTTCGTTTTACCTAAGTTGCACTGCTGACTCCAGTCATGCACAGGTCTAATGGGCAGGTGGTTTCTGTAGGAAAGGGGGGGGGGGGTGTTAATTAATATGTAACTGCTTTCGAGAAATTGTTCTGGTCGAAATTTCCAGGGCCTTCTACTACAGCATCCCTCTAAAAATCATATCGTGGTTTTGTCCAAACCTCAATGATTGTTACTGTAGTGGTAACTTTTTATTCCTTGCGTAACATAGCGTGAGGTATTTTGGCGGACCGCAATTTCGTGGCAGCACGTTCTGATGACGTCGCATGTGTGCGCGTATCGTTCAACGTCGTGGGCGCAGTGTTCTGTGACATGCGGCTCTGGCCACCGGAAGCGCCCTCTGTGGTGTCACCAGGAAGACCGCGTGGTGGCGTCCAGCTTCTGCCACCCGACACCGCGACCGCAGGACACTGAGCCATGTGAGATGCCGCCATGCGAGGCGCCCGCCAGATGGCACCTCGGCGAGCAGGGACCCGTAAGTTACCGGCGCAGTATTGGGAACACTCGTGCACTCAAAAGGCGATAGAGCAGCACTTAGTTTCTGGTCTTTAGTATGGTGAAAGGCTCATTTCCACCTGGGACTAGCACCCGACGCGCGACCAAGTGATGGGAAAAGCGCCTGCTTTTGCTCTGTACCTCGCTGCTCGATTTTTCAGCTGCGTGACTACAATCGCAAACCTCTGGACAAATCACATGCGCAAGAACAGGACGTCAGATTATTTTGTGGGCCAATAGCAATGGGAGCAGACATGGATTTTGTGTGGTAATAGGTATAGGTCGCACGCGGGTGGGAACATTACGTCGCATTTGGTCGGAAAAGCTTCTGAGGAAGCTAGTTGGAACATACTGTAGGCAACAGCAGCGCTGCATGCTGTTTGTCTGTGTAGTTAAGTCTTTTTTTTTTTTGTCCTTAACTTTGCAGCATCGCGTTTACCTACAGCAATTGTTGAGTCGACGGGGGGGGGGTCTAGTTGCTGGTGTGAACGAGACTTGGGTGCCTGAAGGCCAACTGCAACAAATATCTGTGGCTCTCAAAAAAAAAAAAAAAGCTGATACGGAGTTACAATTTAGGGGAAAAAAAATGCCCGCTCCGCCCACAGAATCATGGCATGCCTGGCCTTCACCTGCGAAAGACAGTTGTGCTAGCTCGTTTCCGCTCAAATCGTTTGTACTTCTTTTCAACTCATGTAAGTACTACATGTATGAACAGTTAAAGGTTCGTCGTTGCTGCATAAAACATAATGTTCAGCTGAGCAGTTACTCCAAAATTCCCGATAAAATTTTTCCTAGGCATTGATGTTTCCCACCTGGAACCAGTGACACAAATATGTCTCTGTAAAGCAGAGTCAACTACAATTCAAGAAGTCTCTGTAATTTACGGCAGGAATATTAATAGCGTGTTGGACATTCATTGGGTTTTCGTAACTGAGGGACCGCTCTCTGCTCTACCATTCTAGGGTACTTGGTACCCTAAACCTTTAAACACTTATTGCGATTCCACATCCTCTTCCACATTACAGCAGAGACTGCTTATGGCATCCCACAGTAGAGTGTGTCTAGTACTCTAAAGCCTTCACAGTGTTTTCTTAATAGATTTGAATGACTAACTGGGACAGCTTATGGCTCTCGTATAGTACTGTGCATATACTGCACTAAAACATTCACAATTTCTTGTGAGCTGTGTAACCAGAATGGTTCAGTGCTCTGGCATAGTAGAGTATATGTAGTACTAAATTACCCAACATTATTTTGAACACATGTACTTACGCAAGTTCTCTGTTGAAGCGTCAGCAATGATTAATGATGGGGCAGACATTTGTTTTTGAGGTTGTAAGTCAATATAAATTTACATAATATAACATCTAGATCAGATTTACATTTATTGGTCAGTTCAAAAACCAGCTGTTGGGTGAAATGAAGGAAACGCGAGGTGTGATATGCTTCGCGAGTTATGTTTCTGGACTGCAGAGATTATAAGAAGATGGACGTCTCGAAGTTAAACTTTTCTTCACATCTGGGCTATTTCGCACGGAAAACACATTTGCAGAAGTAGAATAGGCGACTCGGAGATCACTCCACGAGAAACGTGTAAACTTGAAACTCATTAGTCGGAAAAGTTACTACCTATATGTAACACCTTCAAAGAGCAATGAAGAAATAGTTATATGAGTACATTTCTAGAGCTCGAAATTATGTAAGTGATAGGTTGCTTTGTTCAGGTCACATTGACCTGTCAAACGACGTGATGATCTTTGCATGGCACTACGATGTTTCTTTCCCAAACTTCTATATGTTCATAACCTAAGTGAGCATGCGTAAGGTGTATGCTTGCCGTAGCAGTTATTTGCGCGAAGTAGGCTAGTAGAACATTACATGCGACTGCATGCAGCATGTTTTGTGTGTATTTTTGTATTTTGTTTCATACCGAGTTGCACCCTTATTCACCGATGTGGCATGGTGAGGACACTGCAGAGAACGACCTGTGTATTGCAAAAAACTTGCCTGAAAGACCTGGCCCAGGTGGCACGTCATTTGGGCTACACTGTGTAATAAATCAAGCCACCTGCCTCAGTCTTGCATCGTTTTTTTTACCGATCTGGTCACTAACCTCGTTAAAGGACACCTCGCTAGGTTTAAGCATCGCAAGCAAATCAGCGCATAAATCGTGGCGATGGTGTTTGTAAAGTATGAAACGGAAACGGTAGGGCAACTGTTCAACCAAGTTCAACTCCTGCTCTATTGCGCCCTGTGTAACCTAGACCGAGGATAAAAAGACCTCGAGTGGCTAAACATGTTTCAATGAAAACCAGGCATGAAGGCGAGTGTGGAACAATCGCCACAATGGTGAGTGTTCTACACTCGCCGTCATGGCTGCGACTGGCACTGACTAGCACTCCCAGGTTCGTGTGCACAAATAGCCGACAATGTGGACGGAGGAATGAGTGCCGCTATTGGCTAATTGCAAATACTATTGGACGCGTAATCTGACGGTTGCATGTGCGGTGCCTACCGGCGGCAAGTTGTCTTTTTGTCTACTTGAATTTCTTCACTGCTTTATTACAGTTACAGCAATACACTTAAGAAAGTGCGATTCATGTTATCTGGATCTTCCTTGGTTTCATTATTTACTGGTTCTCGTTAAGGTTGTGTCAAACAAAAAAACTCACCCCTGGAAATTCCTATCCTTCATTGATTATGTTTTGTATGGTAATACGCATTGCTACATATGTAGACACATTCGCAAGTACTTCGCAGTAATATTTGCAATAATAATGTGTACGCATATTCACATAACATTGTTGTATCTAAAGTTAAGCATATAGGGATGTCCAGTGTAGCGGATGTCCCGATTGGCTTCATCGCTGAGCGTATAAGAGAGATGGTGCAAAAGAGCTGCAGGTCGATAAAATACCTTGCTTGTAAAAGCCTGTGGCATCGCCTGCTCAAAAAAAAAAAGAGAAAATGGTTGATCCCCCTATACAGGAATTGTTGTAGCACGAAAGTGAAACGCGTCTGCACAGACGTAGTTGAGTGTTAATTGTGCATTGTTTCAGCAACAGCAACAAAGTGCAAAGTCAGGTTAGGCACGGTAAGCAGCTTGAAACTTGCAGCGCACACCTCTAGCAGAATGGGCGCACAAAATTAGCATACACAAGAGGAGCACGCATTAATAACTGTCACAGCTCGGTACTTGAAGCACGCTGTGCAAACAGAAAGAAAGATGCTCGAATCGAGCGCACAAGTATACACAATAGAAGCGCAATCAACTGTCACAATTTTTACTTCATCGTGTGTCAGAAGCGCGCTTCTTTTGCACGCACGGCTGCAGCAGTGAAAAAAGTGACCTTTATTCTCTCCCGAATTATGATTCACCCTTTATTCTCTCCCGAATTACGGTTCTGACAACTGGATAATCCCACGTGCAGGAGAGACCATGCTCCTGTGGAGGCAAGAACATTTAAAGCGCACTCAAGGCGAGCTCGTCACGCCATCTTGCTAGTGATAACGAAAACGCGCTACAGTTTCGAAGATCTGAAGACTGCCAATCAGTTTATGGTGTATATAAATGGCTTGCCATTAGCATATCCTGCAATGTACGCTCCATGGCACAGTGGTTAGCGCCATGCGCTGCAAGTCGAGAGGTTGCTGGTTTGATTTAACGTGACAGACTCTTGCCATCTCGTTTTTTTCTTTGCAATATCATACTATACATTTTACAATGTCATATCCGTGATGGCAATACGTTGGTGGAGCCATGAAGGACCATGGCATAAAACTCTTTTATGTTAAACTTGTGTTATATCGTTGCTTTGATGATTACACGAGTCTCTCCAGAGAGTTGAATCCACAGCGTGCTTCCTATGGCGAAAGTGGCACATCATAACAGTGAAGGGTCTGGGTGGGCACCTCAAAGACTGCTATACAATTGGGCGCTTGCGCATAATGCATGATGCAGAACACAGAAAATCGCCATGACTAAAACAAGCATCCTTCCATGCATCTTCATTTTGCCCTGCATCCAAGCACTTACTAACACAATGAGGTAAAGCTTACTCATATTACAGAAGAGAGATTCCATTTTGGTGATTTGGTAGTGCTACAGTAACAGAGAGAAAGAAAGAACACACGTGGACATACATGTTTCGGACGTACAGTACTCGCGGATTCAAACGCGATGTCAAATTTTCCAGTATACCGACTGGTATGCATGATTGCTTTAGATAACCGCATCATGTCATGACGAATCTGGTCTCCAAACACAATGTTCAATCTACGTGTTCGCGTTCAAATTATGCTGATATGACCCACACTAAAGATGGTAGGAAAGAAACTGTGCCCGTAACTTGCTCCTAAATTGTCCCGTTTGAGTCCGTGAGCACTGTACATACATACGTACATTCCTACATGCATACATACATACACATCTATTACTTTTCGCAACCAAATCAACAAAATGGAAGCATACAAATTCGTCTAATTGTCTATGCTTCCATAGTAGAAAGATTATTTCCTGAGTTACCTTTCTTCGCTTCCCATTTTGCACCTTTCTTGCCTGCACTGTGACATCATAAAGTGCTCCGTGACGTGCGGCGGGGGTGTGACCTACCGCAACGTGACGTGCCGCGCGGCGAGCGGAGTGATTGTTGACGAGGTCCACTGTCATGGATCTCCGAGGCCGCACGAGGCCTCCGAGTGCAACAGGATCTCTTGCCCGCTGCCCTGGAACTCCTCGCCCCCCGCGGCAGACAGGCCCGGTAGTGTGACGTCCGCTGCGTCCGAACACCCATCCACGGGCCCGCGGTCCAACTTCGCAGCCTGGAAGTCGGCGCCCTGGTCTCAGGTATGGTGATGTCACGAGAGGGTGTCTATCACTGGGCCGTTTTAATTGCTTCACCAACCGGCGCTTCTGTTTGTGTCCTTCGCTTCTGTCCCCCTTCAGGAGCGCCGCTTGTCATTCACCCACTGCCTCATGTCGCATGGTTACGCAGTGGTCAATGCAAGCTCAAAGCATTTAAGGCTAACAATGGTCAAAACCAGTGAAAAATAAACTAACAAAGCCAATAAATTAAAAATAATGAAGTAAACTGCAGTAATCTACCTAACATCAGAAAAACGCTTCTTAAACATCTACCTGATGTGCACACCACGCCATAGAGGGCACCACCACCTCGGCAAGAGAGCGTTTGCCGACAAAACTGCTAGGTTACCTGTACTACTCAGTCGGTCAAGTGGAGTTGCATTAAGCGTCGCATTACACTAGGGCCTATACAAGAAAAGTGTTGTTACAGGATTTTTGATTTCGAATGGTCGTGCCAACTCGCCCTAGCATCCACATTAGCAGTGCTTGTCATAGTTTAATTTTTGCCATGAGTAGCTGTATGTGTAGAATGAAGTGATATAATACACGCCGTTTAGGTAAGTACTTACGTATCTCTGCCACCTTTTTGTTTGAGGTAGAGTAAGAGAAACGTTGACAAAAAAAAAAAAGAGAAGTGTATCCGCAGGAACTAAAAATTTAAAAAAACAGTGCCTCAAACTCTGCGCTTGTTGGGTTACCCTTTCTGCAATTGTCGCTCTTACTGTTTGTAAAATTTTTCAGGTTGTTAAAGTGCATTTGGTGAAGAAACAAAGTTATTGATGTGAACACACAGTGCGTGCTCCACACATAATTAGCAGCTGTTGTTGCACCTCTGTAGGCATCACTGCTTCTTGAATGCATCCCTCTCAGCTGCGAACCACGTAAACTGCGCAGTGCTCAGCGACTTGCGGTAGCGGAGTGCGCAAGCGTCAGGTGAGCTGCATCAATGAGGTGACGGGTGCCGTGCTGCCGGACGAGGAGTGCGCCTACGAGATCCGTCCCAGCGGTGCAGAGGCCTGCGATGCCGGCACATGCGGCAAATGGCAGCACAGTGACTGGTCGGCGGTGAGTGCACTACCAAGAGGAAAGCCTTAATTAGATGCCTCATCAGTCTCAAAAACAGACTATCGGCAAATACAAATACAACGCAGGGTCCTAAGCAAATGCACAAGGCATCATGTCACTTTTCAGTCTGCTGAGCAGCCTTGTAATTCACCTTTGGGAAGGTGATTCAGTGGATACCGTGTAGTCAGCAGCGAGTGTATTGCTCCTAAAAGTAGGAAGAAAGAGGTTGTAGGCTTCCTGCATCTCTGTTCTTGTCAAAATTTTTTGCGGAAAGCCGCATCATATGGTCTTATTCGCTCAGCTAACAGTTCGTACTATTGCTTGTCTTGTTTGTACAAAAAAAAAAGCTGTAAAATTTACGTGAAGATAGTTCATATCGAACGGCTAGGAAAATAACGGGTTGTCTGCCACGGTTGCATGGTTATTACGGTGCTCGGCTGCTGATTCTAAAGTCCCGGGTGCGATCCCATCCTGCAGCAGTCTCATTTATAAATGTGTGGCCTGCCTCATAATTTGAAAGCTTGGGCACGTAAAAGATCGAGTAATAATAGTAGTTATTATTATTTAATATAACAACAATAATAATATTATCTTTATATTATTGTTAATAGTAGTAGTAGTAGTAGTAGTAGTAGTAGTAGTAGGAATAAAACAAGGCAGCTTGGTTTCTTGTAACCCTGTTTGATTACAAATTATAAGTAAGGGTGCAGTCATTAAGGTATCATATGAATCCCATATATGTTTCACCAGTCTTCACTCGGAACCAACATGTGCAACGAGCCGCCTTGGTGAAAGTTTGTTTCTTTCTTCTAATACACGAGTTTAACTATGGGAGATATGAGACACGTAGTCGCAACTCACTCAGATCCTTGCAGTTCAGACCCATTCAAATACTTGTCTCGCCACCTTCGCGCAGTGCTCGTCCAAGTGCGGCCCGGGCGTGTCCAGCCGGCGTGTGCAGTGCTTCGTGCGGGACAACCTGCGTGAGGTGCTGCCCGACAGCCAGTGTGACGATGCAATACGGCCCAAGCAGGAGCAGCCCTGCTTCGGACCCTGCCTGGGCAGCGGGGGCGCAGTGGACAACGGCCACCACCCTTCAGGGAACCACGTCGAGGGTCCCTACCAATGGCGGATCGGACAGTGGGGCACGGTGCGTACACGTAGTTGGGCAACACCTGCGCCACTTCTCGAAAACGATGTCTGCGACAGGCCTAGAAAGAAGGCGATGTTCTTGCGCGACTGCATGGCGCTTGCCAGCAAAAGCTTCTTCAAAAGTATGCTTCTCCGCTATATGAGTGTGTATGTAGAGAAACATGCTTTACGCTGATGGTGGTGCTGCAGTAGCAGGTGTTAGCCTGCTACTGGCAAATGCACAGGCTTGGAAAATGTTTCGCGTGAGCATATCACGAGTCATAGGGCTGTCTCAGCAGCTGTTAAACAGCCCGGAGTCATGCAGGAAAGCAATTAGTAGGCGTTGAACTTTCCTCCTGATTGCCGCGGTCCTTTGTCCTTTCAAGAAAAAAAAATACAATGTGTTTGAACTTTGGGTGTCTAAGACCATCGTTTTGCAAGCTCCAAGTCATTTCTCCGCTTTCCCTATTAAACTGCCACTCTTTTCAAATAACCAAATATTACATATTCTTGAATAGGCGCTCAGAAGTTTGCGGCTTCAAAGCCCTTTATGTATGCACGCTTTGGGTCGGACCAACCAACAGTACTACCTTCGGCGATTTACATTCGAATCGCCCGGCACTCTGTAGAACTGTTTACATGAAGTGTATGGTACGCTAACGCCTATTCACCCACATATATGGTTCTCAGAACATGCGCTCATCTTCCTAAATGATGCATGTACTACCTTTTAAGAAAGCTAAAATAATGTTTGTGCATTTATTTTGGTATTGAATTGACCCTTGCCCTTGAGGCATCATACTCTGTGTGCAGATGTGTATTATACGTGTACTGCAAGGTTTATACTGTGTATGAATTGAGCCAGTGCATTGCGAAATGCGTTATCATGTATCCAGCAATCATGGCTGAATAAACATGTAGATTGGGCTAGTTGGTTTGAATACATGCTCGCGGGAAGCGCAAAGTTAAGGTACACAGGGACAGCAAAAAAAAAAAAAAACGAATGATTGTGGATGCGTGCCGTACCTTGACTACACTTGCATTTGACATCGCAAAAAATATTTGCTGACCAAATTGATAAGTGAAGTTGCTGAAATGAAACATGGCGATTTTGTTTGTGTCAGTGCACCGTCTATCACCCTTAAACAGAGAGTACTTCACTTTTTGCATGTTGTGTTGGGAATTAATGGCTGAGTGATCACTGGTGGGACATGTTTTTATGTTTGTTTCTTGTTGTCATTCTTTCACCTATATATGTCTTCACCTTTTTACGTAAAAACTTAGTTGAAGTTAAGCATTTGTCTCTTTCCTTCTTCCTTACTGTCCCAGTACAGCTTAAACGGACACTAAGGTCCAATAACAATTTACGTCAGAGTGAAAGCTCAATGTAGAACAACATCTAAAACGACAATATTATCAACAACAGTGCTTTACTTACCGAGAAATTGAGGTAAATGCACAAGAACACAAGCGCCGCAGTAGGAAATTTTCAAAATGATCCCGATGACATCAGACGGACTGCCTAAAATTAATCACTAGTAATCAATTTACCTGCACTTAATAAAGAACCTTCCATGCATCAAGAGACACAATAAAATGCTGGTTGTTCGTTTCTGTTTCATTCGTGGAAAAAAGAATTGCCAGTCGTTACTATGGGGAATTTGGCGAGCGGTTCAAAAATTCAATTTTCGCGTGCTTACAAAGGACAGGTGGTGCCATCTAGTGGGGCACAGTGGAAACAAATGCGTCTGCAATCTCGAAGCCAATGGCGGGATATTTATCAATGGCCGTTGTTGCTGGTGTGGCTCCCACTGCTTTCGGTCTGCTCCTGGTAGCGCAGTAATGCCAGGCAACGTTGTGCGCAACAACAGTGACGTGAGACGGTCAGGTCGGTTCGCTTCTTGAGGCGGGTAATTTGACGTGCGCTAACTCGATGCGGAGCACTGAAACACTATTTTATTTCAAAATAGGCCCTTCCTTGGCACGAAAGTAACACTACGAGGTTTCTGGACTACCATTTCAACAATCAATTTAATAGTCAACAATCGACAACGAATAGTTGGCTTTAGTGTCCCTCTAACCTTACGCTTTCGGCTAACATGGAATCATAGCTGACCATGAAGCTCAGTCGAGCTTTCAGTGAAACATTATGTCGTGGCTGGCGCATCGTAACAACTGTAGCGTGTGTAGCCTACAGTCCAACCAGGCAACAGCAAGCACTGAGATGCGGCTTTCCCATTGTTCCCATAATTTCTTCCTTCCCTCTTCCTCTCAACGTGCCAATGACTTCATGCTGATGCAGTGTTCCAAGAGCTGTGGCGGTGGCACTCAGCGTCGCCAAGTGGTCTGTGTGGACAACCTGGAGAGCAAGAGCAACGCCTGCAACGAGCTGCTGCGGCCTCCCGAGACCCAGCACTGTAACACCGAGGAGTGTCCCACCTGGTCAACCAGTGAGTGGACGCCGGTGAGTGCTGGTCACCTGTGGAAATTCTGCACGCACTTTCTTACCCATGTACTAGAGTTACACGACTGCGATTTTCTGTGGCATCGCAGACTATATTCTAAAGTCTTCGTGTGTAGAAAAAGGATAGTTCATGTTTCAATGAAGGCCCAGTGCTCACCTTTGTCAATCTTTGACTTTGTGTCCCGTTGTTTTCGCGTTGGTATGCAAGGGCTAATCGCAGGCGTTCGCTCAGTTAATAGAGTGTTGACCAAACGTTCAAAACATGGATAAGCTAAGTTTCAAAAAGATTAGATGAAAAATCACATGGCCAGATGAGATGAGGAAGTTTGCTGGTATAACGAGGCCTGATCAAGCACTGGACTGGGTTGATAAGCCAAACATGGTGAGAGAAATGCCCTTCAGTCACCGTAGTCAGACTGATACTGATGATGATGTGTTATTCAGCTGTAGATCGCAGGTCTAAGACCTGGATTTTTTGCCAGAATTCGATTAGTAAAGAAACGAGAAGCTTGTGCACAATGCTTCGAGGGCACGTTAGACAACTCCAGGTGATTGAACATTTGTGTGGACTGTGAAAGCCACCTTAGTAGCTCCACTGGAGTTTTCTTATTGCAGCCGCTGCCTTTTATATTCCATTTGTTCTTTTAGGACCTTGAACTCTTAGCAATCCCCTCAAAACAAACTGGTATAAATTTTTTAGAAGTTATCCTTTGTCAGCTCGTCATCACGAGATGCAGCAAGACTATGCACTTTGGGCCGATATTTTATACAGCCAAACTGCGTTGCAGTCAACCTGCTTGACTCAAAAGAACTGGTCTGCAAGCGTATGCTCGTTGTATTGTTGTTGTTTTTTTCACTCGCACCTGACAGTGCGATCAAGAGTGTGGTGGTGGCCAGCAGACACGCCGTGTCGTGTGCCAGGGCATCATCGGCTTCGTGGACGCTCACTGCTCTCAGCCCAAGCCGGAGACCAAGCGGGCCTGCAACCTGCACTCCTGCGCCGCGCCCACGGCGAGCTACCGGTGGCGACCTGGGCCCTGGTCCTCGGTACGACCGCCCTTTTCTATCGACTGGTTACGCCATTTGTGGCGTACATTGTCACGAGGCATGACGCGAAAGAACTCTGCGATGGTTTCGGGTTGGCTGCGGGGCCGGGACATGCAAGCCTAAGACTCGTGACTGTTTGTATACATATTGTTTTCATGATGGAAGATATACAAAATTCAGCGAGTTTGCTTCCGCAGCGCCTCTGGTTCGTGCAACTTGAGATGGCGGACATTGCTTTAAATGTGGCTCAGCAATTCTTCGTTTTGCTCAAAGCGAAGAGCAGTCATTTTCATAGCAAAGATTTGCCTCGAACCTAAACATTGCTACAAACTTGAAACTATTTATCTCCCACGATTGTCACATTTTCCATAAAAGGGAAAGCTTGAAGCTCATGTGCTTGGATTTGGGCACACGTTAAACAACCCCAGGTGGTTGAAATTTCCCGAGCCCTCCACTATGACATCTCTCATAATTGTATGGTAGTTTTGGTATGTTTATGTGCTACAAGTATTATTATTATTATTATTATCATTATTATAAACCCCTTTATTCTTACAACTAAATCCTTGTTTACCATGCAGTATCGCATAAAGATTTCTGTCACTTTTGAAAGTCAAAGTGAGCCGCAGAAGGTCTTTAGTGGTACCAGGAACCATGTGCTGCACCTCCACTACTGGAAAGCTATTTGTGCTGCTACAATGAGTCGTTCTACCAATTTGAAAATTCCAATTGTGCAATATTTTTTGGAGATCACAGGGTGCCCTTTTTATATAGGACAATAGGGAGTGTGTTTTTGTGCTTCGACAGCCCAAAACTATGAGGAATCAATGAAAAACCGTAAAACCTGGTTTAATCAACTTTGAACTTTCACTAACGCAACATCAACTGAGTATATACGCATATAGCTTAGATATATGTGTATATATATGCTGCACATCACTCAAACGGGAACATTAACGGCAGAATTATGCCTTGAAGAAGAATGGTGATGTGGACCTGATAGTTATTGGACATTTTGGAAAGTTTGCAGCACAAACGCGCGAGGGCTGAATGAAAAGTGACCCAGTGAAAGAAAGGAGGGTCTTTGCGAATGGATTCATTTCTACTTTCATTTCTTTACTGTATCGTTTTTCGTTCAGTACTTGCATGCTAGCGCTGCAAACTCTTTCAAATGAAAGCTTACCTAGTGTATCTGTGTATTAGCTATGCAAACCAATATCCAGATTCCACGAGCAAATGCATCCTTTCTAAAATTTCCTACTACAACCTTTTGGTCATTGGCTATACTAGCGTGGAGATAGAAATTTTGGGAACGATGGCCTAACCACCGCCTGCCAGCCGGATTAGCGATTTTGAAAGATCATGCTTTTTATATCCGAGCCGGGCATTAGGCCGGGCTGTTTGGCATTCTAGAAAATTTTTCTAGCTGATTTGGTGCTTAAGTTTAATGAACATGTTATTTGTGGGGCAAAGCTGCGAACACGAAGACAGAAAAGGAAGGCGCTTGTCTGTCTTTATTGTTTTCCTGTCTTCGTGTTCCATGTTTTTCGACACAAATAACTAATAAATAGTTGTTATTCTATTTCTACGTACTTTGGAACAAAGAAGCATATACAGAATAGACATAAGTGCTCGCTTCCACTTTCTGTAGGCCCTGAAACACTTTTTTTCGTCTACTAGGAACATGTGAGCCAAATATAGTAGTGCAGCGTGCAGCAGGGAATGCCAATTAAATTGTGAAGGCAGCTATAAATCTCTTCCTCTTCTTTCAACAAATGAGGTCATATGCCCAAAATCGATGGCGTCGTATGAATTAGTGTGAGCGTGAGCAGCGCACAATGTTTATATGGCGGCTGCACACGCATCTGAAAAAAACAAAAGATGAAAGTGTTCAAGAACATGATGCATGGTTTCATCTGTACGTAGTTTTTCCCCATCGCTCTTTACTTTCGTGTAGCTTTCAGTGCTTGCTAGGACGAAAGAGTGGAGAAATTGGTTAAAGTGGGCCGTAATTCCTTGCAACTTCGCTTGTATTTAATGGATTATAAGAAATAAGTTTTGTGCTAGTTGATTCGTGCTGAAGTACAGTCTGATAGTCGGGTCATATGACAATCATTCAAAAAAGTGTTGAACGGCCCTTTCAAAACCTATACTTCGAACACATACAGT
Source organism: Rhipicephalus annulatus (assembly GCA_013436015.1). Taxonomy (NCBI): domain Eukaryota; kingdom Metazoa; phylum Arthropoda; class Arachnida; order Ixodida; family Ixodidae; genus Rhipicephalus; species Rhipicephalus annulatus. Next base: position 177,115 of record WOVY01013293.1, on the reverse strand, counting down.
GTACAATAAGGCATGTTTGCTGTCTATGTGGGCTGTGCATGCTCTGTATTTGTGTCCCTGGAATTTATTCACTGAAAAAAAGTACATAATTTACGCGTATTAATGCCTGTGATTGTTCCGTTTCGAACTCTGACTGTACTTGGAAGTATACGTGATACTCTAAGAGCATAATTTGCTGTAGTTGGACTATATTATGTTGAAGGAGGAGGTCATAGCGCTTACCAGCCAACATAATCTGTAAACTTCTGCCTTAGCACGGCGCTGCACCGCACTGTCGTATTTTCGCGATTACCATTGTCAGCAGTACTCCAATTGTGTGAACTAGTTCTTACTGCGCAGAGGACAGTCAAATGCACTGGAGCTATCAACTTCACGGGTGGCATAACTGCCTGGTGCAGCCTTGTTTACTACAAAAAAATAATCACTTATAATATAGAATGAACTTATGTACAAAGTGCCAGTAGAACTGATTAGTCGTGCACGTGCCACAGTGTTTTTGTTCCGCTTCATGTCACGGTTACAGAAGCTTGGCAACGCACTGTGATATGCCTTCATTTCTTTGTGCGTTCCCTGTTCTTTCAAATAGTGGTACATTTTTTTGTATATGTCAGTAGTGTGCATGAAAGGCGGTGTTACAAAAATATTTAAAGTTTTTCATGTGAAGTAGCAGGGTATGGGACAGTTTCTTAAAGTTTTTAATTTTAGTAGAAGAGAAAGAGCGTGTTGCAGTGGTATGTCAGACAAACCTTAGTTTGGTAAGGCAGAAAGAAGGGAGATAAGAGGGAAACTGGAAGATTATATGAAACAATGGTGGCTGTATACTTTCAACACTGGTAGGCTTGTGCGAATATTCGAATGTTTTGAATATTTGAATGAATAGTTGAGTATTCGAATTCGCTTCGATTCGAATTTAAGTTATCGAATATTTTGGAAGTATTCTCAATGAACGAATAGATGTACGTTAATCTGCATGTCACCAATGGTAAAAGTGGTTTTACTGCATTGTAGGAATGCTAAGCCGTGAAAGCACCTAAACAAAAGAAATTCGCTTTGTCGAGAAGCCCCTCTTTAAATTTAGAGGGACCCTGCAACACTTATTGAACATGTTCAGAAAATGCTGCTGATCGGTGGTCGAGGCTACCGAGATTACATGAGGAAAGTGATATAGCGCAGCACGCGGCCTGTAATTCACTATGAATTTTCAAAGCTAAAAATAGCTTTTTTCCCCTCGGCAAATGACACTACAAGCTCAAAAATCACTTGTCACTGCGATTGGCTGATTTGAGCATGGCCCGCTCCTCATTACCGGGGCCGCCGCCTGTCCACGACTATGTGTGCGATCACACTAAAAAGCCGCATATTTGGAAAAAAAAAAAAGAGGTGCTCAAGGTCATGAGGTGCGTGTGACGTATTTTTTCTTGTCGCGACATTTCTCCCTGCTTAACTTCCAGCTATTTAGTCGGGACAAGAATCGAGAATGCAATTGCAGCGAGCGAGAAATTCTTGGACCTCCGCTCGTACTGGATTAATTCTAGAAACTTTGCGGCGGTAAATTTGTGAGGCAACAAGCATGTTTACTGGCTTCATGGCTACTTGAAAAAGTATTGCAGGGCCCCTTTAAAGTAACATGTTACCCTAAAATCAGTTCTTCATTTTATTAAGCTTGTTATGATGGCTTATATGATCCAAGTATAATAAATTTTAAAACATTAAGTATCTTACAAGTTATCACTCGCATCCTACCAAAAATACTACTCAAGGTTGTTTCGGCTTCATTTGAATGAAAAAAAAAATGGCATTTACATAGAGCCCCTATTTCAATTAAAGAAAGATATTGTGTAGGTTAGTTAGGTTATGATAAATATTCCTTTTTTTATGTGTCATACATACCATTCGAATTTGATTCGAAATTATTTGATCAAAATCACTATAGCTCCGAACCTAAAATTTACTGTTTGCACAAGCCTCTCCAACATAAATGGATTTTGTGGTACTGTGTAACCCTTTGTTAATTAAAGGACGTGAGGTGTCAATAGTCTAAGCACAAGCATTTGGGAAATTTGCTTAGGCAGGGCAAAATTCGGCATTGCTAATGTCATTGTGAGGTTATTGAAATAATTGCCCTTGAGCTTTAGTTTCAATAGATGGGGTTAACACTTCATCGCAATCTTCTGAAAGCAATAGGAAGTTGTCATTTTGTCAGTGCTTAGTATTCGTCCTCCAGTGCACCCGTTGGTGTTGAATTCGTTTAGGTAGTGTAGTCCTTATTGGTGTGTCTCTGTTAACGAAGTGTGATTGTAGTTTAGTTGTAGACGTATGCGTTTATTTGAAGTGCGAGGCTGAGTATGCATACTCTGTCTTACATAACAGTGTTATAACCACAACAAACTAATTCAGCCTTGATGATCAGCTCATACTTTCTATTATATGACACTGCATGTTTTGTAGTGTTAACACCTGTGTATGTTGTTTCTGTTTGTGCTATGTTGATATGTGTTCTTGTTTGCAACACATGTCCTGCCTGTTTTCTTAGCTTAGTCGTATTATCATGTTGACATGCACTGTTTGAGAGCTCTATAGGACCACTACCGATTGACTTCTGCTAGGTCACCATTTTAAAAGTTCATCTGAAAATAAAATTTTGATGCTTCATCTTGAAGCTTACGCTTGCTGTTTTCATTTGTATTTATTTCAAGTTTATTGACTTCCAGTACCTAGAGCAGCTTTTTTTGGCCTAAACATTGAACTTTTTCTTCTTTGTTTTTGCTGCTACATTGTGTGATAGTACAGTGTACTTGAAGAGATAAAGTAATTTTTTTCATAAAGAACATTGGCAGACTCACAAGTATATTGTATTAAATGTCTAGATTACCAGAAGCATGACTGGCATATTCAACACAAAGAGTACAGGAAGGTATTTAAGTATGCTGTTCACATTAAATGAATGAACACTTATTGTCATTGTATAGAAGTGCTAAATGCACCTGTTAGTTCAGCGAACTAGCTCCTGTTTAATACTCATTTTACCAGTATATGCGTAGTCATCTATTTTCAAAGCCATCAGAGTCTTTTGAGTACTTGCACTTGCCATTAGTCAACTGAGCGAGTTCATCGTGCTGGCAGCCAGCTTGGTTCATCACGTGACCACGGGGGAGGTGAGGTGATGACATTTGTATCGCCTCGTAGTCGCTTATCGCCTTCACTGAACTTCCTGTCGTATGCACGTTACCTCAAGCCATCATTTCAAACTTTGTGCTCGCTACAGAACTAGCACATGTACACGCGAAGCCCACTTTTGATGTGGAATGAACTTAATATGTGCATTAATAGAACTCTTCCTGGGATGATTCCTCCAAGTGTGTTGGATTGAGAAACTTTTTATTGCACTTGAAGTTTGGCTTGATTGAGTCGGGCAAAAAAAAAGTGAATACAGTATAAAAATGGTCTAATATTGTAAGAAGATTATTTCTGATATGAAGCTTTCTGTTGTACTTCCGACCACGGTATCTCCTGATACTGTCACTGACAAAAAATGTCAAGGCAATAGGCTAAATGTATGCCATCTGAATGTGGGCCAGTTGTATATACTACTTACATGTCGTTTGATTGTAAAGAAAAAAAAATACAACAGCAACCACCGCCTTCTATGATGTCCAAATGAAGGTGAAAAAAATATGGACGTTTGTAACAGCACGGTGTAAGAAAAATAGTAGTGACGGCATGAAAGTTAAAAAACGTTTGGCTGGTTTGGGTGTCAGGTGTACAAGAAATTGTATTGCGCTGCTCTTGTTGCCGGAATGAACATATCTCCTGTCGCTGCGCACGGCTTACGCTTCTTCCTGAAAACTTCTCTGTCGCTATAGTAGTTTGTGCATTTCAGTGCATGCTCCCTGTAGGTTCATGAGTATGCAGAAGAAATAGTGCAACGTGTTTAGATACCGTATATTCTAGCAGAGTGCCCATCTACCAGAGCATTTGTTTTCTGTGTGTGTCAACAATATTATTAAGTTCAGCACACGAGCTGTGTGAACACGAAAAAACAAAATAAAAATAAAAATAAAAGAACACCAGCAAAACATTTAGCCTTTTTTAGAGGTGCACGAAAAACATACAGTTGCAACTTGGCAGTTCACATTGCGTCAAATAATTTCGCTGGGAATTAGCTTTGTCCTGCGGCAGACGCTACCAGTGACTACCAGGATTATGTTGACAAAACAATGCTCATCATAATTAGAATGTCGCCTCTAACTCTATATTTTATTACACTAGTTTCTACGAATACGCATGAGTGTAAAGGCAACGTTGGCCAAGTGGAAATTTCGGTAGCTTGTTTGAAGTGACGTAAATAATGGCTTCATGATGCTGCAGACGAATGCGCACTGGCATGAGTTCACTCTTACTGTTTCATCGTGGCTATAACTTGTTGCGCAACTAACCATATTTGACCTCTCTTCCCGTGCAGTGTTCGGTCACATGTGGCAGCGGTGTGATGAAGCGTAGCGTGGAGTGTGTCGACAGCTCCCTTCAGGCGGCGCCCTACGCCAACTGCGAGGGTGATCCTCCCGAACACATTAAAGACTGCACGATGCGGGAGTGTCCTCGGTGGCAGCTGTCGCCGTGGTCGCAGGTTGGTAGTGATTATTTGAACCTTTATTGACTGTTGTGTTCAGCAATACCAATATTGTCACGATGTCAAAACAGAGGTCGTGACAATATTATGTTCACGAACTGTTCCTTCCCAATTCCTCGCAGATTCATATTTCTGCGAGGATGCTGATGCTGTCACTGACCAAGTCAAAGTGAAAAAAAAAAGCACAGACGTTTCAGGACCCGTATCGTCTTTGTGTTTTTCTTAGTCCTTAAGGACAGATACATTTCGGGACACATACCGGGTCCTTATTTACCTACACGGGTTCCTTAAGGAACCCTTTATAGTGCCATAAGAAACCCATATGGGTCCCATGCGTGTTTATTACAAGACTCATACGGTTTCTGTATAAACCTGTATAAGACCTGAAATGCCTCTGTGTTTCAGGGGCGAAGCTTTTTTTAGTCTAACCATGTCCTGCATCAGGCAAAACCGGCAGTATCTTCTGAACAGTATAATAGATGGCGCCAACTCATCACCTTTTCTCGTCTCATTTCCTAGATGGCATTGGTCTGATAGAAGTGTGTAGAATAGAATGGACGCACGAATGAAAGCAGGGACGGACGCATGGATAGTCGCACGCATGCACAGACAGATGAACGGACGAATGCATGGATGAATGGACGAATGAAAAACATGGACGAATACACCGATGAATGCACAGACGCACGGATAGAAGCCTGGACAAACGGAGAGACGGATGGATGGCCGAACGGACGAATACACGAACAATCGCATGGGCAGATGTACCGACGAACTCACAGACAGATGGGCGCTTCACCCCACATATCATCATTCACTCTGTGGATATGCTGTGATCTTTTTTGACTCCGTAAGGAACTGGTACGGGTCGTCAAACGTCTGTGTTTTTCCACCTTGACTTGATCAGTGACCGCTTACATCCTCCTCATGATACCTGACCAGGTTAACTTTCGTCGAACCCTTCAATTAATATATCAGTGTTTGTTATTTCGAGATTTCACTAAATTCTCTCTCTCGTACTGAAATAAAGCTAAAAAATTTGTTATACAAGTACCTAGCAAAAGTTTGTGTTTTAAGCAGCGAGCTCACATCGGTGAACTTAAAATATTAGTTCAACTGGACTACACTCTGCGCATGTGAGTTTACTTTTGTCTTTCACTATTATGTCTTTTGTGCTTATGTATAATCTGTAAAAACACTGTTCGCAGTGTTCAGCCCCGTGCGGCAACGGTACCCAGAAACGAGTTGCGCGTTGTATGCGACGTGGCGTGGAAGTGAGCCACCTGGAGTGCCACGGCAAGCGGCCAGAGACCCAGGTTCGAACCTGCAACCTGCGTACCTGCCACTACCGCTGGAAGAAAAAGCGCTGGAGCCCCGTGAGTACAAAGGATGCTGACTGTATGGCAATTTAAATTGCCCAGAGCACACATTTTAATGTAACATAACTTCACATAAGAAACTATTCTCAACGGAATGGCTAGATGGGAGCTTAATTAAAAGGTTTGTGGGAGTACTTATATCCCTATAAGACTTTTTCCCCTCAAGGTGTTCGCCTGTAGTCACCGTAGAGCACACTGTGCTCTTGATGTAATGCCACTGGCGCTGCCTGGCGGCAACAAGGTTACGCGCGGTCGTGTGCAATCGAACTCCCTCTTTTGAAGCTTGGGGAGCTATCTGGTGGTCGTCTCACGTGGGGGATTCGTGGGGACGATTCCGCAGTTTGGTTTTGCTGACTCACACGGGGAGTGGAAGGTCGTCAACACCGAAGTTGCAAAACATCATGCTTGTGTGTTAGGCCATTCATGTGCATTATACTGGAACTACATTCAGTTATTTGTCATATTATTGCGGTCATTAGTAATGCTTGGCAGGCAGGCTGACCTTTATGTAAATTCCTTAATGTCCAAGTTAGGTTACAATATGGTGTGCACTGCGACCGTGTGTTCCTAGAGCAGCTCTCTTGAAACCCCGCAGGTAAAGTGCACTCTAGTTATTGTGCGTTTTAAGGTACACGCGGCAAGCGTGCATGGTTTCTATACCCTGCTTGATATTGGTTCGTCTTCACAGCAGTAAGGGTCATATAGCAGTGAAGCAACATTTCAAGGCAATATTATGGCGAAAGTTCATGTTTTATGTTCACGTCCAATTGTCCATGGAGCGCCAACGAACGCCGGTCGTGTCGATCGCGCCTCGCGTCAGATTACACAACGCTCGCGCTTTCTATAGTGTACCGTTGCTGTGCCCAGTGTATTCAATCATGCAGGAAGAAAGACATGCGCATCGCGTTCCATTTCGATCGACCCCGCCTCAATGGACACAGGCGTTCATCGTACACACTTTGGAATTCAATTTTTCCTTCAATTCCTTCAATTTGTCCTTCAATTTTTCGTTTAGTGTGCGATGGTATGCAATGTCATGCTCGCTTCTATTCTCTCCAGTAGAGGCAACACTCAATGGTAGGTGGGCTAAAGGCGAGAAGCCCAACGGACCGTTTTTAGGCGTGTGTTAAAAAAAACATTACTAGATTATATTTAATTTGTAGCCTCCTACTGCGGTGTTTACTGCCGGCCTGCTCGGCAAGTTTGGCTTATTATACCCTTCTACAGAAACGTCGAGACTACTATTCTATAATGACAATCTGCATTTTGAAACTGCCTGTGCTATAGTAGCAGTAAGTTTGCCGCATGCACCGATGTCGGACGGTCACTTTTGATCCCTGAATTATGACTAATTTTCAAAAACTGTGGAAAGAGGAAACCAGTCGCGAGGGGCAGATTCTACTTTTCTGGCCTTGATCGGGATGAAAGGGCAGACTGTGTCACACTTCTATCATAGTCGCTGACAAAACAACTCCAAGAAACGGCTTAATCATTCATCGCTCGCCGTCTTTCACCCGGTTCCAGTGTCCCGTTACTTGCGGAGGTGGTCGCCAGACCCGGTTTGTGGTATGTGTGGATCGTAACGAGAGGCCAGCCCCCGAGCGTTTCTGTGCAACCCAGCGGCGACCCAAAGTTGTGCGCAACTGTGCTGCCGAGCCGTGCCCGTTCGTGTGGAGGACGTCCGACTGGTCGGAGGTGCGTACCATAATCTGTCCTTTAGTATAAAAACTTACTTTCTCCAAACTCTTCTGCTGCATGAACGAATGTATTATAGCACGGATATTTTGACTAGGTCCAGGCCCATTTCTGTGTTTAGTTGTACACGAAATGAAGTGCTATGAAGTGCTATGAAGTGTTGCCAGGCTTGTTGGTTGTAGGATTAATAATTCATATGGCGTAGCGCATCACCACAGAGACAAAGAAGGACTTTAGCGCTCCGTGTGTGTATTTCTTCTTCTGTGTCCCTGTCGCGGTGTGCTACACCATGTCAATTATTTGTACACAGCAAAACAGTGCCTAAAACAAGGACACTTTAGCGGAGGCAATAGCATGTGTGTTCTGTATGCTCGGTTTTTTGTGAATTTTTTATTATGACGTGCCAACTGACCCAACAATACATTTTCATGGCTTATTTGCATAGTTTTGTACTTGTTGAAAATTTTCTAGTGGCAACTATTTATGTGAAAAAAAAGTTGTGGGCGTCACGTGGATGCCGACTACTACTCTCTTTCAATGTGTTTATGACAAAAAGAGGCAGCTTTAAGCGACTTTATTGTGCCATCTAAGTGTCTTTAAAGGCACTAGCCCCTAGCATTTAGTGAATTATTCGTTCAATTCAGTAGACTTTAGACTGCAAGAAGACTGTTTTGTAGAGTTTATGTGCCATCTTGGTAGCACATATCCACAATAAAGCAGTCTATGCTTTCTAGAAACTCTACATAAAGCACATTCGAAGAGCTAAGGACCCTCAACAAATTCAACTCTGGCACTTTGCCAATGAACTGCCAAAGGGAATCGCAGAGGTCACGTAGGAAGAAGCGCATCACTGAGGTTTTCTCAAGAAAACACTATAATCTCAACTCATTCAATTAATTTAAGTTATTACCCTCACATTTAATTGGCCCATATTCTAACTAAACCTATGCTCCAATGTCCTTTTTATACAACTCTTTCCTTGAAGCATTAGCCCCTTTTTATAAGAGTTTTTGGTGTTCCATAATATTTGAGCCAACGGTCAACTACCGATCAGCCGGTGGCGAGTTTCTATACGCTCTTTGAAAACATAATGCCACGATGTGCTAGCTCTGTAAAAGTCTACACTCCTGACCTTGCGCGCAACTTCACTTGTGCCCAACAGTGCAGTCGCACTTGCGGCGAAGGCTTCCAGAAGCGCTCGGTCACCTGCCACAAGGTGAACGCGTACGGCTGGGTGGACCCGACTCCGCTCACACCTGGCGCGGCGGAGCGCCTGAGCCTGCTGGAGGCGGAGTCGTCGCCCTTCTACCAGGGAAGCCAGGAGCGTCGAGGCCCCAGCTACTGCTCGGACCAGGAGAAGCCACCTCACTCGCGGGCCTGCATGGTCGGTCACTGCGGTGAGGGAGTCTTCTGGAGGCCCGGCCCGTGGACGCCGGTATGTTTGTGCATCGGATTTCTGACTTAAGGCTCATTCTCACCGAAGGCACTGTAGAAAAGCGGGGAAGAAGCCTTTCCAAAGTATCGAGAGGGCGAGTGCGTGCACCTGTTCAGGCGACACACATCTTTTGGGTGGTGGCGTGGCAAAGGAAGCTGGCATCTCATGCTTTTGTGCACGTGTCGCTATGACATGGCAATGCTTTCCCTAAAGGTACACCAGTGCCATGACTGTGCTTTCGCTGCGTGGTGTTTTGACTGGCCGTCCTAAAGCTCCGAGCTTCGGCAAGCGGCCAGAGTTGCTCCTGGAGCTATCACACTTGCCACCTCATTTTCGGCTCGCTTTTGCCGTCTGAAGCGGACATTTTCCTCGCCTACTGCTTTGCTGCTTTGGCCACCTCGCCTTCGGTGTGAACAGACCTTTAGGACTCTTGTGACGCGTTTGTCAGTGTAACCTTATTTTGCTGTAACCGGGGGGTAGATGGACAATCAGGCACGTTACTTGAAGGCTGCAGGTTCCGTTCCTGTTGGCATATAGTTGCCAGGGTGTCCCCTCTGATTTCTTTGTTTTTATTAAAATTACTGTAATACCTAGTATATAAATAATGTATCAGTAAAACTAACGCACCCTATTCATTCCTTTGCTGTATTATGTGTTAGTTTCTATTCAGGTTTCATGTAGTTGCGAGTTCAAATCAAATTTAGGCTGCCGTAGTTGACAGTTACGGTATTCATGCAATAGGAAACATGAAATGAACAGTGTATCTATGTTAGTGAGACTGGGCGGGTCAACGTAATCTGCAGCATTCTAGTGCGGCACTTTTTGTAATCATATAGTCATTTCATTGTGTAAAACAATGAAATTAAACTTTAGTGATCAATGTTCTTGTCGCTCATGTATGAATTGGTCATTCAAACACTGTACTATGTGTCAAAAATGTAATGCGGCTGGGAGCTAAGGCCCTCTAAAAGCTTTGACCCCTGAGAAAAGCATGTGCCAGTCTTGGTGCAAAAATGGTGTTTCGTCTCTTAGCAGTTTGTCGATAACATTATATTGCGAATTTGTCTTACTCTTCCATAGCGCATTTTGTGCACTGAATTGGGGTTTTCTACCTGGGCCTGGGCACAGCATATTCACAGAGATTTCTTTTTTTTTCTTTCTGCATTTTTCATTGTCCCCAGTGCTCGACGAATTGTGGACATGGTAAGCAGAAGCGGCGCCTGCGCTGCTACGACCAGCGGAACAAGCGAGTTAACAACAGCCACTGCAGCAGCGCCCTCAAGAACAGGATCAAGAGGAAGAGGCGATGCTTCTTGAGACCATGTGAGCAGTTTGCGCCTGTTCAGTTGTGTAGACTAACGTGCCCTACAGCTACATTCAGCTATATCATTTGCACATGAATGTACTTGGTTGTCATTGAGTGTAGCCTGTAGAAATGGTCATCTCACTAAGTCAATTATATTTTTGACAGTGAAGCTCTTCTCAGTAGAGGCTTTCAAGTTTGGCGGCTGTCATGCATCGGAAACAGACAGGCGCCACTCCACACGACTCCCACGACTCCCCAATACGCCCACAGCAACTCCCGCTATTTCCAGCAAACGCCATGACATCATAAATTTTGAAGGCGTATACTGGGTCCTACGTCACTTCTAATCGATAAAAATGAAGTGGCCCAGTGGCCCATGGGACCAGTGGCCCATGGGTGCCATAGACGTAGCATGCAACAGAAAATTTCATCGAGCCAATGTAACACAAATATTAAAAATATATTTCCAAGTTTTGACGTCATGCTCGAAGATTTTGGCGCTTTGAAGTTTAATAATGAAACTTCAACGTGATTTTCTCCGCTAACAATGAAGGTATGACAGTGAAACCTATGGTTCTAGAGTTCACGGAGCACATTTTTTCGTTCTAAATCGAGTCATTGTTTCTCTCGAGTGTCCCTTTAACGCTGACGAATGGCCGTGTCGTTTGTCGCAGGCACGGCGGTGAGCTGCGCCGAGGTGCAGCTGCGTGGAGGTGTGCGTGTAGACGGCGAGCAGAAGCTGTACGTGCGTGGGCCGCCTGGTAAACGTCTACTGCGCGCGCATGAACACATCGGCACCGCAGGAGTATTTGTCGCTCGCTAGCGGGGAAAGCAACAACTACTCCGAGGTCTACGGAAAGAGGTAAGCTCCTTCTTGACACTTCCTATTGTGACATTGTGAATGCAAAACGTGGGGGACAGTACACAACAGGGACTGCAAAAGAGAGTGACAACACAGGCGCACACTTGGAACTGGAATTTTATTGAAGAGGCAACAAACATATATAGCTCACAAAATTGATCGGTGGGTACAATTTTTCTCGCCTAAGAAAAGTAGAGAAATTAGCAAGTTAAATTGAACCATGTGATATCTTTTGTAAACTATATATGTCTTGCCTCCTTTATAAGCTTCCAGTTGTGAGTGTGCACCTGTGTTGTTGATCTTTTTTTCCAGTCCCTGTTTTGTACTGTCCCCCACTTCTAGCATTCTCAATGAACCGTTTCCAACTAGCCCAAATGGCTGCTTTGCTACTATTGTGTCACTTGATCATCATCAGTTATATGACAGTCTTATTTTGATGTCCACTGTGAATCGGGAGCCCTTCCCAACAAGTTTGGTTGCCTCAGTTTTACGTTAGCTTATCACTGCAAAGCTTTTGTCATTTTATCATGCCACCTTATAGTAGTCTGCCATCCTCAATGGACACGTCCTGTCCCTTGGCCCCGATTCTATCTCTTACATTGTCGGCAGTTTCTCTACAAATTGTGACTAACCCACCATCACACTGACACGTGCATTTGCATTTTTCTTTGATTTATTACAAGATCTCCTGCTTGCTCTCGAACTCTTACTGCTGTCTCCCTCTTGTCTTTGACGTTACACCGTCGAAGTGAACTGAAAATGAAAGTTCACAATTTCGCCACAAGGTGCGCAGAAATGAGTGCGATAGCAGCAAATTTGAAGGCAGACTATGCAAGGCTACTGGCACACACCACTAGGATTCAATCTCGTGCATCTTTACAAAATGCTAGTGCGGCCGCTCCTGTTAGCGAAGCAGTTTTTCTGCTATCTGTTGCTTGAACGTGAAGCTTTGAGAGCATGGCACATGAAAGGGTATTCCCTGTTTATTGATCCCATGTAGGTATATACAGGGCACACTACTATGGGCGACCACGCCCTGTAAGCAAAAGTACGCATTCTCTCTAGGAAATATGTAGCCTCCTCCCCCTCAACACACTTCCGGCTCCATTCTGCGTTCACCTGTCATGAAAAACATGAAAACGAGTGGGACATTTTCTTTCTGCTAGAAGAGCTGTTGATGACAGCCTTTGCTCATCGGGTGACATTATCGCTCGCTCCGTGCCACGGAGGTGGCCTGCTCGTTTCTTGTCTGCCATAGCTCTGTTTGGCTACAGCGTTCACTTGCTTTCACTCGCACATAGAACACAATATGGGCCGAATGGTGTTAGCGATTTGCACTTTACACGAAACATGACGATGACGACAAGAACCCGTCAATAGTGTCCGTACAATTGTCGCAACAATTTTGACTTTCGTGCACGTTTTCTAGAACTCAACCAACGAAGAAAAAAATGAAAAAATAAATTATTATTAACACACTTCATCATCTCAAACTCATTAATGTGTTTCTCTTTGAGCGTCACAATAATTATATGCAATACACGTGATGAAATATTTCCAGCTCATCTATGCATTGCCATAGCCACTCTTACCATACATCGAAGCACTGTCCTAGAGCTTCTTGTGCTTCTTGTATGCAATATGATGTGCACTGAGTAATGTATCTGATAACAGTACGATGTTCTGTGATTCCTGTGTTCGTAGGTTACGAAACCCCGACGAGTGTCCATTTGGAGGTGCTCGTGTGGACAAGTGTGACTGCATCGATGACTACCCGGCTTCCTTGACCACTTTTTCCAAAATCTCGTTCAACATCACCACTCTGAGTGTGAACAGTAAGTTACGGGTAGCCCGTATATTGTCTCAGTGGCTGTGTATGTTACGTTGTTGTTTGCATCTGCCACTTGCGTCCAAAAATTTTCTGTGTGTAACCCGTCTGCTCTTACTCTGAATCCCCTCACCTGCACAACATGCAGTTGAAGTTATATAAGCAGGGACAAAGTGCCTGTAGTGGTCGAGCTGACTTTTCTTTGTCAAAGGCACCCGGTCCTCCTCGGCGTGTTAGTTTTCAGGTGTAGGTGGCTGACGTCATGTGGTATAGCTGCTCATTGGATTTCATTATTTTATTGAATTTCCTCTCACACGACAGATATTGTGTAAGGGTATGGGATTATTCAAAACATTCGTTAAGAATTGCTTGTAAAACTTTTGGTGCTACAAGACAGCACAAAAGACGAGACGCAGCGCTGTCATCTTTCTTGTGTCTTGTCACGCTGAATTTTACATTGAACATACACGAACTAGCCAGTCAGCGATTTCTTGTGCAGTTTTCTATTCAACATAAATTGTTTACACAGTTGCGTTTATGCCATCATGTCCATACCCTGGTGTGATGCATCTGTTGTGCATAACATTATGAAGTGAAAACAATGGTAGCCCTTATAAAACATCGTCCTTGTCTTGTGTGGCAGGACATGACTTCACCTACAGCCGGACGCTGCACGGTGCCCCAGCAGCCGTAGCTGGTGCGGGCGACTGCTACAGTCGGGCCCAGTGCGCGCAGGGCCGCTTCTCGCTGTCGCTGGCCGGCACCGACTTCACCGTGTCACCAGTCACCGAGTGGGTGATGCAGGGAAGCCACACCTCTCACAGCATACGACGCCTGCAGGTTAGTCGCTGTCGTCCTTGCACCATATGTTGTTAATATCATTGTAGATAGGGCAACCAAACTGGACCATGTTGCAAACCGTGTTTCCTTGTGCTCAAAAGTGTATACATCAAAGTGACAAGAAAAAAAAGCTCATGAGATGTTAGAGGCAGTTTTGTCAGGAAAGCAGGGGGGGGGGGGTGTATGAGTGACACATCGATGTACATTGCAGAAATTAAATTTAATTTGCACATGGTTTGATATTTTCGTATTCACTCATTTCAACTGTTCGTTACAATGGTTTCTTCACAGCTTTTGGATATATAATTTGGTGAGCCAGCCTTCAAGTAATCAGAGGCAAGTTTGCACCTGTGTTCACCTTCCTTACAGTTGGCCTATTTGTTTGCACTATTTACGGTGATGATAATCAGAAGAAGTCAACTCTCCCAACATTCAACCTTTTTCTAGTATGCGCCATATCATACTTCTGATACATTCGAAACCAGTACCAGTGTGACATGTGCTTCAGAGCAGTAACTGTCAAATGAAAAGCTGACGTCGAAAGATGTTTATAGGATGCGGGATCAGAGAGAAACCTTCAGACACAGCCTTGGATAAAAGTTTTACGCCTGTACACGCGTACGCATGTACAGACAGGTTCACAGTTAAAGGGAACACTTTTGTTTGCACTATGTTCACATTTCACTCTCTGGCAAAAAAAAAATGACAGCATATCCACGGAGTGAATGATGGATAGTGGGGCGCAGCATCATCCGTCCATTCGTTCTTGCTTCCGTCCATCCATGCGTGCGTCTGTGTGGCCGCCCGTGCCTCATCCTCCCGTCTGTGCGTGTATCTGTTCGTGCGTCGACCTGTTTATCTGTGCGTCCGTCCCTGCTTTTGTCCATGCATCCGCTCCTCCTGCGTCCGTCCATGTGTCCATCCGTCGGTGTAGCCATCCGTGCATCCGTCCATGCATCTGTCTGTGTGTCCGTTCGTCAACCTATCCAACACTCCAAGTACCACCATCCCGCATCTTTTCACCACACATTCCTCATATAGAAGCACCGCCATCCAGTGGACATTCCAAGGACTGAACGAGAGGTGGCTCACGCACACTTCCTGACGGCTTGCGCTTCGTGTTTACTTCCCACCTTGAGTTCATGGTATATACTAGTTCACTGTATTCAAGGCACTGCGGCCCAACGCTCGCTAAACCTAGGAGGTTACGCCCAGCGAGTCTAACGTATAGCAACCCTTTCTTGTCTTCTTTGCATTGTTGAACAATAAAAAATTCGTAGCGTGCGCGTTAACTAAAAGCCGAATGCTCCTCTCTCATTTCCCATTAGCAGCCATTGGCATGTACATTGAGCACTATTTTTTATTCAACAACGCACAGAAGAAATCTCTTACCGGCACCACCTTGGAGGTCAAAATGTTATACTTGTTACATACTACAATGGCTACGAAGGACGAACGGGTGTTGCTATAAAAAGCTTCGCCCCTAAAACAAAGAGCCTTAGATTAGCATAAGGCTACTGCTGCTTGACTGTTCTGACTCCTTTTGATAAACTGGTGCCAGGCACGCACAATGTTCATAGGTCTGCTTGCAGTCACAGGGCCCACAACGTGGCAGGTGATCATTGGAGTGTTCCCTTTAACAGTGGATGGTACTGTACATAACACTGCACTCTTTTACACGCCCTACAACAGGAGGGCCAGATCATTCAAGGCAGGTGTGGTGGATTCTGTGCTCAGTGCCTCCCGGACCCCACGGTGGGGCTGCTGCTTGACGTCCGTCCCCCTTGACTGAGGTAAGTTTGCAACAGCGTAAAGAAATAGCCATAGTGTATGTGTTAGCAAAGTCAGCTAGAGGTACAACATTTATAATGTTCTATCTCGCATACAATGACTTGGTGTCTTACGCTCTGTACATAAGACACCAAGCCATTGTATGCGTCACATTATAGACTTTGTTTACTACAAAATTTCCAAGACTGAATGTTTTCTATATTAATATCATTGCTATGCAATTTTGATAACCTATATTTAATATTGTTTTGTTCCTTGTAAAAGTTAGAGATGGTAAGTCTTAGCAGCTGTAGCAGTGCTCCTAAATGGAATGCAGGAACAGAGAGAGACTGCTGTACATTTATCTCCTAAATATTACAGCTGTATTTGGGTTACAACTAGGTTTTTAAACACTAATAGTAATTTCTTGTATATGCTAGAATAAAGCCACTACTCTTTAATCTTGCATGCAATAATGGGTGTTAATATAAGAGCATTAACAAGATTGAATGATAGTAGAAGAAAATTTACTAGTATTTAGAAAGATGATGCTCAACTTTTGGGAGCCTTAAAGAAAAGAAAGGCCAATCGAATATATTGAGAGGCAGCTTTGAAGATTTAGAGCAGGCTATGAATCTAAAAACGTCTACTTTTTTGTGGTTCCTGTTTTGTTCATTTGCTTGTGTATTCGTGCTTGCATTTCCGTTTGCATCTATCAAAAAGGGACGGTCAAGAGCGCAGCATGCAAGATACTGGAAAGATTGAGAGGCAGCGTAGTTCTTAAAGAAATATCAGGGCTGTGATCTTTCAGTATGCCTTGATGACACGTAGCAGTGCAGCGCAGATTTCATTGTAGAAAGCTGCAGTGGCGGAACTGAGATGGCAGTCAGAGGTACCAAAATTGACTGTCTGTGTAATCTGGAGATATTGTCTCCGGAATTCAAACTTAATAGTACTGTCAGATTGCTCATCAGCATTCGAAAGCACAGGCAGAGCAGTACTTATGTAGTGTTAAAATGCTACATTTTTTGTTTGTACTGAGTGCAGGGACAACTCTTTATTTCTGTTGGTATGAGAAAAAATAAACATTTTTGCAAGTTTGCCATTGCTTATGACTTATGGTATTCAAGTTGATCTGGCTGTAATATAAAAACTTTGTTAGTTTCTTTTTTGTCTCACACCCTAACTGTTGCTCCAACGTGTTCTTGTTTTTTGCAGTTGGAGGAGTTAGATCTGCCGACCCTTTAGGTAAGCGAGTGAATGTATTTTATGAGAGGATTTCATACTTTCCAAGTGTCTTGCATGCTGTGCCTAGGCTGTTATTAGCAGTATTATTGTTATGTTAAAAGAAAGCCATGTAATCTGCTAGGGCAGTGCAGCTGCGGAATATTAAGAACATATAAAGTTGTAACAGCACATTTGTCTGCACAGCAATGTGCATAAACATTTTTTCTTCGATTGTCAAATGTTTTGTCTAGGCTTCTACGAGTAGTGAATTTTAGGTTCGAAGCGAATAGTGATTTTGCTCGAATAATTTCGAATCGAATTCATATAGTATATATATCACATACAAGAAAAAATGGGCATATTTGTCATGACCTGACTAACCTGTGCAACATTTTTTTTAAATTGATATAAGGCTTCTTTGAAAATGTTTTTGCTTTTTCATTCAAAGGAAGTCGAAACACTTTACGTAGTAGTAGGATTCGACTTTTGCTGGGATGCAAGTGATAGCCTGTAATATATAAGTTTTAAAATTTATTACATTTACAGCATATAAGCCTTCATAACAAGCTTCTAGGCTAAAAAAATGAATCAATTTGAGGGTAATATGTTAATTAAAAGGGCCCTGCAACATTTTTCAAGTACCCATGAAATGAATTAACTAAGAGCTTATTGTCCGACAATATCACCACCACAAAAATTTTTTATCTTAACAGAGGTGTGTGAAAAAAATTGAAGCACGAAAGAAAGACACCTAGACACAGTGCACGCCTCAAAAATTTTAGAATCTCTCCAGTACGAGCGGAGTTACAAAGATGTCTCACACGCTGCAATTGCATTCTCTCTTCTCGTCCCGACGAAAGCGCTGGAAGCTAAGCAGAGAGAGATGGCACGGAGAATGGAAATACATCATGCGCACCCCGTGACCTAAAGCACTGTTTGCTTTTTTTTTTTAGAATACCCTTTTCAGTGTGTTCGTGCACCTACGCGTTGACAAATGGCGACCTCCCGCGATAGCACCAGTAACGACCGAGCGCTTGAATCAGCTGACGGCTGTGACGAGTGATATTTGAGCTTGTCGCATCATTGGCCGAAAGAAGAGACCACTTTCTAGCTGACTTTGATAAGTTATTGAGAATTTAAGGTCGCATGCTGCGCTATAATATTTGTAGCAAATCAGTCATTTGCGCTAGCTGGTAGCAGTTCATTATGAAAGATAGAAGTGGGACGTAGTACGTAACCGGGACTGGAGGAGAGAAGAAAAACACAAGGTGCACAGATAATAAGATTAAGCTTGCGTGTTCACATTTGCCTCGATCACCGATCGGCAGCAATTTCTGACCATGCTCGGGAAGTGTTGCAGGGCCCCTTTAAATTTCAAGGAGGGCTTTGCGACAGAACGGATTTTTTTGAATGAGCGTTTCACAGTTTAGCTTTTCTGCACTGCAGTGAAGCCATTTGTACAGGCCTTTATGTGCGGATTAATACAAACCTTTTCGTTCAGTCCGTATAGTTCGAAATTTTCAATAATTTTGATTCGAATCAAAGCGAGTTTGAATACTGTACTATTCGTTCGAATATTCGAAGCATTTAAATATTCACACAAGCCTAGTTTTGTCACAGTTTATTTTGCCATGGGGAGATTATTTTAGTACGGCAGCAGTAGTTTGTGTAGTGACACACAGTGATTCTCCTTGGGGACTAAGAGGACCTTATCAGGCAGAAAAATTTGTTTTACCTAAAGAAAAAAAAACTCTCAAAGGTTTATGTATTCTATGAGAATTTGCTTGTTAAATACACTATGCAATCATCAGGTTATCACATTTAACTACGGCTCACTTTTTATCGTTACATAGTTAATGTTGGGCTATGGGGCTTCAAAGCATGGACGCATGCAACAAAAATCAGCACAATACAAACACCGCCCTGACATCCTGTTTCTTGTGTCCGTGTCTGCATGCCGCCCCATCTTTAACAATGAATCTCTATCAGCTAGCTCAGCTCACCGCTATAGTAATAGATTATTCTAACTATTCTAAGAAAGATGCGAAATGCCTTGTGTACTGTACAAAATTAGTTTATGAAAAAACAGCAGGTGGTCAGAACTATCGAGACTCCTCTACAACGTCCCTCGTAGCTTACCTATAAACTTAGCTGTCAACAATGGATAAGGTGATCATATTATAATGAGTTTAACCTGTACCATGTTTCTTGTGTGTATGGTGAAGTGCAATGTGTAGCATTCAGTTTGTGCAATCTACTCCGCAAGCTGCCTGTATGCTTTGTGTGCTCATTTGCCATCCCGCAAGCTTTTCTGTCTTGATAATGTGCATAGTGTGGCACAGGCACTAAGACATTTGCGTGGCATCTCTATTCAGACCCATATGAAACGTTAAGGTTGCGTACTTTCTAATGTGCACAATAATTTAGCAAAGTCTTGATTTTTTGCTAGCTTTATAGCTCATTCTGTGAAATTCATTTACCTAACTTTAACCATGCTTTATGTTACTTTGTTAGCAATGTGGAAAGAATTTTCACAGTTGTATATTTGTACAACTGAATTGAACTAGAATATTATTTTTGTGTCTGTTTGTACAAGGTTCAGATGACAGGTGCGCACACAGAAAGCCACAAATCGGCTTGGCTAGGTCTGCGTCTCTCATTGGAAACACAGTAGAAAAAAAAAAAAATATATATATATATATATATATATATATATATATATATATATATATATATAGATATATATATATGCAAACAGTAAGAACAATGTATAAACAGCATGTCTTGGAACAAAACACATTATTGTAAGTTATAACATACACAAATATTTTTCAAATGCATTTTGTACAGAGTTCATCAAAATTACCAACAGCAACAGAAAACAGACTTAAGCGAAAAACAAAGTTACCAAAAATTTCAATGCAGATGTAGAACTACTGTTGACGCTGAAGATAAATAAAAAAAGTCAAGTGGTAGTAACCTTGGTTCATATGAAGTAATTAGATCAGCATACTGATGCGACAGCCCAAGCCCACGGATGTAACCACACACTTAAGACTTGTAGTGGCCTCGAAAATCAAAGTTAGCTTTTACATGTGGACACAAATGAATGCTCAACAAGGACTGCAGTTATAATTTTGGTGCTTAGATGTCGAAAAAAATTGCAGGTTCTGTCGTCTTATGTTCATTTGCAAAGTGCGCCTCTGTTGCTTAATCTATTATCTCTGGGAAAAAAATTGGTCTATCGCTTTCAGTGATATGTTCAAAGGCACCTTCGACTTCACATGTCTGCCTCTGATCATTTGTGCAGAGGGACTTGAGACAACTACACCGCAATGGAAGAGTTGTGGCGGATGGCTTTTTCTTTTCGTCAAGTGAAGGAAACTCTGAGTGAACCCAGTGTTTGACGCTGAGTGCAGTATTTTCTGGCAAGTCTTCTCAACAGAAATGTGGACTGAAGAGGGAAGGCTCTGCTAGACCTGGAAACCAAACCCCTCCCCACAATCCTTCTCTTTCCTTCGCCTCACTCAGTCTCGTGTTCATCACCGCTTCTTCCCCAAGAGCTCCAAGACTACACTTCGGTCGCCCTTTCCACCCACCGTGCTACTTTGCTTGGATTCATCTGGCTGCACATCGCCGTGCCGAGGGCTCACGTTTCAAATGAGAAGTGCGACGAGGTGTGCCATCAACAGGTGTGGTCTCGCGGCAGTGGACGAACAAGTTGAGAGATAACGCTCTGCCATTGTTGTTGTGTGTGCTCGATCCCATTGTGCCTGTCTGTTTTGCCTATTCTTGTAACTCGTCGCCCACGTTTGGATCATTCTTGCAGTCGTCGTCGTAATCATGTTTTGTTTTCCCATTAACATCTTACCCTCCATCGTCTGAAACTACATTGTGACTTTGTTGTAGGTGCGTTTGTTACTTCTTATCGAGACCATGCCCTGGCTTGAGTTGTTTTTCTCGCACATGGCATTCTTTTTTTTTTCCTCTGTGTGACGATTTCGAACATCCAGAAAAGCCCGATGGACGTGAAGCGCTTATTGCGTGTTTGTGAGTGTGTGTGTGTGTTTTTTTTGCTGCAAGATGATGCTCGCTTGTGCACTGAAGCATATATATGGACAGCACGATGTGTGCGAGTGCTAGAGGTTCGCTCGACGCTACGTTTCCTCGACGAACTATGCTTCAGTGGAACGAACCTCGACGAATCTTCTCGGCCATGCACTCGCTGCAAGGTGTGATGCTGTCATCATTATTTATTACTTATACTGGACGAGTGCCAAGTTTGAAGAGGAACCAAGGAATATATACAACATACTTTAGGGCACAGCCCATCCCAACTTGTACTTTGTTCTCAGTGGTGCTGCGTTTGCGTTGGCTTTATTTTGGGAGCGAAATCCCGACGTTGTCTGAAGTCTTCGGGTTTTGCTTGCATGGATGTACAGGCTGTGTAAATTTATGTTGTTAATGTAGGCAAAGATGATCAATATAGCTCTGCACAAGTGCAAAGAGTACTTGATACTATATGAGATGATAATATTTTCAAATGGTGCAGCTGCTAATTGTACGTATAGTTAGAGCATGTACAGGGCTAAAATAGCAAGTGAATGCCACTGCGTGTTTGAATGCCATCTACTTTAATTGGAGAGCAAATTTCATTTCGATTATAAAAGCTTTCTTGAAGGAGTTAGCTACTCCTAAATTTGGCCCTGTGGGCTGAAGCATTGCATGAGACCTAGTAAAATTTTGGTATCCTAGTAAAATTTCATGAATATCTGGAGCTGTAAAACCAGAAACAGTTACGCCCCCTAACAGTGAGTTTGGAGCAAGAACATGAGATCAAAAATGTTGTACACTGTGCACTTATGGTTAGTGACTTCTCAATAAGGGCCAAAGCTGTCGTAAGGTCACAATAAAATCGTATGCGAGATGCATTTTGGCGAGTTAATGAAGCGTCACCAAAGACTACGTTCTCCATTTAAAAAATACTAACAGATGAGTGTGCTTTTATTATATGCTTCTGTTATCAGGTTTATAGTTGTACTGTGATGTAGAGCCTCTCTTGAAGAATGCAATCTTTGTGTGGTTTTAAAAGACATCGTATTGATATTCGATCTACACGCCGGAGCTGTCTTGACCCATGAATTGTATGACTGAGGAAATTTTCCAAACAGTAGATGTTATTGGTTACACATTGCTAGAGATACATAATCATCGTACTTCACAGTGAAAAGTCACTTTGGCCAACCAGTAGATGAGCTCCGTTCTCTAGATACAAGATAGAGCACGCTCAAGACATGAGTGATTCACCTGGCTACTTGTGCTATATGGATATGTTCAGTGTGCCAGCTTATGACTCATTTTCATAGATATATCTTAATGCATTGTGTCGAAGCTAGCTTTTTTTTTTAAGGAGTGCGTGTGTTATGCATTACCACATGCGTCTCCGCAGATCACGCGTACTGACCTCCGGATTTCGCTCTGAAATGATGACTGCAAACAGCACCACTTAGTTTTAGCTGTCGTGGTGTCCTACTGCCATGTACCATCGCAGCAGCCTCTATTGGCCCAATTCTCACATGTACCAATGGAAGCTTGCGCGTCTACTTAGAGTGCGGTCGGAGCCATATAACTTTTCCTTGTTTTCAGAGTGCGTGCATGTGCGTGTTTAATACTGTTGCTCTGTGGGAGAAATTGAAGAGCGTGACCATTGCTGCCCATCGCAAGTGTTCAGGCCACCTACCTCAAAGAAAGCCGAAAGATTGCCATGACACATTGGCTGAATCGAAGTACTTCTTTGTATGGGTTACTTTCATTCAGTCACTACTGCATAGACAGTCCTGCTTTATCATGTTAAAGGGGTACATGTGCTGCTCTAGAAGCAATTGTGCATTTCTCACTCATTTAGGCAGCATTCCCTGCTAGTGTAAGCTTGTGAGAGCCTGTCGACATGCGAGTTGTTTTTAGGGGCGATTAGATTTTTCGTTGTGTGTCAAGCTTGTTGCCATAAAGTGTTCAATATTTTGCCATAGTTTTGTGCTACCATTGTTTGTGCATTGCTTATTATAGGGGGCCAAAGTAAGCATTTAGGATTTTTTGTTTCTCATTTGTAGGTAAGGTGATATACGCAACTAGAAAACCCTTTTATAATCTTGCTACTATGGTGCTTGGCTAGTGATAGGTGGTTTAAAGTTGAAGCTAGATAGGTGTTTTTGACGTAGTGAAACCTCATAGTTTCACGTGCAGGCATATGTGTCTAAAGATGTAAAGAAGCAGCTATTGTGATAATACCTTTGCAACACTCGACTAAATAAGACTTGAATAACTACTGCTGCTACTACCACTGCTGAGGAGCTGTGCTCAAAGAATCATCTCTTGGCAGCTATATGGATTTCATGCAACTTTTATCCATGTGTAAGTAAGAAGTCCTCAGATAATAGGAAATGGAACCTGTGGCTATTTTGTGCATAGCACGTTATGCGTGTTTTATAAATGCCCATTAACATTTACTCATGACTAAATCATGCTTGGGTGTTTTCAGGTTGTTTCACTACTGCATAGCGTAGCTACAGTTGAATTTATTGGAATAATCTGCAGGCACTACTCGTGAATAGATTGCTCATTTGAAGCATGAAACGACATGAAGGTTGCTCCTTGGCTGTAAATAATTTCACTACGTGCAGTGAAAGAAAGCGGACAAATCACAGCAACCGATTGGGAAGTCTACTCTGGCCTCATGACAGTGAAAGTTAGTGTCCATAAAAAAGGTTGCTATGCCATACTTGTAGTACTTCGGATTTCACAAGAGGACCATAGTTTGGCAGACAAAGTACTAGCAAGTCGTGCTGCTGAAATTCACGTCCACAAGGCATGTGTCGTAGTGTCCATAGAAACTTTTTTAGCAGCTGTCTCTTCATTCTACAGATTCTCTTCTCATAATGTACTCAGTTTGCTCCAGCACCCGTAGGTGCACACTAACAGGCACCTAAATCGTCTGAGATGACTGACAGCTGAGCTGAACGCTCCTTTATTGTAAGTGTATACTGACAAACATTTTGCACAGTCACTAGTCACCAAATTATTTCTCATCTTGCTTCACCGAAGTAAACTGTGCAATAAAGTTCCAGTAACGCAATGAACATCATGGATGCATGACAAGTGTCTGCTGTGTAAGGAGAATTGAAGGACACTCATTGAAACTATACTGCAACATGCATGATTGTTCATGTACGCAAATTTTCTATTAGCTCTTGAAAGCTAAAAAAATTAGATTTGAAAAGTTGTGTGTGTAAAAAAATTTGGATTTGAAGAGCCCGACGTGTCCACCTTCATCACCTCTACAGCCCTGGGGCACTAAGTGACCGTACAGCTTTTTCCAACGAACCATCACAAATATGTATCGTTTGGACAGAATCTACGATGTCTTCTTGCTACCTTTGCTGTTGTCACTGCTTCGCAATGTAAAAGCATACGCAGGTTAACCCAAGCAGCTCCCACCGAGTATTCAGTGTCATAAATAAAAAATGTTAGAGACACTATGTGTAGCCAAGCATACCCGTCCAGAGTCCCTTGTAGCAGGGCGCATCTCGGCAGCATGAAAGCATTTTTGTTAAGATTTTAATTCAAAGTTCATCGCACAAGCGCTTGTCATGTAGTCTGTGCAAGAGTATGCTTCCGTCCGATGTACTTTCGCCACGCCGGGGCTAATGCGGAACATTCTAGGTGACTTAGCTGTGCTTTATGTGTAATGCAACTTTCCATATGTGGGGCTGGCGATCTCCTTGTACTGTGAGCCGTTAGCCTACTTGACTAAAACTGTTAAACTTGCGTATCATTTTGAGTAGTGTACAATGTAGCTTGCTGTTTCACCATGCATACCGCTCTCCTAAAATGACTCTCGCTACTGCTAGAATAATCGTGCTAATTTACTTGAAAGTTTTAGCTTTTTTTTTCGAAAATGCATTTGAGTGCAAACTGTCAGTAGTCCCTGAAGCTTAGAATTGATAAATTGCATGTGGCGTCACGGACACAGGTTCTTAACGTATTAGTGCTTCAATGTGACTGCTTAGATGACATCGAGGTGACGTAATCACATGGCGAATAACCTGCTCCAGTGAGGTAAAAGTGCCTCTGGAATGTTTTCATGACTTATGCATGAATATTGAAAGAGCTAGAGTCTTATATACCACTAATGCTAACGTGACATCACAAACATCAGTTCTCGCCATTTTGGTGCACCATAGTGGCTGTTTATTGATGTCTGTGCAAGGCATATAGTGTTTAACGCCGAGTGTGGTTCGTTTCGAATGCTTGAAGTTGTCTCGTGAATCGCAGCGAAGCGCTTGCTGCCCAAAGTTCTTCATTGCGTACAAGAGTATGTTTTCACCATGCAGGATGCAGGGTGTTACTACCACCGATATTGATATAAATTTCAATGGTAGGCTGTGCATGCGTGAGACAAGTTGTGCTGCTACGGTGTCGTTGGCCTTCCCTTTTCCCCCGCTTTCCCTAGTTCCCCTGAACTGTTAGTTCCTCGTGCCCGGTGTTAAGCGTTGTTTTTCTCGTGTCGTGCGTAGTGAAACCTTTGCGTGTTTCTATTATGGTGATTACTATTATAATTATTATTGTAATTACGTTTTTTTCTGAGAAGAGGATGCTTTTGGTCCTCTTCTGCACTGCCATGCGTTTTGGCCGCACTGCCTGTAAATAAACATGACGCACATCACCACACTGCATTTATGTCTCAACTCCTTCCAAAATCCGTAGGTAGCCAATACGGCCCACAGTGACAAAGTGTGCCCTTCGCGATTGGCTCCGGAAGCACGTGCTGCCGGAGCTAATCGCTGAGGCCGGCCCAAGACCAGATAAAAGGCAGGAGAATGCATGTAGCTTGGGGCATATACAATTCCTTTATCGAAGAAGAAAAACTTAACATACCTTCATTCGATTCGATTCTCGACGTTACCTACCTGCCTTGAAATACTAGCAATTCATGTTTATGCTGTGATAAACTTTTCTAAATGAATCTGAAAAGATTGTTACTGCAATAATAATTACATGGACAACCCAGACATATTCTTGTGGTTGGCGTCGCCATCATGTACCGTATAAAGCCCAAATCGGTAGCTGCGCCCACCACGTCGTATGCTCTACATGCAAATGAGTGCACTGGCGCCCTCGGCGAATGCGGCTCAAGAGACAAAACGAGGCGGCCGTCTTCGTCGTACCATACTCCTTCAAATTCAATACTTCACTGTTGAGGTAAAACAGTCGTACGAATGCCCCGCCGCGGTGATCTAGTGGCTAAGGTACTCGGCTGCTGACCCGCAGGTCGCGGGATAGAATCCCGGCTGTGGCGGCTGCATTTCCGATGGAGGCGGAAATGTAGGCCCGTGTGCTCAGATTTGGGTACGTTAAAGAACCTCAGGTGGTCGAAATTTTCGAAGTCCTCCACTATGGCGTCTCTCATAATCATATCGTGGTTTTGGGACGTTAAACCCCACAAAACAATCAATCAGTCGTACGAAAGGTGCACGGAAGGATCGTGCCTGACGGGGCCTGCACGGGTGCGGCAGGATATGCACATTTAAACCAGCCAGCCGTGGTAAGGTGAGGTAGCGCGTGCCTTTGGCAGAGTTTATCAGCCGATGGCTCATAACTTTGTACGTGTTGCGTTTTCATCGGAAAGTTTGCGTTCAAGCCAGACAGCATTAAGAACGCTTAACCTGCTGCAAGCCGCGGTTCATTAATACGCCAGTGTTTTATTTGAGCTACGCCAGGTCTCACGCTGAAGGTGGTTTTTCTTTGTGTACTTATTTGTATCGCATTCATTGCTTCGTCTTTGCAGCGAGACTTATCAAGATACACGTCTTCATACGGTACGACACGGTGGATGAGTGGTTGCCGTGCTCAGCTGCTTATCCGAAGGTCGCGGGTTCGGTACCACCTACATGGTCGCAGTTCGGTGATGGCCGTCACGTTAGCGGCCCATGTACTATAGCTGTCAGTGCACGTTAAAGAACACTAGGTGGTCGAACTTTCCGAAACCCTCCGCTACGGCGTCCCTCAATCACAATCATATCGCGGATATTGGGAACGTTAAACTCCAGATAGTACGATACCCGCACACTTGTTATCGTTTACCTCTCTCAATACCGTATAGCGCCGATTGAGCAGGACCACGTTGTATAATATGACACGTCGTGAGGTCAACTCGCATTGGTACACTGTTGACTGTGCATATTTTTTAGAAACATATATACATACATATATCACATTTTTATTGAGACATCTTAATCGTCAAAAATTACGCTGCAATACTTTATTTGAAGAGGATGTGATTGGAAGTTGCCGCATCGGCCTGCGCTAATAATGGGATCTCTCTAAATTCGGCAAAACAATAGAAGCGCGTAATTCAAACGCCAACGGAATTTCAATTGAAGCATCGATGGTCAAGGCTCATTCTTCGATCGCCTCGACAGTAAGTGCACCGGAAAGCCTGGCGGACGCAGGGACCGGCGGCCCGAGCGGCTTTCCGGGCGACGCGCACGAGTAATTGGCGGCGATGCGGGTCATTCGGTGCTCCTTGCTGCACCCGAACGTCTCGGCGAAGTCGCTGGTGAGCGCGGCGGGCACGTTGCAACGCAGCCGCGCGGGCGTGAATCCCAGCGAGCCCGCCACCACGTCGTCGGCCACGGAGGCGCACCACTTGAAGCAGGAGGCGATGAAGAAGAGCTCGTGCTCCGTAAACCCCGTGACCCGGGAGATCCACGAGCCAGCCTCGGTGGAGTTTCGCGTCTGCATTTGCGGAACATCATCATCACCGTCATCAGCCTGATAATGCAAACTCCAGGGCGGAGGCCCCTAGCTCATAGGTTTCGCTAATCGATTCGGTCCTTCATCTGCTGTGCTCACGTTATCCCTGCAAGCTTTTTATTCTCATCTGCCCTCCTAACATTCCGCTAGCCCTTGCGCTCTTGCCTTCTCCTGGACTCCGGTCTGCTACTGTCAATGGCTAACGGTTGTCTTGCCTATGCGCTACATGCCCCACCCGTCTACATTTCTTCTTCTTGGTTTCCTCGTCTTCCTCCTCCTTATTGATTTTGAATATGATGTCCTCGACACCTGTTTGATGTTGCGTTAGTTTTTTATCTTGATTTCCACGGCTGTATGTTGTACTGGCCGAGTAGGTTGTTAAAAAATACTGGAGTAGACATTATAACTGGAAATTGAAGCCACACCTCCGACATAGATTTACTAACTCTTCAATGAAGGGAGTCGGAACGGTGGGGGCGGAGGGGGGGGGGGGCGTGCACTACCATTGGTAGACTGCGAAGGCAGTGTTTTTTTTATTGCGCTATGCTCAAGATAGTCCGTCGATCGTTTCTTTATTGTTATAGCCTCTTGAAGTTATATAGTTCAGCCAGCTCCGCGCTGTTCCTATAACTGTCTCTTGCTGGAGAATGTGCTTATAAACGTTGCCACATTTCGCGCGCAAGTTCAAGCTACCGAACATTTCTTCGTGCACGCTATTCATGCAAACTCCGCGTGTTGTGTAACGGGACGCGCTGTTGGGCGTGCGTTGGATTTCATAAAGAAGCACCTAAGGCAGGGCAACTTTTATGTGTGTCCGTACGGGACCATGTGGGCCGTGACTCATTGTGCTATAGCACAGTAACACCTCCTCATGCCTCTCTTACCTCCATGAGGATAGAAACCAACTTTCCAGGCCAACCTCTCCTCCTCGTCATTAAACAGCTTCTTCTTCTTCTTCTTCATAAAAAAATCCCAAATTGACGGTTCAGAACAAATTCAGGACATGTCTCGACAGAGTCGGCGTAGGACCCGGGAGGTTGTACGAAAAACCAGGACAGTCCCTGAAAATCCGGGATGGTTGCTAACCTTACTCCGACATCTAACTCTACAGGCACAATTTAGCGCCTGATATGCAGCGCAGAAAGGGAGCGTTTTGCTCGAATGTCACATACGACTGTTTTGAAATGAGAGCTAGCGCACTACTTAGACGCGGACAGAAAGACAGGGACAAGCGCTTGTCCCTGTCTTTCTGTCCGCGTCTAAGCAGTGCGCTCTCATTTCAAAAACAGTCATGTATCACCAACTCGCCCAATGCACCATATTGTCACATACGAGTCTAGAAGGCAAAAGGGAGGCTGTTCTTAGAAAGGCGGGATGAGTTTGTTGTTTATCCATCTGTACTTCAAGGAATATTTTCTTCGTCTTAACTTTCGGAAGTGCTTCAACGGGGACTTCCAAAACAGACGATGCTCAAGGGAAGATGGATTGAATAGATAAAAAAAGGTCAACCATGCGTAGCAGACACTCATTGATTGATATGTGGGGTTTAACGTCCCAATTATGAGAGACGCCGAACTGGAGGACTCCAGAAATTTCGACCACCTGGGTTATTTAACGCGCACCCAAATCTGTGCACACGGGCCTATAGCATTTCCGCCTCCATCGGAAATGCAGCCGCCGCAGTAGAGATTCGATCCCGCGACCTGCGGATCAGAAGCTGAGTACCTTAGCTACTAAACCACCGCGGCGGGGCATCAGGCACTTACAAAGAAGCCTTCGCTTTGCTAATTATTTTACCTGATTGCTTGAAATTAAATTTGAACGAACTGCGATTTGAATGGAGCGGGGTTGAATTAAATGGGCTGAATGAATTCGAGTTAAGGGGGATAAGTAATGAGTGGTGGAAATCGTGAGTGTAGTGGCAACTAACCATTTCCGAACTATGACGGCTCCCGGAAGTTAGTTGGGTAGTGGGGCTTGTTTTTTTTTTCTGTGGGAAATTCCTGCACTATAAATACGACATGCCTCTGGGAATTCATTTCGCCTTGGCCCAGACAGCTTCGCCGCTGGAAGCAACGTTTCATCGTGTGGACTCGTCTTCGTCAAGGTAGCAACTGTCGACGATTCACTGGCTTGACGAAGACATGGCCACCCGTAAAAAACTTTCTCAAGCGGCATTTCTTGTTCAACAATTTACCGACACTTCAATCGCAGGTAATCATATTTCAGCACGCGTTTGCTGGAGTTGCTCTGTTCATTCGCGAACAGCGAGTGAACACTTGCCCAAGGAAAACTTTGTTTAACAGATACATCTCGAGTCGCGCGCCCCGTTCACCTTGGTATCGTTCTTGGCGGTGGCTGCTCCGAGGTCGGCCGTGGAAGCAGCGTACACAGCGTACGCCACCTGCAGTCCAGCGACGTCAGCGAGGTTCTCGGACGCCGCCTTAGTGAGACGCGATGCAACAGGGTCCGTAGCGGTCCCAGTACCGGCGACTCCCGCGGCTGCCTTGTATACGTTGGTGAGACAGGTGTGCCTGAGCGTGGAATACATACATGTAACGATTGTCCCGAGGAAATCACCCAAGATAACCACGTGGTCGAAATTAGTCTAGATAGCCTCGAGTTGTCTGATAATCGTATATCGTCGTTATGGCGCATAACAACAAATTATCAAGGCGAAAACCATGTATGCCTCATCAAACACGAAAATTGACCAGCGCCCCATAGAATCGAGTCCATGGCTTTTTCGTAAGCAGCCGCCGAGCATTGCATAACTGGGCGGACGGATGCGTAAGGGATGCGAGTCTAGTACCTGCGGACTCGAGCTCCGGTCAGCGTGATGTCCGGCTCCGGTGACGTGCCCGCGGTGCGCTCACCGAGCGCCGCGTGCCACAGCTCGTGCGCCACGAGGTGACCGAGTCCGGCCAAGGCCAGAGCCAGAACGACGCCCGAAGCGGCTGCCGTGGTGTTGCTGACGTCTCCAGAAACGTCCATCACCGACTGGTTGTCACCGTCGGCGGTGAACAGTACCGGCTCGAACAGTGTCCCCGGTGAGATGAGCAGGCTGTTCAGCCAAGGACTGTACCGCACCGATGGCCTGCGCATCCGCATCCGCATCCGCATTCATTAATTCATTCATTCATTCATTCATTCGTAGATTGACACTTCATTCAATCCAATTTTATAAGTTGTCTTGGGAGGAGTAGCACAAAACTCAGAAGGTGCCTGGCTAAAGCCGCAGCACTGTACTGGCTTCCATAGCAGCCGCATTAAGCAAGGAACTACACAAAAATGTCCATAAGAAATATACAGGAAAACGCTATTTTTGTACTTTTCAGAAGGCAACAGGGATGGAAAAAGAGAAAATATTTTGTGCGTGTGTCATTTCCTATTTCAAATACATAATGTAACAATGCATAACAATCATGTAAAGCTGGTAAAACTTGAGAAAACATATGCCTGATCAGCGACTACTAGCTGCTTCACTGGGAAACTAACTGGAAATTGAAAATGCAAGCAATGTTAATGAACTAAGTTATTATGCGTGACGGTTTTCTAAACAACGCCCGATTTTTTTAAAACAAAGTAAACGCGCGCATCGTGTGCTGATCGGCGTGTGCAAATTATAGCGCTGCCACACGTGGCAGCGCTACAAACCGCGGGAGCTCCACGAGTTCCAAGAGACAACCTCTTTCCCTCTCCTGGCCTGTCTGACCTCCCGCGTGACCTGTACGATTTTAGCATAGTGAATCTGTGGTTCGCACAGCCGAGAGGTCCCTGCGGCTAAAGGGAGTGTACCATGTGCTAACGACGTCAAGCCTTTGTCATGCGGATTGGAACCATGGGTGTCCCTAAGGGTGCGGGAATCTCAACAAAATGTAGTATCGCAAAGTTTGTAAAATAAAGGAAAGAAGGAGAGAAGAGAAAGACATGCTACTAGTACCTATGTTACTGCCCTTGACTTGTTATCCGTGGAAACCTGGTAGGTCGGATAAGTAAGCGTCGCTGAGTTTACGGACTGGATTAGCTGGTTTTTCATAACCATAGTTGTGAGACACTTTTCATTAAAGTCTCTAAAGAACTATAGAGTAACACCAACCACGTCCCTTAGCCTCTGCCTCCTCTCTCAATAGCTGCAGCAGCGCCCCTAGAGGTACGTTATCCCTAGCCCCGTTAGTCCCTGCAGTTGTGCACCCACGTGCTCGCATTTTAGTTTGTGCAGTAAGTGGCACACACACACACAGAAGAGAGAAAGTAATTCAACCATTGCCCGACACACACTGGAAGAACGGATTAAAGCATGACGGTATGTAGCCAGTCACTAAAGCAGTGTTCTTTTGCTGAACGACGCTTTCAGCGCTACACCTGCTAGCCAGAAAGCTGATGAAGTAAGAGTATACAGAACGAGTGCCTGCGTAGATCTGCTTTGCACAGGCACTAGGAAGCTGCGGACACAGGCGTACCCTCTCCCGGCGCAAAGGAAAGGGTAAGTTGGTGTCGTCGTCGAAGAAAAAGGAAACATCACCCCATGTACTCATCTGTATTTTTAACGCGATAGCGTTAGAGAGCTCGTGTCGCAGAAATTCCGCCGTTGGCGTCGGCACCGTTGGTTGTGAGAGAAATATCATTCGTGAGTGAAAAATAGAGAAAGAAGAAAACAAAATAAATAAAATCTTCGGTCCCATTTAGGACCGAACCCGGGTGGTTCACGTGGCAAGCAGGTCTTTTACCACAAATCTACCATGTTACTTACAGCTACTTCGAAAAAAAAGAATCACTCCACAAATGCCATGTATGGGGAAGGAGTCTCCTTAACGCATTGTGTTCGACAGGTGTCACGATGAAAACAAGCCCATTCGGCGATTTGTAGGCGCATTTGGGAGGCCATCAAACTACGCCGAAAAAGGCCGGGATAGTGCAGCCATCGCCGCTAAAAACACACAGGAACTTTCAAACAGCTTTAAAAAAGGACAACTATGCCCATCTATCGGAAAACATATCTGGCCTATCCAGAGGCGTTGATAAAGCAAACAGCAAATGTTAAATAATGTGCTGCCAGCTGTGAGGCATTGTGAGGAGACACTTGATGGTCTCCGATATGGCGAGCGAGTGGCGTATATCTTGGAGGCCATGCGACTCTTGCTTTAGATCGAAAACTTGTATGTACCATTCGTGCGCGCGCGCGTGTGCGTGCCTGTGTGCCATCTGTGAGACATGGTGAAAAACGTGTCTCGACTACAGCAGAGCGCCGTTCTAGCAGAGGGAAGTTGCCACACTGCACAGTCACTGCATTACTGTATATAGATATACGTCACGCTTGCGCGCACGCGCGTTTCCGTGCGTGTGTGGTGCGCGTGCGTGTGTAACAAAACATATTAATAAGCATGCACTTAGCGGGTAAAGGGCGCAGTAGGGGCCGGATTTCGCTTTTGTGTTCAACTCCTTTAAGGTTTAAGGGTCCCCCAATTTTTTTTTCCTTCGGTGTTCAGTTATGTATTATGCAAATGTATAGCGCATGTATTTTTTTCTCTTTTTCTATTTTCGTATTTTCTGTTATGTTCATGCAAATTACGCACTAAAGTATTTCCACCCCTTATGCAAAACCCCTACCAAGGGGTTTTTAAGGCAATATATTGAGTGAAGTGAAAACACGTGACCGAGGATATGCAAGAGGGCGCTTGCACTGTCAAGACTACCAAGCACGGGGAGATGAGCCTTCACACTGGCAGTAGTTATTTCTAGGGAGTTTATTCTTCTTTATTCGTCACCACCTGGCGGCTGATGAAGTCAACAGGCTCAGCCTTTGCGCGTATATCGGGTCGTTCAGACCACTGCTCAATCGGCATGACACGGTGG
This sequence comes from Rhipicephalus annulatus, assembly GCA_013436015.1. Classification (NCBI taxonomy): domain Eukaryota; kingdom Metazoa; phylum Arthropoda; class Arachnida; order Ixodida; family Ixodidae; genus Rhipicephalus; species Rhipicephalus annulatus. The sequence continues at coordinate 143,475 of WOVY01013293.1, read as the reverse complement.
TGAGCGCTGGAAATGGCGTCGCATGTGTTTCCATTCGCAGTTCTAGGAGGATGTGCCTTCTTATAGCCGCATACAACTTTGCCGTTTTAGTCATAACCATGCGCAGAGTTGTCCATCATGCAGTGGGTGGGCGGGGGGAGTAGAAGTTTATTTCAGGGCCTACTTCGCCTATAAGTCACTGTATGGACAGATTTTGCCCTCCCTTCCCCTCCGTCCACGCGCCTGTGATTTCAGTACCGCCCGAATCTACACTGTTGCAGTGAAACATGCTCTTAACGCCTTCGCGCGTTCACTGTTCAAGCTGCAAGCTCTGCATCTTGTGTTCGTCACACAGCACTGCCGCAGTGTTGTCTGGTAGCGTATATATGCATGAGTGAAATTGTGCTTTACTCAATCACTGGAGAGAGCATACCTTGCCGTTTCTTTCGTTAAATGACGAAACTTAGTTCCACGGGCTCATACCGAGTGTTCATTATTCACTTGCTAGCACCATTTTTTTTTTGCGCTGTATTCGTCGTATGCAGGGTCCTGGTTTGCTAAATACTTGATCTACGACGCACAAAGACTAAACCTTGATTATTGATGCTAGTCGTCATCTTGGAAATATACCACCAGGCGTCAACGAAAGTGTGTTCACATCAAACGATGTCATAGCCGTTAACTACCAACAACTATTGTGTAGCCTATCATAATCAGCGCACAATGAACTGCTATTGTGAACACGCTATACTTTCTTGGGACGCCCATTCCTAAGACGGAGGGATCAATCATGCTTTTTTTATTATTATTTCGCGCGAAAGCGGTTATATGAACGCCTGAAGCGGCGGAAAGCCAGGGCACCGAAAAGGGCTCATCTTGAGATGCCACAACATCTCTCGCTGTGAAAATGTGATACCTGAATCCTTGAATGGGAGCCACTTCTTCGGGTAGCCCAGCGAGCTGTCCCGTAACGTTGTCGACCACGCTGCTGGCGTCGGCCGCGAACATGAGTCGCACTTTGTCTCTCTTTCGGAGCGCCTTGACGGAGCCCAGGTAGATCTCGACGTAGTAGCCGCGGAAGTCCGGCAGGTCGGCGAAGTAAGCGTCCTGTGCTTCGCTTGAGTTAAGCCGTTCGGGCCAGGCGACCACCGGGCGCACAGAGGACAACCTCTTACGGGCCGCCTCTTGGTCGGCTGGCTCGAGCCACGACAAGGAAGCCATCGTCTCGTTTCGCAGTGCGTCTACCTTTATAAAGAGCGGGATGGCCGTGATGACATTTACGTCGTTTAGGCAGCATAACGGTATCTAAATAGGATATGGCGTATATACAATGGATATGGTGCAAGGTTTAACACCACTGAAAGAAAATGATGGACAAGAACAACACATATTTTTGTGCCTGTTTACAATCTTTCTTCTTGAGATTTTAACAATTCTGTATTGTTATCCCAAGCTATAAACATCGTGGTCCAACAAGAAGCAGTTGCGAACGAACAAGAATTTAGTAAACAATACCAAGGAGCTCGTGGAGTGGATGTAATGCTGGGGCGTCGGGTTGATTGTCAAGAAGTATGTACGACAACTACTGCGGAATAGGTGTTTTGTTATTTTGTGCGTCGATGTGCTCCAGAAAAAAATGCGCTGAAGTTCGTGCGTATAAAGAAAGCCTAATTCAAGCCTACAAACATTGAACCGGCACATGGGCATATATCAGCCAAAGGATAGTCTTGTCACGCTACAGTAGAAGGAAAAGAAAACGTGCGATATAAATGCGTCGGTTTGCCCGAAAGGTGATGCCAGTTACTAAGGGTAATATTGCAGCATATATCTTGTATCGGCCGCAGAGCTGGGTAATTTCTTGAGTTTTTGTTTTTCTTGTTTCCCCCTTTTTTTGCGTCTCTGCATCATCAACTGAGTTTCTGACGGCCTAAGGAAATTTATCTATATGGCGATAACAATAAAAAAGGAGAAATAATGCAAGACATACGCGTCACTGCGCATGCTCAGACGTGGCCTATCTTGAATCCAGTGTTATCAGCAGATGTCTCGAGCGTGATGCAGCGGCACTTCATAACACCAGGAACAAAAGTGCAATAATGTATTTGCAAATATATCTGGGGCTTCTCGTGTCAGAACAACGACATGATGCTGTGGCGTGTGCACCGTAGTGGAGGGCCCCAGAAATTTAGACCACCTGGTGTATTTTAGCGTGTACTGACATATCGCACAGCACATGGGTCCTTAGCATCTGGCCGTCACCGAAGTGCGGCCGGCGCGGCCGGGACCAGATCAACAACTTTCAGGTAAGCAGCTGACCACCAAAACCACTGTTCCTCATCAGTGGACAACAGAAACGGCGCGGAAGCTATGCGAGAACGGCTGCTTGGGCTAGTTGGTTGAATTCCGTGTTAATAGGGGTAGCAGCATAAGCATGCGAAAAGCTGGAAGGAAAGCGCAAAGAAGGCGTGTTGTCCCTCTTTGCCTTCCGTACCTCAACTTCCGTACGCTTTTCTTCCGGCACTTTCACATGCTTGCGCAGCAACCCCTATTAACTATGGGAGAATTGTGGTCGGCATATTGTGTAAGTCAGTGGGTCTCGCGTTTTAACAGTCATTTTAACAGTGGCCTCCGCAATCGGTTCCAGAAGGGTATGTACCGCAACTAATCGTGAAGGCTGCAAACAGAAAAGGCGCGCTAAGCGATTCAGTACGACCTATATACCAACAATCACGTGAACAATGGGATTTCTTTGTTTCTAAAACAGAATGCATATTCATTCATTAGAGCATAAAAATGAAAAAAAATCAATTTACGACAGCTAAAATCACAGGACTACATTTTCGTAGGCGTTCACGCATCCAAAGCTCCGAAGCAAGAAGTCTCGCTAGCTTCCATAGCGTTGTGCACGATACATGAAACGTAGAATTGACAGGCATGTTGACCTCTGCATGACTGTTTACATCTTCAGCGTACGGGACAATGGCATAGGAAAATAAACTGAGCGTCCGGGAAGACACCGACCTGTTCGTGGGCGAGCTGCACTCTGCGCGCCGTGAGCACGTCTTGGAAGACGAACGTAGCCAGGGCGAAAGAAGTGAGCTTGCTGGCAGCTGCTGCGCATGCGTCGGCCACGTACATGTACACGGCCGTCGCGTTGTCGTCGCTGAACAGCGACTGGGTGAGGCGGTACGACGCGAACGGTGATAGAGCTCGCACAACCTGAAAGATCGAATGTGAGAGAGCGAACTGCGAAACGGCAGCTAAAGCTGTCTTTGTGTGCACACCACACCGGGTCTTACAGAACGTGCTGTTGGTGGTGTCTAATAGATCACTTCGCACTTATATTTTCCGTTTCGGCGAAATAGCAAAACAATAAATGGGAAAGCAGCAATTCGCAATGACGCACGAGGTATGAGGCTAGAAAGGAACGCCTTTACGGTGGCACCTTTTAGATACCATCTCGCGTGACTCCACGAAACACTGGCCTACGAAAAGACGACTGCTTCAGGAAGTGAAGGATTTTGTGCTGTCTGTCACATCATCAAGAGGTAAGCAGTTAGAACACAGCAGATACAAAGGTAGACGAGTCGTACACTTATGTATTCTGTGATAGCGCGTGTTACCATGCTTTTTAAAGCTAGCGTTTTCTTTTCTCTACCTGAGGTCGGTAGCGCCGATGAGCGCTTTAAGCGCGACTTTTTAGATCGCAATTACGGCCACAGCTGTAAGGTTTGTGTCCGCTTGTGGTTCGATAATAATTTGCCCACCATCTCCAGCATCAGAAACGATCTATCCAGCGCCAACGCCATCACCGTTCTACCGCGGGAGTTTGCCACACCAGTCAATATCACAGTGAATACATGGTGTGCTCTACTTGCAAAGACTCTTTGGTGGCGAGCAAAGTCCCCGCGATGAGCGTTACTACGCCTTCTTATACTTTAGGCTACTTCCGGAGCTTCGGTCATTCATCATTAACTTCACAGACATGGCGGCATTCTTTTTTTCGGGGGGGGGGGGGGGGGGCACACCTTAATTTCAATTGGGGCACCGGTCAGTCAAATGTGGTCGAGTGTCATTTTGCACTCTGCATGCCATGGCGAAAAACATTGCGGGACGGGCACGTGGATGGTGTGCTGCTACTCGGCCACACCATAGCCCAACGACACGCCATCATCCTCCTTCGCCCGAAAAAGGCACAGAGCGCGTTTCAACTGATTTGATTGATTGATATATGGGGTTTAACGTCTCAAAACCACTATATGATTATGAGAGACGCCGTAGTGGAGGGCTCCGGAAATTTTGACCACCTGGGGTTCTTTAACGTGCACCCAAATCTGAGTACACGGGCCTACAACATTTCCGCCTCCATCGGAAATGCAGCCGCCGCAGCCGGGATTCGAACCTGCGCCCTGCGGGTCAGCAGCCGAGTACCTTAGCCACTAGACCACCGCGGCGGGGCGCGTTTCAACTGAGCAGCGCTCGTTTGCGACTTTGCGAGCTCTCACTTGAACGAAGAACTACAATGCGCGGGGCTGTGTTATCGATTTGGACTTTATTCGGAAAATGAAGGCGGCAGAAGAAATAGGCCTACCGTGTCTGTATATTTGCTATCGCCGCAATGCAATGCAGTAGGCGTGACGTGTTGATACCTACTTTACGTCATGCACCTTATAGTTCGCCAAATGACATCCGGCTTCCACTTCCTTCCTGTCATTTGAATTCAGTTCTCGTTTGTAGGTGCCTTCTTTACGTACCTTTCATCCAGTGTGCTCTTATCTAAGTTTTACAATCTGGCTAATGACGGCCTGTCTGATCGAGCGTAAAATTCACAATGCTAACAGCTATAAGACTCTTGAAGCAAGGTGAGCTTTGCAAACTTCTCCGGTTATTGCTTACCGTGGCCGGAGAGGTATACTCGAATTTCTCCTTTTATTGAACTATCCATTTCGGCCACCATTGATTGACCGGAGCTCGGACAGTAGCGTATCTCCCACCTCCAGTTCTTCCGCAACATCACTTGGCTGGGACAATCAAGGTTTGCACAGCTCCCGACACCAATGGGCAGAACGCAATACGCTTCAAAGTGGTGGAGGCAACCTCCACAGATCCGCTCCTCGCAATGCGAATTTCAGAGGCCATTCATTTACTCTCATTCGGTGATCGCGCTAGTCCATGAGTTATGTTTAACGTGGCCCCTAGTTTAATGCACATTCGCGATTAGGTCATGGCTCGCGACTTTTTGTATTCATCTGCACGCGCTCTGACGACGTCAAGTGGAACTTGACACGTCCGCTACATGGGCTATTACAGAATATTTCCTGTGCTGTTATCCTCGAAATATGTAACTGAAGATATGGAAAAACGAAATCGCGAAATTCAACGTGATGGCCGCTATCAAAGCCCTCATTAAGACACTTGTGTATTCCGAGGTGATACACGCGAAGGTTTTGTTTACCTGGAAGGCAATGTAAAAACGCACGTGCGACTCCGGATGGAGGCTCAGAGTCTCGTCAACCAGGCCGAACAGCCTCGGGTCGGTTGTGTACAGCATGCTGTCGCCGGTCAGGTTCCAGGGCTGGCGGCCGCCGCGCCTTTCGGAGGCCGCAGCCATCCGGGAGGGCTCCTTGAGTCGGGGCGCAACGGAATTTGAAATATCAAAGAACGTACTGCACCTCGTTCACGTTCTCTGTTTTTTCACGCCATCAGCTGAAGCGTTATTCGACGCGACAGATTGATCGATACAACACACAAACACAAATTACAAAAAGGACTGGACTCTCCCCGATATATAAATTGAAAGTTCAATAAGCTGGTGCGGTGCATACGTAGCTGAAAAAAAAATGTTGACTTACGCGCCTGGTATAGTGGCCCTTGCACGCCAACGTTCAATAGCCCTGATTTATTCATCGAGTTAATTCTGCCTTTTGTGGTGCCGCTCTAGCTGATCTTGGAGTCCAGGCAGAAAGTAGCACGAGCTTGAGATCTGCGCTACAGGGTGCCGCAACAATCCCAGCAGCTCATATAACCATCGGCTCTTTCAATTACTTAACTTTAATAGTGTTCATTCTTCTTACTGACTGCTAAATGGTCCTTTTTAAGTAAACTTGTGCTCATGGTATCATGCGCATCCTGTATCACTCTTAACTTCAAGCAGAACCATTGGTTTCTCTCCAGATCTATCTTTTGTAAGACGTTTTCTGAATATTCGCAAAGGCAAAAGTAAGAACTCAACCGGTCATTTCTTTGAAGAGAAAAAAGAGTGAACCTTCCTGCATAAAATTTTTAAGTATGCTATGTTGAAAGATGAAAATGATATCTTAGAGAACTACACTACTTTATATATTATTGTTACGGTATTGCGCACCGCTTAAAAAACAAAGAACCACACGCACTAACACCAGCACAAGCTTTCAACAAATTTTATTGAACGGGCACATGATGTTTTTATACAATCACGTTTCATTATTAGAACAAAGTGCTTAAAAATGATTTCCTAAAAACGTGGTTGATCCCTCTTTTTAAAAATCGGTATACCACGAAAGCGAAATGTGTCCGCGCAGAGGTAGCTCAGCGTTAATTGTGCGTTGTTCCGTCTCAAATGCGAAAGAATTAATGCTACAGCAACGAATCGCGATGTCACACGAAGAACGGCAGAAAGCACGCACGACACGAGGACAAACAGGACGAGTGCAGACAAACAACTGTTGTAGCTCGACACCTAAAGCACGCTGCCTAAACTAAAAAAAAAAAGACGCACGAAATGGACGCACAGGTATATACAGGACGCAAGCGAACAAGTGCCATAATTCTTACTTCGTGTGTGAGCGGCGCGCTCCTTTCGTAAACACGGTCGTGGCAGCAAGCTAAGTGACGTTCGTGCTCTCTTAAATTAGTGTAACTTCAAAGCTAACTTGTGGTAGAAGCACAAGAGGTACAAAACACCCGAATCCCGAGATGGGCGCATGCGAGTGAGTCACCATGCAAGAGAACATCTATACGCCCTTTGACCACGTCATGTGGAGGCGCAACCGCGTAGTGACGTGCGGGGTAGCGTGGCACGACGACCTCTAGAGCACGTGCGCCCATCGTGCCATCTCGCTACTAGTGACGCAAACCCGCTGAAGTGCCCGAGCTCTGAGGACCGTCAGCGGTACATGGTGAATATAAATGGCTTGCCGTTAACATGTGGTGTAAAGTTTGTTTTACGGCCTAGTGCTTACCGTCGCGTGCTCTAGAGTGGTCTCCGGTTCATCGCCCCGCTGCGAAACTTTTTCTCCTCGTTTTTTAAAGACGATAGTCTTTCTTGGGGACCTTCGACGCAAAAATTTTGGTCTGTCTGTCTGTAAATTGGTCTTTGTGTCTATTCTTACCGGCATCAGGTACTTGAAACGGCCGACCCCATTCGCAGTGACCACCAATGTTGCTCAAGGTTTAGCGTTCATGCTTGTGCAATTATATATACGAAAACTCAATTATTGCGCATGTCTGGTGCACCATAACAACACGCATATATTCTGCATATGCATCTTTTACTAGAAAACGCATAGATAAGTAATTTTAAGTACCATAGCGCTTATCACGCTGCGCTTACCATGCAAGGCTTGCACGGAACGGGGAGTGTTTCGAACGCTTTGCTAAGACGAGATGGTGGTGGCACCTAGCCGTCGCCTCGCGTAGTACACCCTACCACCTCTGAGATGGGCACGCACGGCCACGCGCTTTGTTTTTCAAATGAAACTGCCAGATGGCGCTCATGTCTCACGTGGGACGTGACTCTATGCGCTTGTTCGCCTCCGCTGCACGCTTGAGGCACTCTAACGCAGCGCCTGCAGAATACCATTCACTCATTTTCTTGCGCAGAACATCAAATAAACATTTTGTTCACTCTCCATACGCAAGACTATCGTCTTTCGACGACATTTGCACATTACATGCAGATACGGGGCCAATTTTCTGCAATTTGTTAGTATATGCTTTACAACGTCATATCTGTGACGGAACAACGTCAGTGGAGCCATGGAGGACGCCGGCATAAAAAGTTTTCATGTTAAAATTATAAACAGTACAAGACCGCGATAACCACTCATCCTGATGGAACACGTACCCCTCGCACACCGTGCCTTGCCGATCATTGAAGCGTCCAAGATTATTCGAATGGGGGATGACTGCGTCAGTATGGTTTCTTTGGGACTTGATTGATTGATATGTGCGGTTTCACGTCCCAAAACCACTATATGATTATGAGAGACGCCGTAGTGGGGGGCTCCGGAAATTTAGACCACCTGGGGTTCTTTAACGTGCACCCAAATCTGAGCACACGGGCCTACAACATTTCCGCCTCCATCGGAAATGCAGCCGCCGCAGCCGGGATTCGAACCCGCGCCCTGCGGGTCTGCAGCCGAGTACCTTAGCCACTAGACCACCGCGGCGGGGCGGTTTCTTTGGGACTAATGCAGAAAGAAATATTGAATATAAATTCATAATGCAGGGTGTGCGACAGGTGCGTGCTTTCTTCACATGAGTGGTTATCTCTATTGTGCTGTTTATAATTTTGAAAATAATTTTTTAAAGTTTTGTTTTACATATGAAACATGATTTTGTAAAAGCATCGTGGGTACGTCCAATAAATTCAGTAGAATGTTTGCGCTTGCGTCTCTTAAGCCTTCGCCTTTAAAGCGGTGCTCATTAACGTAACGATTAATAGTTACCAACTCGCGCAAGCATGTACCTCTATAAGGTACATGTTAATTTCAAACTGAGCACTGGGTTAAATCATCAACGTGCGCTTACGTCCGAATTTACGACGTCCTCATCGCCGTCCTCGATCGCCGCCCTGAGGTTGGCACGAACCGCACGCAGCCATACGGCAGCGTGGGTGGAAGGAACGTCGCGGAACCGCAAGTGCACGCCTTTTCCGGCTGACGTGGCGGCTGAGGTGGCCATCTTGGTGGTTACCTCAGCGTCCATGGCGACAAGGGCGGCCGTCAGGCCCGGTTCCAAGTTGCAGTTGCACGACATGACGCTCGCAAACTGGCGCACGCAGCGAGCCGTCGAGTCGGCCGTCAGGTAGCGCTCGCGGTGCCGCTTCCAGCGCAGCAGCGACGCACTGTGGGCCACGCTCAGCAAGCTCCGGCGCTGGGACCTGATTACCAGAATGACGGAGGTAATGCAACTGTGCACGTGAGCTTTTTTACGTTATCGCAAAGAGATGAAGAGTACTAGAACGCGGGGTGTTGTTTGAGTAAACGTTTACACTCTAAAAAAATATCAAGTAAAAAGGGTGTCTTTTTGTCCCACAACAATAATCGTCATCAGGCTTGCGTGCACTTCCTTTCTTGAAAACTCGACGCTTGCCACTTTCCTATCGAGAATGCACTGTAACCCTGATAATGGGCGTGTCGATCATGACCGGATTGTACCGGGCGTGGGGCGATAGCGCAAGGATGGAACGTAATATAGATGACGAATATTGTTGTGGGACAAAAAGATACCCTTTTTACTCGCTATTTTTTTAGAGTGTAGGCAAGTAGTCATGTCTTCTTCAAGGCAGGAACGTAGCCTTACAACGGGAGCTATCCCAAACAAAATTTTGCTGGACTGTTGATTTACAACATTTCGCTATTGGAAGTTGGACTTTTATTCCGTAAAGACTGCTAACCAATATTTATTTGCAGCTTCAAGGTAAGACTGCTTCGTCGCTTATATTTTCTACTGACTTGTTGTCCGGAATGTTCTAATTTTACTGTATTAGACAAGAATTCTGTCAGTACTGCATAAACTACATGCAGGCATTCTGAATTTGCTATAACTGCTTCCTTCATTCGTTGCTTTTCCACGAATTGAAGCCAAGCAGGAGGGGGAAAATTGTGCGCCTATACTTAAGACCCCGTTTACACAGTGCCAATGACTCTTCTCATAATACCGCTGCCGTATGACTACATACGAGGTCATAAAATTGAATGACACGGTAATTTTTGCCTGAGTTGTAGCTACTTTTTTAGTTCACCAAACAACAATCCTGCAACCCAAAGATAGACGGTAACCCGGAAGTGGGCGGATTTAGTGCAAATTCATGTGACGTGAGAAAAAAGGCTTGCTACACGCCCCGGGTTCCAGACGCCGAGCGAAACCCCATTAGGTGCAGAAAGTTTTCGTAATGCTGGGTACAGGATCACTACAGCACGTCGGAAAAGAAAAAAAAAAGGCTAATGATTTTTAGCTTCTAGTCACTTAGGACAAATGAATGAGGGACCATGCCAATTTTTATCTTATTCTCATTGTATACCGACTTTGAAGGGCACCCAAAAGAGCAAAACGATTTTTCACGTATTAGTAAAGTACATTTTCCTAATTCAGAAAACACCACGCTTTATGTGACATGGCGCGTCGTAAGTGCGAAAACGCGTGAAAAGAAAATACGGATGGAGACGTCACCTTGAGATTCCCGCACCAAACACTATGACGTCATATATTTTGAAGGCGTCTACTAGGTCATATCTTGCTGCTAATGGATAAAATTGAAGTACGTTATCATCCGTTGGTGCAATATACCTAGCGCACAAAGTTTAGGAAAATTTCATTGACCCAATGCTGCGAAGAAACGGAAAATACATTTTGAAGTTTTGTAGGCCAAGCGGGATGATTTAGGCGCGAAATTCGAAACTGAAACTCTTGAACCACGATTTTCTCGAATAATAATGAACTTATAATGATGCAACATGTGGCATTAAAGTTCTCAGAGCGCAGTTCGTTAGTCCGAACCAAGCCATTCTTTCTCTTTAATGTCATTTTAAAGCACCTTTCCCATCACCCGTCTTCACCGTTGCGCGACGTACCTGAGGTCAGGAGTGAGGACCACTTCGAACAGCACGTCCAGGTCGTAGTCCATGGCGAGCGAAATGAGCGTGGCGAGTGCCTCGGCCGAAGCGTTCTTGCTTCCGGAAGTAGCGAGGAAGTGAACCGGCTTGTCCTTTCCCAGGAACAGCAGGCTGTCGATGAGCCAGGGGACGTCGATGCCCCGACGCAGCACCTCGGTGCAGGCGACGTAACTCAGCACTGCCTTGTCGGACGTGCTCAGGGGCTTGCTCGGCAGGGGCAGGCCCTCGGAATGCTCGCGCAGCTTGTCGTTCACTTTCATGTACACCTTCGACTGAGTCAGGCGGAGAAAGGCGCTGTGGAAGCAGCTGATTGTTTTCCATAACGATTAGGGACGTATGAACAGTGTCTAATATCATGTGGGGTTTTACGTTCCAGAACCACCTCATGATTACGAGAGACGCCGTAGTGGAGGGCTGCGAAGATTCCTGTCACCTGGTGTTCTTCAGCGTGCACTGGCATCGCACCGGACGCGGGCCTCTACCATTTTGCCTCCATTGAAATGCAACTGCCACGGCGCTTATCAAACCCACGACCTTAGAGTCAGCAGCCGAGCACACTAGCCACTGATCCACAGAGGTGGACCACGAACAGTGTCTTTTAGAACCGAATGCAATACAAATCGAATATTGATGCAACCGAATGGAATAAAAATGCAAATCGAATACTGTCCGAATAGCTTTCGTGTTGTAAGGTAACCAATCTCAATGCAGCCTTAGAGGGATGAAGTGGCAACTTTGAACACGGCCCGAAATTTCTATATTTGATTGAAAACAAGCATAGACAGCTTTAACAAAGGAACATTACGATTACTTGCAGTCAACAAAGTATACCGTACTTATTTAAACTGAGATAAGACCATATACGTCAATAACATGGTACCTTGAAATACTTGGTAACTGCAGGCTGAAAAAGATATCAATAAAATCGGCTGGGGATAAAAAAAAAGGGAGCAAAAACTAGTTTACCCGCAACGGCGAAGCCATGGGCGAAGCAGCCGATGCGATAGCAAGTAATTATCGTATTATACAATTTAGCCAGGCTGTAAGTGGAAACTCTATCAAATCAGACATCACGTAAATGTGAAGAGCACTCGTGTAAGAGAACACGGCCGCTCCAGGGGTAACTACGCTTTTCGCAGTCTCTTAGGGCGTACAGCACAACACGTATAATGGTAGCCATCGGACTATTCTTGCCAAGACAGAGCGCGTTCCAACAATCACGATCGCGCCCTTGGTGAACGAGTGTCACAGATGCTGCTCGATTGACACCCTCCCATCTACATTCCACGTCTTTCCATGCACCTTCAGGACGGACGAGGCGTTTCATCTGTGCTTCAGCAGCAATTGACGACAAGCTTCGGACTTGGGGTGACGTTATCGCATACACCCTCTGTGTAAAGGAGATGGGTAGGCTCGTTTCATCTGTGCTTAAGCCGCATTCGTCACCCCCGCTAGCCCACTTACACCGGCGGGATGAAATATACAATGCGGGGGGGGGGGGGGAGTGGCACCAATTTTGCACTTTAGAGGAACATGACGGCATCGACGACACCAACGGCGAAAATTCATCGATATTGTGCGTGTAACATCTATCGCGATAAAAATGACTTTCCTATCGAGTCGTCTTAGGGCAAACCCATGCATAAAAACCATGCTACGTTATCAATGCGTGGCCAACGAACAATGGCATCATGCTCACCTCCAGGTACCGGAACTGGTCCTGGTACCATGAATGTCCCTCGGCCCAGTGTCCGCACACGTACTGGTAGAAGTCGTCGCACGGTTCGGCGCTCAGGTCCATGGACGAATGCAGCTCGGCTTGCACGTTGAAGCATTCCAGGCTGGCGCAGCTCAGCTGGAGGGGCCAAGGCCAGGGCTTGGGGTTGTAGTAGACGTACACAGCCACGGCCGCTAGCGTCAGCAGCTCAAACACGGCGAACACGTATGGTCGTGCTCTCAGGAGAACGTTGCGCGTCGGTGGCTCGAAGTCCTCCGGCTGATCGTCCTCTTCCTGGGCGATTCAGTCGTGTAGTTGGCACCACGTGGGAGTGTTCGTGCAGTGTGCAGTTACGTTTATTTTAGATAACTAGGCTAAGAACCGTAGTTAAAGGTGAAGCTAAATTGAACGATCGAATGAATGACACGTCGTCGCTTCATTTATACATTGGACAAGATCTGTACGCACTGTGGCACATTGCGAGAGGTTGGCCAAGAATCGGATCGTTCACACTGGGTGAGTTCCAACTAAAAGTAAGAGCTGTTCTGTATTGAATAATTTGCTTTTGCAAAGTGTTCAGAAAAAGGCCAGCTGCGGAGGTCACATTTCGATGTAGTTGAAATGACAGAAGCTAATCTGTATATTGCGCGACGTCGGTGCACGGTAAACATGACCGATGCTCGAAATTTGCGGAGTGCTCCAATACGGTGTTCCTCATAATCATTTCTGGTTTCAACACGTAATTGAAGCAGAGTGGTCAAGCGTTTTCTTATCATTATCGTCTTCTGTCAACAGTAAGCACGCCACGCATTCTGTGATGTTGACAAAAATGTACATCGTTTAACGCGATAGCTTTAGAGAGCTCGTGTCAAAGAAAAACCGCCGCCGGCATCGGCCCTCTTTGTTTTGAGCGAAAAGTTGTCTGTGCGTCTGTGACCGCAAAATTAAGTTACCGAGATAGCCGTGGGATGCCGCTACTTCTCCACGCGTGCGCGCGTGATCACACTGAGAAAGCCGCGCATTCGAAAAAAAAGTGCTCAGGGTCATAAGGCGCGGTATTTTCTTTGCCCTGCCACCCCTCCCGGCTTAGCTCCTAGCGCTTTCGTCGGGATGAGAGAAGTTATAATGCAATTGCAGCATGCGACAAACCTTTGCCACTCTACTCGCATTGGAGGGATTCTTAAAATTTTGCAGTGTTGAATTCGTGAGGCAATAAGCTCTTTTAGTGAATTCCTTCCATGGTTACTTGAAGAAGTGTTTCAGGGCCCTTTAACGCTTTTTGTTCAACAGGTGTCACGACGAAAACGAGCCCATTCGACGATAATAACGCGTGCTGGTCCAATCTACTGTGTGCGTGTTTGTGTGCGTGTGTGTGTATGTAACAAAACATGAATAATTATGCACTTAGCGGTTGAAGGGTGCACTAGGGGCCCGATTTCTCTATCGCGTTCAAATCTTAAAGGCGAAGCTTAAAGGTCCCCCAAGTTTTTTTGTTCACTATTATACGTGGTCCGAGGCTCTCCTCTGCCTGAAGAATTACAGGGTGAACAGAAATAAAAGAACTGACAGAGAGCTTTCTAGTTCTGCTACTCTTCGATGGCGTGTAAACCATAATGAGGCAATTGTGGCGTGTAAACCACAATGAGGCATAAAGCAAGGGACCTCAGAACGGCGAGTTATATATTCGCCGCCATCAACCCAAGGTGTCTGTATTCTTGGTATTAATGGCGACAGAATTACGCGAAGAACAACAAAAAAAGCTCCCAGTTTTGTCAAAAGGGCGACGCCATGAATGCGATAGCAACATATTCGAATGTTTTACGAAGCAAGGCTAGCGAACTGCAAAGTTACGAAGTTAGGCTGGCTGGCAGTCAACTCACCTAGATCCGATCTCGCGTAACTCTCCAAACGCTGGGGTGGAGAACACGGTCGCTCCAGGTGCACTCTTGGCACCGTGTGTGTGTGTGCGTGCGTGCGCATGCGTGTGTGTGTGTGTGTGTGTCAAGAGCGCCGCCCGTAGAAGCTCCCGCATGCTGTGGGGGCCACAAGCTACGTGCTAATCGTTGCGGCAATAGCGCGGCAACCATAATCCCCTTCCACCCTTGTTCGCTCACGAGATAAGCGCACGTGCAGACGACCCCGACCGGAAAGGCGATGTTCGCTCTGCAGAAAGAGGAGGCTAGCGCATACTTCCTTGTATATGTATATACATACATGTGCATGCACGTGGATGATGGCGGCTCCGGTGGTGGCGGTGGTGACGACGATGGTAAAAACCAGCCGAGACTGTTGATTTAATCGCTATCGCAAAAAAATTCACCCCAATATCCAAACCGTGATTGATGCTAAAGCAGCTGGCTCGGAGGTGCACGAGGCATTTCTTGGCGAGACCATTTTTGTAGAAGGCTTGTTAACGAGCCGATGCATAAAGTGTACGTCGAAGGCAGCGTTGTTGCGTATGTTTCGCGGCCGGCACTGCACATTATTGGCCACGTTGATCGGCACGCAAACCACCTGCCCATTTACGCAACAATGGTCGCTGAAGTGAGTGAAATGCCTAACGCTCATAAATGGCAGACGTAGAGCTATCAGGCGTTCTTCAGCGGGTTTGAGAGCGGTAAGCTGTAGGGGGTTAGGAGGATATCGGTACCCATGCGTAACATCCATACTATAGGAGCTTGGCATGTGTTGGTGGTGGTAGTGGTTAGAAGAGAAAGAAGGCACCTAATTTCTGCAGCCTGGTAGGAAGCACTGCGCATTGCCTATTGGCACGTGTTTCCGTGACTGTGTGAATGTAAGTGGTTCTTAAAAAGGAGAAAAGAAGATAAAAGTGAGCGCTATAACTGTCTATAACACCTCTACAGTGGCTCACAAGGGTGGGGGTAAGTAGGGATTAAAAGGGATAGGGATAGAGATGAGGACACCCAAATACAAAAAGTAGAGAGAAGATACAGAAAGATTGACACGGTCGAAGGAGTCCGAGGACGGGGCACCACTCAGCGAGAGATTCACGGCGTCAGGAGACGGCGAAGGGTGAGCCGGTCGGCCAGAGCTGCGCTGTCGTCGGAGATCGCGGGGGCACAACCGGTCGGCACGGAATCTAGCGTTGCCGTGACTGCAAAGCGACGAGAACGAAATGGATGTAGGCGCGAGGAGGTGAGTGCGCGGGCCACCAAAAACCGATGCCTGAAGTGGTTCTAAGAGAGGCAAAAGAAGAGAAAAGTGATCCCCGTAACTGTCTGCCTCAGGGTGCGACACCTCAACAGTAGCTCAAAAGAGATGGGGTGAGGAGGGATTAGAAGGATAGGAATAAAGGTGTAGAGAGAGAGAAAGAAAATGCGCTAAGGCAGCGAGCGAGGACATATCGAGGGGATATGAGAGATAGGAAAGATGGAGAAACGGTCACAGGAGTCCGAGGACGGGGCACCACTTGCGAGAGCTCTTGTCGGCGTCAGGAGATGGCGTAAGGCAAGTCCAGTATATCAGAGCTACGCTGTCGTCGGAGATCGGCGTCAGGAGTTCCCGTAGGGCGAGCCCAGTCGGCCAGAGGTACGATGACGTCGGAGATAGCGAGGGCACAACCGGTCGGCACGGAATCGAGCGAGCCAGAAAACCGACGCCTTGGGTAGTGGCGTGCCATGTAGTGAGCATTGTTGCAATCGCCGGAGGGGTGACCGGAGATGAGTACACTGGCAACTCTGGCGTACACACCGGTCACCACCGCCGCCGATCAAGGTGTGAGCAATACAAGCTTGCCGACCATGCCCCTAAATGTGTTTACGCGAGCATACGTCACGCAGTAACCGTATCGGGCAGCTTTGTCCCCTTCCTATTTCAAAAGGACTGCCATGGATGCACAGTAGCGGGTCTTCTGTGATGCGTGCCTGTGTAGTTCATGACCAGGCGGTGTCCGGAAATATGATGGTCTCGGCGTAATAAATGTTTCTGCTGGTTATGTGGGACTGTATATTATTTCCAGCTTATTTCTAGTTTAGTTCACCTACTCCACTGATGCGCGCTCTTCGTTTTAGGGTGGCGTACCATCGGCTGCGTCAACTGTATATAACTCTATATAACCACGCCATGCGCACGAGCCAATAGAGTTGCCAGTGGACGCTTAACCTGCAATTGTATGAGTTCCTCTTTCGTCACATTTACACCAATGAATAATTTACTACAGTATACTGTTTTGTCGGCTAGATCATGCTTATTTTGTTGGTATCGCTAAGCAGCATTGGCGACTAAAGAAAGCTTGAAATCTAATAAATATCAGTACTGCTGTTCAAACAGTTGCAAATACACTCGCACCAATGGTGACATTGGCCTTTGGGAATCCACACTGAAGGTAGGCCAGGAGTATTTCAACTTAGGATTGTTGGTGATTAATCTTGATTGTGGTCGATGCGCACTGAAGGCAGGGACACAAGATGGAACAAAGATAGACGAATTACAAGCTAACGATATGTGGCAATATTTATGGCAACGTCTAACACTCATCACGTATTATGAAGGAAAGCAGATGGATATGTTAACGCACACGTGTTATACTAGTCAGATATGCAATTTCTTTGCCTGATAACGAGACAGATGACATGCTGATGCAGCTGTCTTTCAGGTAAGAGATACAGTCATTAGGCGTGCTGTTGTACTTTTGTTCTTTGCAATTATAGTGCAACTTTGAAGTTCAGGTTTGCAACCACATATTTCGCAGCAAAAGACCAGCCACACCCCTGTTTTGTTTCTGACTTTGTCCACACGCTCGCGGAGGCAGTCGTTAATACGGCGACCTGTTTGACCGATATACACTTGGTGACACGTCAGCGGAATGCGATAAACAACCCCCTCAATGGGGGGGGGGGCAGTTTACACATCTGGCCTGATGATTCTTTTTACAGGATTTCCATCTCTTATTTGTGCAGTTAGGGGTCGATAATTTTGCGCACTAAAGCAACTTTGGCTTGTACAGAGAACGAAACTTTCTCATCAGGTCTTGAAATATCTTCTTTTGACGTTGTGCGAGAATATATTAATAGAAGAAATTACCGCGAATTTATTTTATCCCCGTCCTGTAAATGTTAGACGTCGGTATAAATAAGGTCAAGTTTCTCGGCAGCAAACTGTTGTTAGTATGCGCTTCGTTTGTTTATCTGTGTTCATTATCGTCTCCCTGCCTTTTGTACACATCAGTCCCCATTAAGAAGGTATGGTGCACTTACCTCCTGTTCAGTAGTGTCTACTTTACAGTCAATCGTAGAGACATCATCCTCCTCTTCGCGCATCGCACACCCGGGTGCACAGTCAGCAAAATCTCACCCGTATTCGGAGACTGCATGCAACGGTATGCACTCAGGGCAACTTCGGTGCACGTAAGATCCTGTTAGAAAAGTCCAAGGTTGTTTAGAAGGTGGTGCTGAAAACAGAAATATGTTTCCGGGCTGACGCCATGTCTCCTTAAAATCGCGACCATTACAGCCATTTTAGTAACAGCGCAATAAAAGGTCAGCGTTCAGCGAAGAAAAAGAAACGTTTCCGGTCATGCTACGTGATAGAGAAATTATTTTTTTGGAGAGATTAACAAACATGCAGAGTCAAGCTGTTACCTGGCGACAGCTGCAAACGAACCATTCTGCTAACCCACTGCTGTATAACCGAATATACACTGAGATCTATAGCACCATCATCTGTAAAGTCTGCCAGACACACCTACGCTAACACACATGCTCTGGGAATGCGAGGCACAAGCGAAACGTATTAGTCCCGATGTTCTATCGGCGAGGTGGGGAAGCCGCTCTGTAGAGCTCGCCGACCAACTATGGGCAGTCCAGCAGGCTCGTGAAGCGGCGGAGAGGCAAGGTCTTGGCGTCCCGACATGGGAGACCTGAGCCCGGGCCATTCATCTGCCAGACTATTAATAAAGTTTTCCATCCATCCATCCATCCATTCATTAACAAACGTTGAATTCATCCGGATATATACTGCTCAACGTATCTCCATGAGTTACTGCTCTCCACAAGAGCCCTCATGGTACAGGCAAATTTTATTGTATACTAAGTTATCAATACTCGTCTCGATATTTTCTCGATGGATATATGTACTAATTTATAAGTAACCATGCGTTAACATAAACAACATAAAGAAGTCACTTGATCTCCACCTGGCTGCCCCCCCCCCCCCCGAAAAAAAAGTTTTCGAAGTATATGGGTGAGGACTGCTGGCAAGGCTTTGCGAGTCCTCACTGCAGCATGTGTTAACCTCCTTAGGGATATCTAAACCTCGAGACAGTACCCGTCATGATCAATTTTCAAAGATTCGTTCAGATAGAAATGCGAAAACCTTCGAATTCCTAGAAAAAATACCGCTCGCAAATCAAAGTAGAGAAAATAGCGAAAGCATCCCTACATTTCTGTGAAAGGTCGTAAACTGTGACCACAACTTTTATATGGAAGCTAATGTGTCGCTTTGTTCTCTTCAAGAATGATGAAGTGTTGGAGTTATTTTGAACCCAATAACGGCTTTTAGTGTACGAGTCAATCAAGTTCAAGATTGTTGTTTCTCAAGGTATTACATGGCTATACAAAACAGGCCCCACACTTGAGAAGCTTCAGTGATACCTCTTGTCATCAATTACAGAACTAAATATTCATAAGTTCAAAACAGAGACATATACAAAAGCTACATGTTCAATACACTGATAAAGAAGCATGTACAAACACACTATTTCGTTGCATAACTATATCGCCTTGACTACTTGCGCGTAGATGGCGCAGTAAAATTTCACCTTTTGCGGTGCTTTCTTCTAGGCTACACTAGAACTTTTCCGAATAGCGTCACGCTAATTTAAAGCGCAGCTGTTTAACGACCCTTCTCGCGTTGAGTGGCGTCGTAAAAAGCGGCAAAGCGAACGAGGGCGAAAGAGAGACTGCCCCGAGGAGTTCTCACCATGAGGGCTGGCGAGCCGCTGGGCTAGCGTCTTCAATTCTTCGTACCTGCTCGCGCTTCTTGTGACAACGAATCGAATCTCTCTCGCGCACGGGCGCGAGAAAGTACATTGACCTGCGATGCTTGGGAGAAGACGTGCGTTGGTGAAAGGCGCACTGTGTGTACAGTGCTTTGGCGTATTCATAGACATGCCATCTAGATTTCGTGACAGAAGTTTGTTCACATTATTGTTTTGGAGCGCAGCTCTTGAGTCCTGACCACACGTAGGCGTCGCAGCGTATCAGCGCGTTGCTTTTTGACGGGGTGCCACGCCATCTTCCCATGAAGAGAGGGGGCGCGTGATTACGCGAGGCTTCGCCTCCTCCCCTCTCGGTCCTAGAGGGAAGGTGCGGCGACGCGTCAAGAAGCCGCGCGCTGACACGCTGTGAACGCGTACGTGTGGTCAGGACTTGAGGCGCTCGTTTCTGCGTTGAGTGGCGCCGGTGTCGTCGTAACTGGCAAAGCGAACGAGGACGAAAGAGGGCGGAAGCTGGGCGCAGTGGAGGATGAAAGACAGCGATAGCGAGGAGTTGCGGTCTGCCTCGGTGGAACAGTCGCGATACGGTGCTCGGCTGCTGACCAAAAGGTCGCGGGTTCGATCTCGGCCGCGGCAGTTGCATTTCAATGGAGGCGAAATGGTATAGACCAGTATAATGTGTGCTATCAGTGCAAGTTAAGGAACGCCAGACCGTTAAAATTTCTGGAGCTCTCCACGTCACGGCCTCTCTCATAATTATAAGGTGGTTTTGGGACGTAGCCCCCCCTACAATATAGTGACTCGAGTTGCTATCACACTTCGTACACTCGTTCGTCTAGCAACTAGCGCAAAATAGAAAACGCAGTCTAACTTACAGAATCGTGCGCAGTAAGAAACACCTCGCGATGGAGGTTCTTGTTCTTGTTCACCTTCTTCTATGGCTAATACCCACTGTGGGTGTGAGCAATAGAAGGAAGTGGGGGATTCAACAAGAATCGTGCGGCAGTGTGATTTAAAAAAAACAGGGAGGGAGGGGTTGTGATAACATTTCATGGAATTTTAGAATAATCTTACCTTTCTTCCTTTTCGCAAGCAGCGATGGATAAGGGGGTGATAGTTAATTCACATATTTCAATTCTGAGCACTAATTGGAGTGCGAATATGAGTATCAGACTACGCGTATATATCGCCCTAAAGAAGAAAGAAAAACACAATGCATAGTTTGGTGGCAAGACCACAAGAAAGTTGCAAGATTAGGTGTTCATGAAAATTATGAATAAGACTGAATCATTAACTCAAATGAAAAAGGCAAGACAATTACAAAGTGCGTAAAAATGAAATATATACACAGAACCTCAAAGTAGCATGTTCAATCTGCTCACTTTAAGTAAAAGCTGTAGAAAGTAGCGCGTCAAGACACCATACAGCGAAATCGTGGCGTCGATAAACCCAAACGATTGTGCAGCTGGGTCACACTATTCTCTTTCCTCATCAATGGTTTGGCATTTTCGCCTATAGCATGCGCACGTTATAAGATTCGCCTCTTTGTGGTGAACCTCTGGTGGTGTCTGTCACACAGGTCCCGTTAATTAGGGAGGCGATCGCCGGGCTAATTCCAAGGGCCGAAGTATCGCCCCCCCCCCGAATCGCACCACGAAAGCGTGGACAATTTAGAAGTGGTCCTTTTTGGCGCGCCAGCGGACGCCGGCTGTGGTCCAAAGAACAAGTCAGAGCCGAGAGTTGATAAACAAACAAAATTATATTCTTAGTAATGGCAGATCAGGAAAACAATACACAAGTATGCTCACTCCACAATAGCTGAGTACAATATGTCACCAATCAAACAATGTACTACACAGTATAATCAGCCACACTCAAAACAACGGACACAGACAGACTCACACTACAATGCAGTCGCATGCATTTAACAACCAAGACACTTAAGGACTAAAGAGATAGAAAACCTATTCAGTCCAAAGTCTTTGGAACAAAAGTCTGAATGATACTCTTCCGAGAATCACTCACTCAAAGTCCAGCGTGGTTGTCGTTCCGCAGCCCTCGAAGTTTCTTTTCCAGAAAACCTCGCCGAAAGTTCTCTTCCAGGAAACCTCACGTCTTCAATAGGCCACTCTCCAAGCTTCAAACTCCTTCGCAGGAAACACGTCGGCTTCACACACGCAGCTGTTGCCACGCGTCTTCGCTCGATAGCGGTAAACACACGCTCTTGCCTGTAGCTCGAGCCTTCACCCCCCAGGTGGAAATCCTCTTCTTCTCCTGCTCTGTCACTACGGACAGAACCTTCGCCGACTCCACGGCGGAATCCCTACGCACTCCGGCGCTAACTTTCCGTCTTCTCCTGATCTCTCGTCTCGGCCGCTCGATTAAATACCTTCCGTGCGAGATTCCAGAAGGTTCTCGTCATTTCGTCGGCGCGATACGCAGCGAAGGCTGGGGAGAGGCGAGACGATTCGACTGCCCTCCGCGTCGGATGACTCAACTCGGCGTGACCACGCCCCTTTCCATCTAGAAAAATCGCGGGCTTGCTGGGCCGCCGATGTGGGGTGAGGAGGTTCGTCGGTGAAGCCACGCTTCCGAGGGGAGAGCGCGCGCCCGTGGAGCCTTGGACGTTTGCTTTCTTTTTTTTTCTTTTGACCTCGCGGCGTTTCTCCCGCCCGTTATCGCAAGAATTTGGCGGCGCGCCCATTTTTAGCGCTCGTTCTGTGACACTGCCCCCCCCTTTAAGAATATTATCTCATAATATTCAAAACCACACAAACGAGCGCGAACAGTCACCACACACTCTGAAAGACTGTAACACAAACCGTCGCTCATGACACTTCGCATTCGCAATAGATCGCTCAATACAATCTTACATTGTAGTTCAATTCCACAACTCATGAAATATAGTCACAGGTACATGACTACAACACTTATCACTCATTCCAAACAATACAAACGTACAAAGTTCTCTCATTACAACAATTATACAACACTATACATCACACCACAGCACAGAACACTTTGACTCGCTCGACATACAATTGAGACACAGGATAACAAGAACATTAACACAACATATGTCACTCAGCACTGCCAAACACATTCTGATTTGACCTCAGCACTTATCCTGAGTACTTCGAGCCGCGCTTGCGCCGCTTTTTGCGGTGCTCGCTCGAGCTCTTCTTGTGTTTCCTTGTTCTTTTTCGGCGAGCCCTTTCCAACGACGATAACTGAGGCGGCGTCTCAGCCATCATTGTCACTTCCGACCCTGCTAACGGGTCATGACGTTCGACGGGTCCTGTCTGTTTATTTACCAGCTTGATCATGTCTCTACATTTTGCCCGGCTGGCCAACTCCGTCTCCTTTACACTGTCGGTCGGTTGAGGTCGTGCCGACGTAAGTCCAGTTGCTCGGCCGGTGAACTCATTCAACACGATCATCTTCTCATTCACTGTCTCTTGCGCCGTGGCTTCGCCTTGGGCTCTAGTGAGATCCGTCACGGGCTGCTCCTCCACTGTATCTCGCGGTCGCTGGGTTGGCGAGGGCTCTATCTTAGGGTCTTCTCCCAAGCATTCCGGATCATTCGGTCCTCGCGCCCCGTCGATGTTTCCGATGACAAGGTCGTACAGGGGGGTCGTCATGCATAAAGCAGTAACCTTCCCGCTGAAGTACGGGGTTTCAACCTCGATTTCTGCTTCGGGAAGCATCCGAGCTGTACGGTCAATTAGGCAAACCGGTTTCATTTTGCCTGTTAACTCACTTTCCCTTACCAAATTTCTCCGCACGATAACAGTGGAGCTACCGGTGTCTCTTTGAACCGTAATCTTCTTGCCCACAACCTTTCCAGGCAGCGTTGGCATTCGCTTCGTAACACCGGTTGACTGTTTTGACATTACAGCACCCACAATAGGAATTTTTTCCCCATTTTTCAATTCTACGAATTCATCGGTGACGGCATTATCACCGGATTTCGGTGCCGCTTGCACACAGAATACCTGGTGAGTTTGACTCGCTCCGTTTCGACAGGCGTCTGCTTTGTGCCCGGTCTGTCCACACTTGAAACATTTTACAACCGTAGGGCTCGTAAAGATCGTTCGACAGTTTTTCGCGCGATGACCCACTCGGTTACACAGAAAACATCGCGGAATGTTCTCCGGTGCACGCTTCTTTTCTTCGGGAGCCGATTTCTTCGCATCTTCAGGACACTCCTTCTTGACTCTGGCCAAATTAGTTCCACCTTGCGCTTCCAAGAATTGATCAGCCGATTCAAGCATTCCTTCAAGTGACTCAGCCTTCCTCTCTTTCAAATACAGCGACAGGCTTGGGTGGCAACTAGTAAGAAATTGTTCTCTAATTAGGAGCTCTCTAAGTTCATCGTACTCCTGCGCTGTCCCTGAAAGTTCAATCCATCTGTCGAAATAATGGCAAAGTCGGGCGGCATACTGCGTAGCCGTCTCACCATCAGCTGGTTTTCCTGTCCGAAATCTGTCCCGGAAACCTTCTACAGTAAATCTAAATCGCTTCAGCAAAGCAGCTTTCACCTTTGCATAGTTGGCTGCATCGGTCGGCGTCAGCCTGCCGTACACACTGAGCGCTTCGCCACTCAACCAGGTACTCAAAGCAGTTGCCCATTGATGTTCCGGCCAATTCTGGCTCCTCACAATCGTCTCAAATCGGTGAAGGTACGCGTCAAGGTCGTCCTTCCTTTCATCAAACGCTACGAGCGGCTTGCTTGGGTTCAAGCGGAAGCCGTGGTTCTCCCGTTCGCTGCTCTCAACTCTAGCTTGGACCGGAGTTTCACTTCGCTGTTGCAAACGGAGCCGCTCGAGTTCCATCTCGTGCTGCCGCTGCCGTTCCCTTTCAGCCATCTCCGCTTCCCTTTCTTCTTTCAGCTGTCGCTCCCTCGCTTCTCTTTCTTCTCTCGCCCTTTCGGCTGCCAACCTCTCTTTCTCCAACTCCAACTTCAATTGTTGCTCTCTTTCTTCCTTCGCCCTTTCAGCTGCCAACTTTTCTCTCTCCAACTCCAACTTCAATTGCTGCTCTCTTTCTTCTCTCAGCTGTCGCTCCTTTGCCTCTCTTTCTTCTTTCGCCATTTCAGCGGCCAGCCTTTCTCTCTCCAACTCAGCTGCTTTTTGTTCCTTGGCCCTCTCAGCTGCCAACCTCTCTCTCTCCACCGCCTCTTTCTCCTTCTGGCTTACCCACTTCCGTATTTCGGCGCCAGAAAGACCCATCTTCTCACCAAGAGCAACTAACTTTTCGAGATCCATGGTGTCTCGCAAATAAAGTCTTGCCCCGTGTAAAAAGTATCTGCCTAAATCAGTCTATCGGAACACTCCCCTGCGCTCGTTAACGAGAACACTGAACAACACACAAAATCGTTCCGATAGCCCTATCAACAACTCGAGGCTCTTTCTCACTACTTTGGACACACTGTGCACCAAAAGGTCCTGTCGCGGACGCCAGATCAATTGTCACACAGGTCCCGTTAATTAGGGAGGCGATCGCCGGGCTAATTCCAAGGGCCGAAGTATTGCCCCCCCCCCCCGAATCGCACCACGAAAGCGTGGACAATTTAGAAGTGGTCCTTTTTGGCGCGCCAGCGGACGCCGGCTGTGGTCCAAAGAACAAGTCAGAGCCGAGAGTTGATAAACAAACAAAATTATATTCTTAATAATGGCAGATCAGGAAAACAATACACAAGTATGCTCACTCCACAATAGCTGAGTACAATATGTCACCAATCAAACAATGTACTACACGGTATAATCAGCCACACTCAAAACAACGGACACAGACAACAACTCACACTACAATGCAGTCGCATGCGTTTAACAACCAAGAGACTTAAGGACTAAAGAGATAGAAAACCTATTCAGTCCAAAGTCCTTGGAACAAAAGTCTGAATGATACTCTTCCGAGAATCACTCACTCAAAGTCCAGCGTGGTTGTCGTTCCGCAGCCCTCGAAGTTTCTCTTCCAGGAAACCTCGCCGAAGTTTCTCTTCCAGGAAACCTCACGTCTTCAATAGGCCACTCTCCAGGCTTCAAACTCCTTCGCAGGAAACACGTCGGCTTCACACACGCAGCTGTTGCCACGCGTCTTCGCTCGATAGCGGTAAACACACGCTCTTGCCTGTAGCTCGAGCCTTCACCCCTCAGGTGGAAATCCTCTTCTTCTCCTGCTCTGTCACTACGGACAGAACCTTCGCCGACTCTACGGCGGAATCCCTACGCGCTCCGGCGCTAACTTTCCGTCTTCTCCTGATCTCTCGTCTCGGCCGCTCGATTAAATACCTTCCGTGCGAGATTCCAGAAGGTTCTCGTCATTTCGTCGGCGCGATACGCAGCGAAGGCTGGGGAGAGGCGAGACGATTCGACTGCCCTCCGCGTCGGATGACTCAACTCGGCGTGACCACGCCCCTTTCCATCTAGAAAAATCGCGGGCTTGCTGGGCCGCCGATGTGGGGTGAGGAGGTTCGTCGGCGAAGCCAGCTTCCGAGGGGAGAGCGCGCGCCCGGGGAGCCTTGGACGTTTTCTTTCTTTTTTTTTCTTTTGACCTCGCGGCGTTTCTCCCGCCCGCTATCGCAAGAATTTGGCGGCGCGCCCATTTTTAGCGCTCGTTCTGTGACAGTGTCACTGTTTTACCGGCGGAACAGAGCGCGGCGCTCGCCGCTGCTGTGTCGTCACCGAGGGCATTTGCAAAGTGAATGAGCTGTTTGGTGCGTCGGTTTCGGTTTCGTCGGCTAAATTGGCCATATTTCATCACAACAAGCCATGAATGGTCTTCGAGGTTCGTGTATTTCTACCAGCCCTTGCCCCACCAGAGATGACGTACCCAGTAGACCACCCCAGAAGTCGTTTGACTGCTCGAGCACACTACGTTCTCTTAATGAACCTTTACTCGGCAATCTGCAGCGTAATTAAGCCCATGTTGACAATACTATAGAGCTGCAAATGTAGAAGTCAAACAAGCAAACACTCAACTAAGCTTATTGGCGAAAAATGCAGAGGCGTATGTATAACAATATATAGGCTGAGATCGCATATGCCCTACAATAATTGAGAGTACAAGAAAAGAAAGAACCTAGAAAAATACAACAGTATGCAACAGAAAGTGCAAAACGATCACATAACATGGAAGAAAGCGAATTCGCCGGTTAATTACTTCAGTGGCTCACTTCATATCTGCAACCCTCTTCATGTAAAAAGCTTAGGTTATAAGATCGCACGCTAATAAACAGTTGAGTCAGTGCTTGTCTTCTTTCATTTAGTCTGTTAACTGTGTGCATTTTGACTTTCCATCATCATCATCATCAGCCTGACTACGTCCACTGCAGGTCAAAGGCCTCTCCCATGTTCCGCCAGTTAACCCGGTCCTGTGCTTGCTGCTGCCAATTTATACCCGCAAACTTCTTAATCTCATCTGCCCGCCTAACCTTCTGTCTCCCCCTAACCCGCTTGCCTTCTCTGGGAATCCAGTTAGTTACTCTTAACGACCAGCGGTTATCCTGTCTACGCGCTACATGCCCGGCCCACGCCCATTTCCTCTTCTTTATTTCAGAGCTATGATATTCCTAACCCCCATTTGTTCCCTAATCCACTCTGCTCTCTTCTTGTCTCTTTAGGTTACACCTACCATTTTTCTTTCCATTGCTCGTTGCGTCGTCTTCAATTTAAGCTGAACCCTCTTTGTAAGTCTCCAGGTTTCTGCTCCGTAGGTAAGCACTGGCAAGATACAGCTGTTATATATTTTCCTCTTGAGGGATAGTGGCAATCTAGCTGTCATAATTTGAGAGTGCTTGCCGAATGTTCTCCACCCCATTCTTATTCTTCTAGTTACTTCAATCTCGTGGTTCGGCTCCGCGGTTATTACCTGTCCTAAGTAGACATAGTCTTTTAAAACTTCAAGTTGTTGAGAACGACGGCCGATCCCGCCGAAGCCACCACTGTTGCGAAGCCACCTCCGAAATCCCACCGCTGACCTCCACTGTTGCGAAAGACGGTGACGCCAAAATGGTCCTGAAGCGCCACTGCTTCCAACTCCGACGGGAAGGTCACCAGCCGTTTGGTAGCGTATGTTGCTCAGCTCGCGACTGCTTCTGCGCAGAGCTGATAAGACGAGCGGACGAGACGACGGTGAGTTAAACAAGGTTTATGTACAGCATATATACAGAGGCGTTACAGTTTCGGCACTGGGGCCGACAGAGACTCGAAGAGCCGAGCTCTCCTCTCTAACACATAGGTCAGCTTTTCGCCTAAAACCGCCGACTCGCACACATGTCGGCTCTCCGACACGGGGACTCCTCTCCATAGGACTACCGATCGCGACGCGCCGCAGGGCTTCTTTTATTTACACCGGGTCCAACCAAAATGTCCAATCAGAAGCGCCGCTGGTCGTCAGGGCAGATTCCTCCAATGGGGTTGCCGCGCCATGCGTCAGACCACCAGACACGAGGACGCCGGCTCGCTGTCACGTGCGCCGGTGACTCAATGCACGTGGCCCAGAGAGGCGCCGCGCGTGTTCACGCCGTTGAGATGTTCGCGTCTGGGCGAACTGGCCTTGACCCAGATTGCCTTTTTCAGAGGCACGGACGTTTGACGAGGACTCGCTGGCATAACAGCACCCCCGCCGCCAGACAATGCACCGGAAAGACGAGCTGCTCCCACGGGGCTCGGATGTCAGGTGCGCTCGTTCGCCAGGTCCCTCCAGGTTCGCCGCCAGGGCCATGGGGAGAATACAGCTCCAGACTGTTCCGGGAATACAGCCCATTCTTGACGACGGATCCCAGCTCCACTGGCTTGTCGCCACAACTTGTCGACCAGCTTCACTCGTCTTCTTCTGACCATCTTCGGTTTCAGCACTTGTCGATGGTTCTGCAACTTGCCAAGAACGGATCGACAACAGACAACACACGACACACGCAAGTGCCTTCGGTCACCCGACAGAACACCAGACAATGTATAGTACAACATATACCTATCTACGTGTCTATCGGAATTTTGTTCCCTCTACATCAAGAGGCACATGTGGGACAAAAGACCCTTAAAATGACAACTCAATTTTTTTCCCACGTACAACAACGTAACGAATTAGAATACAACATAAAGTTGGCTCCTTGAGCTCACTCTGGACGAGAGCGCTCAGCTAAGGTCGTGATGAGGTCAAAATTTTGCCCCGAATCGCCAGCCAGAAACCGAAAGGTTGAGAAGTTACTAGCTGGAACGCACTGCTCAATGCACCTGCATTAGCGTTTACCTTTCCTTTATTTTTTTTTATAGCGAACGTCAAAGTTGCGCTGTGGAGCAACATGCTCCACTTCAGTAACCGGCCACTTTTAGGCGACGATACCTATGCGGCACCAAGAGCGGCTCACACTTTCGACGTTGCACAGGGGAACAACGATACGGCTTGCTACGGATTGAATCCTCACCGCTTAGCTCGATTTCGTGTTCGATCACCCTCGTGTTTCCGGGGCGGTCCGAAAACACGTCTTCAAACTCGGAACCAATCTTTCTCAGGTCCTCTTTCTCAGGTCCTCCTTCACTTAAGCTAGGCTCTAGGTTTATCTGCTCCCGGATTACTTTCGATCCCCCTTCGATTACCTCACTCGAACTCAAAATTTCTGCTTCCTCTTCCTCTGAAGCACTTAAAAGTAAATTTACGACTGCTTTCAAGTTACTGTGATAAATTTTGTTCGGCCGCCTTCCTAATTTCTCTTCACAATTGGTATCAGAAAGCTTCGATACTACTTTTGCGAGCCCTTCCCAATCAACCTCAAGCTTGCTCCTTTTGGACGGCTGCAGCAGCATTACCTGATTATCAACTTCAAAAGCACGCTTCTTCACCGATTCCTCGTAGTGCTCCTTCGACAGCACTTTTTCCGCGTTTTTCTGGCTTTCCACTAGCGCTTCAATCGAGAGATCCTCACGCTGCTCTCGAATGAGCGTCTCTCGATCAACTCTCGGCAGCTCGCTCCCACTTTCCGCTACAGGCGAGAACGTTGCAACCCTCTCGCTCTGACTCAATGGCGCCATGTCGTCTCCCCTTACCGCGCTGGCCGCGCCGACAGCTTCCGCGACGGGCCGCCCGCGTGACTGCTCACATGACTCATGCGGAAACTTTCCTTTCTGGGGTTCCGTCGACCCCCCTACAAGGCCACTTGAGAGTTCACCGCATTGAACCAGATCAAGCTGCCGCGCTAGCTTCCGCGCTTGCGGTCGCGTGAGAGCCATGCACGCTAAGTTGAGGAAGAACGATTTGCCCTGCTCTTTGAGAAGCTGCTCTGAGTTGTTGGAGAAAAGATAAGGAAAACGATCGGGAAGCGTGGCAGACACAGCCGCTTCGGTGCAAAGCTTACCGAACGGGCCTTCAATGACAACCGTGGCGATTGGTAAGCAAGCACTCTGCTCCTCGGCGACTTGCCTGATCCACGCGCATTCTCCGGTAAAGTCATCCGGAGACACCAATGAAGGATGGACAACATCCATGGTTGCCGCTGAGTCTCTAAGTGCTCGGCACGTTTTCTCATTCACCCTAATTTCTTGGAGATACGGCTCCAACAACCGCATGTTTTTTTCTGATTCTCGGATCGTTGCGAAGGCAAACTTTTCCTGACAGTTTCTCGCGATGTGTCCTTCCTTTTTGCAGTTGTAGCAAATTAGCGGCTTCCGTTTGTTTTCCGATTCAAATGCCTG
The DNA here is from genome assembly GCA_013436015.1 of Rhipicephalus annulatus. Taxonomy (NCBI): domain Eukaryota; kingdom Metazoa; phylum Arthropoda; class Arachnida; order Ixodida; family Ixodidae; genus Rhipicephalus; species Rhipicephalus annulatus. The sequence goes on along the minus strand of WOVY01013293.1, from coordinate 113,253 downwards.
TGTGGTAGAAACCTCACTCGATTTCTCCGCTTCCTTTTGCCCTTCCCCTACAGTGTCATTCGTAAGAGACGGGTCCTTCTTGAAATTACGGTGCGGAGCGGGTTTCCGTTGATCAGGTTTCTTTGAAAAGCCCTCTTTTCTTTCATCCTTTTCAACGCGCACTGCCCTGCTATGCAACTTTCGGCGAGTATAATACTCCTCAGCTAACTCAGCTGCCTTGTTTAACTGTACTTCCCCAAGTCTGTCCTGCAGCCAAAGTCTGACATTATCCTCGATGCAGCGGTAGAATTGCTCCAATGCAACGCATTCCACCACTTTATCGCGGTCGTCATAAACACCTTCGCCCTTGAGCCATTCGATTAAATCGGCTTTAAGACGAAACGCGAAGTCAACGTGTGACTCATTCCCCTTTTCAGCATACCGGAACCTTCGCCTGAAAGCCTCGGGTGACAACTTATAACGTCTCAAGAGCACTTCCTTAACCTCGTCATAGCTCTCAAACGCTTCCCTCGACAAGCAAGTTATCGCGTCAGGCACCTCGCCGGGAAGAAGAGCTAACAGGTTCTGCGCCCAAAGAGGCCGCTCCAAAGCGTTTCGCTCACAGACGTGTTCAAACTTGACGAGATACTTCGCCATGTCCTCGCCTACTACGAACGGTGGCAGTTGGTCCCGAATTCTAAAACCGCTGACCTGAATCGTCGGAGAAGCTACGCTAGGCGCCTGCAAACACTGTAGGATTGCCAATTCTAGTCGTTTCATCTCAAGGCGCTCCTGTCTCTCGGCCTCCTCGCGCTCGCGACGTTCACGCCTTTCAGCTTCCTCACGTTCGCGACGTTCACGCCTTTCAGCTTCCTCACGTTCACGAGCTTCGCGCCTTTCAGCTTCTTCGCGATCTTCTACTTCTCGCCTTTCAGCCTCCTCACGGCGTGCTTTAATATCCACCCAGGCCTCATCGACTTCCTCAGCCGACACTCCCTCATCCTTCATGATCTCAAGGATCGCTTGCTTTCGTTTCGCACGGCCCAAAGTAATGCCGAGTTCCTCACAAATTTCGATGAGTTCCTTCACTTTAAGGTTCTCCATCGTTCACACTAGCCTCTTGCTGTTTGCCCCTGTTAAGAATCTACTTGCCGTACCCACTATAAGCCTACTAGCAGGACGCGCAAGCAATTTTTCACACTCCCGTGTTTACCCCCTCCGCATTAACTTTGGTTTCAAAGCACTTCGACTTTGCTTGAAACGATCAAAGCTCACTCTAATGCTTCACACAGCCCTTCTCTAAACTACTACAACCTGAGCTAGAGTAGTCTGGTGAACTGAGGGGAAAACATCAGGCACTCACCGCATCCATGTCGCTGACGCCGGCCGATCCCGCAGCTGCCAACCACTGTTGAGAACGACGGCCGATCCCGCCGAAGCCACCACTGTTGCGAAGCCACCTCCGAAATCCCACCGCTGACCTCCACTGTTGCGAAAGACGGTGACGCCAAAATGGTCCTGAAGCGCCACTGCTTCCAACTCCGACGGGAAGGTCACCAGCCGTTTGGTAGCGTATGTTGCTCAGCTCGCGACTGCTTCTGCGCAGAGCTGATAAGACGAGCGGACGAGACGACGGTGAGTTAAACAAGGTTTATGTACAGCATATATACAGAGGCGTTACAATTTCGGCACTGGGGCCGACAGAGACTCGAAGAGCCGAGCTCTCCTCTCTAACACATAGGTCAGCTTTTCGCCTAAAACCGCCGACTCGCACACATGTCGGCTCTCCGACACGGGGACTCCTCTCCATAGGACTACCGATCGCGACGCGCCGCAGGGCTTCTTTTATTTACACCGGGTCCAACCAAAATGTCCAATCAGAAGCGCCGCTGGTCGTCAGGGCAGATTCCTCCAATGGGGTTGCCGCGCCATGCGTCAGACCACCAGACACGAGGACGCCGGCTCGCTGTCACGTGCGCCGGTGACTCAATGCACGTGGCCCAGAGAGGCGCCGCGCGTGTTCACGCCGTTGAGATGTTCGCGTCCGGGCGAACTGGCTTTGACCCAGATTGCCTTTTTCAGAGGCACGGACGTTTGACGAGGACTCGCTGGCATAACAAAGTGCACTATTACCTATCTCGAAGCGGTGCTCCTTTCCGAGGTTGTTGTACATTACTTTCGTTTTCTGCAGAATAATTTTAAGACCCACCTTTCTGCTCTCCTTGTCTAACTCCGTAATTATGAGTTGCAATTCGTCCCCTGAGTTACTCAGCAATGCAATGCCATCGGCGAAGCGTAGGTTATTAAGGTATTCTCCAATAACTCTTATCCTGCACTACTCGGTGTATGTTTAACATAATGTGAGTGTGTTTGGTAAACATCACTTGTCAAAATTTGAAATGGTTTCGTTGCTACAAGGCAATCGCGTTGGCAGCAGTGTGCCGTTGCCCAAAGGCTCACTGAAAGTCGGCTGCTGCGACTTGTCACAGACAGCCGGCAAAATAGTGGGGAAAACATCGAAATTGACCTTTCAGATTTGAGCTTTTGCAACAGGAAGAAGAGCGCCAGAATCGCATCGCGGCTGATGCATTTCTGATTGGAGCTTTAAGATAAGCCTGAAAGACGAGTTTCAACGATGATCCAGCCATTCAACATCCGTAGTCTCGAAATTACAGCAGAGAATCGGAGCGAATTGGCAAAACTAAAACATTGTGTGCAGTCATTCAGTTACATTACTTTTACATCACTGATATCGTCAGCCGAAGGAAATACATCACTAGAGATTAACACTCTAAACACAACCTCAATATTCCAATACGCTCAATAAACATGATGACAAACATAACGTGAAGGCAGCGCCGCCGATGAGCAGCCCTGTTTCGCGCGTGGCGGCTGGCGTGGATGGTTGTCTTCTGATGGGGTCCCGCGAACCGTCTCCCGTGGATTCCGTCGTGGCGAGTCGGACATCGGCGACACCCGTCGCGTTACCTTGTGTTTGTTATGTTCATTGAGTGTATTAGAGTATCGTACGAGCGTACGGTTTTATCACTATAGTGATGTATTTCATTAGGCACGACGATATCATCGGGGTAAAGTAATTGAATAAATGTACACGATCTGTTTGTTTAGCCGACCGTGCCTGACAGGTCTGTTTGCTCCGTGAGCGAGCTATTTTTTCGAGACCTCACACTTGTTAATCAGCGACACTTATTCATGGTACCTGTCTTTCGGGAGCCGTAGGAGCATATAAATTGCATTAGCAGTGGCGAATCTATGCCACTGCCAATAGAATCTTTAGAAGACGTTTTTTGGTGCGTAAGGAGTGTTTACTCAATGAGGTCACGGGATGCACGCAAGACAACCTGATAACACGATGATGTTCTTTATATCGAACGAGGGCACAATCACACACGAAGGAATCTCAGAACGACACATGGAAAGTCTACAATAAAGTTCCTTCCACGCGAGACGAAAGTCTGTCGTTATAGTCAGCGTGCTTCATTCCCGCGATACCAAGTCTATGCCCACACTCACGCGTACCGTCGTTGCGGTGATCGTAGCACCGGCCAACGTGCCGTCCTAGTAGCATCTATGGCACAAAGACGTCTTGAAGTGTCTCACCGGCTGGAATTCGATGTAGATGTCTCGCACTCATGACATCTTGCGGCCGTCCAGGTCACGCTCCACCGGGGCGAGCGCACGAGGTCGAAAGCCCCGACAACCATCGAAGCTGGCCTCACACGCTGCATGAACCGTCGTTTTCTCCCGTTTTTGTTTTAATGGCGCGCTCAGGGTTTGCACCTGTGGCTCGCTCATCACAGTCGTAACATTCTTCCCCCATTTTTCAGAAAGTTGCACGCACTCTGCTTTCTGCTGTCGAAGTAGTTCACCGAGCGTGCAACTTGACGATGCCGAATGATGTGGAGCTGCTTTTAGATTGACACAGTGGTTGCAGCCATTCATCTGCCTCAAAGTCCATTGCCGCATTGACGCTCAGACGCACACGTTAGAGACAGAGTCGCAGCAATGTGGGAAGCTAGAATGTCTAAGTGTTTCACGGACACTTATGGAACACTCCCATATACACTCTAAGATTTGCCGCTATTGCAGCGCATTATTTGCAGCATTTGTTCCGGTGTTACATTGAATATTCTCTCTGTTTCACCAAGGAGCATGTCGTGCACGAATTTGACGTGAGCCTATCTCAAAAATGAAAAGCGATGCAACTATTTGTGTTGTCATATGACATGTAACGATATCCAAGAGGCGCAAATGAGCATCTCAAAAGTTTATAGGCTGATTCTTCTTTCTTCCAAGTTCTCGCGCAGAACCAGCATTCTTCTTTTCGGCTAGCTTCTGGGTAACGCTGAGCCTTGTAGATGTTGCTGATATCCAACCCCTAGCATTGAACCATGAAATCTGTACTTGAGTGTCCAACTGGGTGGTACTCACAACACAAGCTTCATCTTGGTCGATGCCAATTTGTTCTGGAATGATACCGATAGCCATACGTACATTGGGCCCAAGGCGTTCCTAACTGCGCTAGTGCTTTGGGGGTTCAGTTTTTTTCTTGCCCGACATTTGTCCTTGCGGCTCTATTTTAGGAATGTTGACAGGCATGCCTTAACTTGAGCTTCTGAACGTTCATGTAAGCCGGCAAAACAGTTGTCTGGCTTGGGCCTAGCATGCATCAGCACGATTTCGCGGTAAAACCAAGCTTCGCGTAGCTAAACAGTACCATGGTTACTGGCTGCGCTTTACTTGACATCACTCCTGCTACCACGACCACTTGGCCGATCTGAAGTCAGACTGAGATCTGTTTGCAACCACAAACCGCCGCAAGCGGTGTTGCCGTCACATGCCCGCTTAGCACATGTAGTTGCAGACTGTGTATATGGCGCAACAACGTCAAGATGTTTATCATTCGTGTTTTTACGTTTGCCGGGCCAAATTTCGCCAAAATATGCGATATGTCTCATATTGGTGAGGGTGAACCCTATCCACCTGATCAGCCTCGTTACGCGCTGCCTTACGTTTTGCAATCTTTTGTATGTTTGAGACAGCCGTACTTATCTGACACTATCTTTTCTCCTTCCCGTCTCACGTGCTCACAGTCATTGTAATTTTTGCATATGTACTGCAGTTCGAAACCAATCCTCTCACGTAGCTCTTCAAGATCCTCTTTCAACATTCACTCTAAATCGGAGCAAGACCAACCACCCTCCTCTCCAAAACGATGTAGTACTTGCATGTTAACAGGCATCTTGAGTGTGTGTGATTTTTGGCGGGAAGATGGTAAGTGCCGATCCTGGCAAGTTACGACGCGTAAATAAACTTTGAACCGAATTAATGTCAGCAACCAACGTGTCACTGTAACCACACCTCGATCTACATCCTTCGGAATCGTCGAGTTGCACGCTCTGGGGACTACTTCAACAGCAGCAACTAAAGTGCGTGCAATTTTCTGAAACAGGGGGAGAAGGTTACGACTGTGACGAGCGAGTTAAAGGTGCAAACCCTGAGTGCGCCATTGAAACAAACACGCGAGAGAGAAAAAGATGGTTCTTGCAGTGCGCGGCCGGCTTCGATGGTTGTCGAGGCTGTCGGCCCCGTGTCCTGGGCGCTCGCCACGGTCGAGCATGACTTGTACGTCAGCAAGACGTCGAGGTGCGAGGCATCCACTTCAAATTAAACCGGTGAGACACGGCACGACGACTTTGCACCATGGATGCTACCAGGACGGCACGTTGGCCGGTGCTACGGCCACCGTAACGACGGTGCACGAGTGAGGGCATGTAGACTTGGTGTCGCAGGAGAGAAGCATGCTGACTGTAACGACAGACTTTCGTCTCGCGCGGAAGGAACTTTATTATAGACTTTCCATGTATCATTGTGAGATTCTTTAATGTGTGATCTTGTCCTCGTCCGATATAAAGAACGTATTTGTGTAATCGGGTTGTCTTGACTGCGTCCCATGACCTAGTCCCATTGAGTATACTCCCCTTACTCACCACAGTTAGAAAAGGACAGCAATAAAGTAGGCCTTAAAATTAATCAGCAGAAAACGAAAGTAATTTACAACTACCTCGGAAGAGAACAACGCTTTGTGATTGGTAAAAGTGCTGTTGAAGTTGTAAAAGACTGTCTGCTTAGGACAACTAAAAACCATGGAGCCGAACCACGAGACTGAAGCAACTAGAAGAATAAGAATGGGTTGGAGCACATTTGGTAAGCACTCTCAAATTATGACAGGTAGATTGTCATTATCCCTCAAAAGGAAGGTACATAACACCTGCATCTTGCCGTTACTTAGCTATGGAGCAGAAACATGGAGACTTACAAAGAGGGTTCATCTTAAATTGAGGGTGACGCAGCGAGCAATGGAATGGAAAATGGTAGGTGTAACCTTAAGAGACAAGAACAGAGCAGAGTGGATTAGAGAACAAACAGGGGTTAAGGATATCATAGTTGAAATCAAGAAGAAGAAATGGACATAAGCCGGGCATGTAGCACGTAGACAAGATAACCGCTGTTCATTAAGGGTAACTGACTGGATTCCCAGCGAAGGCAAGCGGGTTAGGGGGAGATGGAAGGTTAAGTGGGCAGATGAGATTAAGACGTTTGCGGGTATAAATTGGCAGCAGCAAGCACAGGACCGAGTTGACTGGCGGAACATGGGAGAGACCTTTGTCCTGCAGTGGACGTAGTCAGGCTGATGATGATGACTCACCACAACGGCGTATATGCCCCCATTCGAATCTTAATATCCTCTGATTGGGTCAAATCAGTTCATTAACAATTCCAGCCTCCTCACTTCATGGACTCATTTCCACTCCTGCACTTTATATTTAAGTGCCTTACTCTGTTTGTACTACCAGCAACTACACTGAAATGTACATAAGATCAAGCCAAGTGCAAATGCACGCTTTTAGCCTGTAGTATAATTTCTAAGTATACATGCGATCAGCACTATCATTGCACTTAGTGTTCCATAGGTGCAACTTCTCATACGAAATCCGTGTAACTGGTAATTTACCCCCTGGACTATATCGTCGCAATTGAGTGCACACTTGCAGACACATACTGATGAGACTCTGACTCTGAATTTGTTCTGCTGAATAATTGAGTTGCGGAAGCTTAAAAAGACTGAATATAGCTACTGTTCCTAGGCTAAACACATTTGGCTTTTGTCTTATAGTATTCCCCGTAAATTTGTGCGTGCCTTACCAAACAAATTAACAGAGAAGCCAAGGAAAGCATAGCCGTCATTATTTGCTCAACTTCAGTGCTGTAATGTAAATAGGACAGAATTAGAGTGGACGAAAGAGCACCCATTCCCTTTGTTGGACATGACTTTACAACCTTCAAAGTACGTCTGACGCTCTACCAATCTAACTTATCTGAGTGTGTCCCCATTAACTTAGTCGGTTATCTCCGGAGGTGTTTCCAGGTTATCTCCAGAGGTTGTGAGTTGCCTTCACAAAAGCAAATACAACCCTCACTGGATTGACCGACAGTGCCGAATGCGACCTCTGCGACACTGAAGACGACATCGACCATCTCCTATGCCGTAGACCTTGATTTGTCTCCGAGAGACAACAGCTTTCTGACGCAATGCGACGATTGACAATAGGCCACTCTCTGTGCAAATGCTGCCGGAGCACCGTCCTTGTCCTTAGTCGGCTCAAAAGGTATGAAGTCGTTTTGCCGTTTTTGAGGACTACAGGCCTATGTGAACGCCTCTAACTTATTGTGTAGTGCCACCAGTGCATATTCGTCAGCCTATTGACTGCCTTTTTCTTTTCCCGCTTTCTTTCATCTTTATACTCCCCTTTCCCGTTTTCTCAGCGTAGGGTAGCAAACCGGGTATGTGCCTGGTTAACGTCCCTGCCTTCTTTCTTGTTCTTGCCCTTCCTTCCTTCGTTCTTTCCATCCAGAGGTGTTAGCCAGTGCCAATTGTAGGCAAGTTGGACAGTGAGGAAAGTTTTCGCCAGAGGGTGTCACGTGGCATTTGCATCTAGCGGCTCATATGACTACTGTGCTAACCTAAGCTTTTATTTCTTTTGTTCATCCGTAGTGGCAACCTCGACCTTGTAGACTCGTTTTCATTGTGGCTTATTTTATTGTTAGACGTAACCAAATCCGACGATGAGACCAAGAAAAGCATAGCGGACACTGTCTTTAATTGTCGTGTGTTGCAATTATGACATCTATTGAAGCGAATGAAGGCAGACGAGGAGTCCCCTTTTCTGACTGTACGCTTCAAACCAACTTCTGAGTATCACCTCTAATGCTGTACCGGTTGTGGAAAAATCTTCAATCGTGCATTCCTAGGCGAAGCAGAAATTCGGAATTGTCTCAGATATTGCGTTCCCCGCGATCTTGCGCATCTGTACGGCATATAAACATTATTTCTAGTGTTTGCAGCTTTTCAACCTCTGTTGGAGACTCTGGCCATTCCATCCCTTCGTCTACAACGAGTCAGCTTCGAGTTCCTGCCTCTTGCTTGCCTTCTGGGGAAGGCGTGGTGCAGCAAAGCCTGGCAACGTGGCCTGCCCTTCAGTCTTCATTCGTTAATGGACTCCCTTCTATGCAGCTGCTCATCACTGCGCTGTCTACAATGGCGGATAAAGAGTGGTTGACGGACCGGATCTGGTCTTGCTTCCGCAAGACATGCCACCAAACTCCGGACCAACCAGCTGCCCAAGAAGTGCTGTGAAACAATCTCACGTGGGCTTACGTCAATGTTATCGTACAGTGCTGCGCCAGTTATAATCTCAAAGCTTAGATTAGCTCTAAATTTTATGCTGTTCGGCCGCCACATGTAGAAAGTATAGTTTTTAGCGACTGTCAATAATGTTGGACCCATATTGTTGATTAAATTACACAATAAGCGCGACGTTTCTCGCAACGCTTCGCCATGTTTGTATTTCCCCACCATATTTCACTGCAGTACAATTGGTCAACCTCGCTGACGTTTTTCTTGACCATGATAGACATCCATTCACATTGTTCAATGTACTGGCATATTGATGCTCTTTTGCTTTATTCTGCATCGAAAGTGGAGCAACTTGGCTAAATTCATCTGTCAATCTGTGTTACAGGGAGGTTATCTTCTGTGTGTGCATGTCTATGCTCGCGTTAGTGGCGCATCTTACGCTCTTCCATTCCACCCAGTAACTACTGAACTCGGTGATCCCTTGATTCCGTCTTGATGCTATTGTGTGGACGAGCTCGGCAAGTTCTCGTTTGCCCAATCAAGAAATTCAGCTGAAGTATCGTCATGTGTGGGTAATAGACTTCATTTCTTTGGAATCTGTTTTCTTCTGGTATCCCGGTTAGAGAGCGTCTGCTGCATTTGTATATGGTCCGTTGCTAACACTTAGTCGCCTGGTTATGGTCCATGAGCTTTGCCCAACTACCTGTAACATCCTTCAATCTGTTTCTACTGGTATTTACTTTCAAATTTGGCAGTGCGCTTTGCATGCGTTGGTCTTGCTTTGCCGTGCCAGTAAACATGCAAGAGCATCAATATGCCAAAAAGAGCACAATGTGACTGGAGGGTTATATGGAGGTGGGCCATAAATACGGCAAACAAAAACAACTTGCAGTATTATGAGAATCTGTTTCGACATGTATGGTACGTAATGCTTGTCATTGTTATTCCGTCTGTTACAGTAGTGTTCCTCTTTATTCTTTTTGTAGAAAACACACGCGCCCGAGGACAATATGCACTTTTTGAGTTAATTTTTTTCCCCGGGAAAGTTCTAGAATGTTAATTGTCAATCAGGGGATCGTAAGTACGTGCTTCTTAGTGCCTGTGAATGTCTTGAAGGAGGCTTTTTTTTTTCGGTTAGCCTATAGGATGTTATGTGTCTGGTGGATCTAGCCTTGCAAAATTAGGACACAATTGCCCCACCCGGTTGGGTTTTCCAAGCTATGCATGTTCGCCATTGTTAGTGTAATAAAAATAAACGGGGTGAATACATTTTCTTAAATCAATTGATCACTATCAACTGATTTAAGAAAATGCATCGTCAAAACCAACGAAAAAGCCGTTTTTTACTGGTTTTGACGATGCATTGCGGGTGCCAACATCTAAGGGAGTACTGTACCTCGAAACAACCCTTGATAAGGTTAAACTTTTGTCTGACGTCACGCCTTGTCACGTGGGCGTACTGTATGGTTGTTTCGAGGTAAAGTACTCCCTTAGATGTTAGTACCCGCAGTGCACCGTCAAAACCAGTGAAAAAAGTTGAGGCCCTTATCACCCATGGTAAGGCTTAACTTTTGTCTGACGTCACACCTTGTCACGTGGGCGTACTGTACGGTTGTTTCGAGGTAAAGTACTCCCTTAGATGTTGGCACCCACAATGCATCGTCAAAACCAGCGGAAAAAGTTTAACCTCATCAAGGGTGATTAGGGCCTCAACATTTTTCGCTGGTTTTCACGATGCATTGCGGGTGCCAACATCTAAGGGAGTACTTTACCCCGAAACAACCGTACAGTACGCCCACGTGACAAGGTGTGACGTCAGATAAAAGTTGAGCCTTATCAGGAGTGATAAGGGCCTCAACTTTTTTCTTTGGTTTTCACCATCTGTTCTGGGCAAGCCAGATCATCAGGGGAACCCTTGTCTCTGATTCCTCTTACTAAAAGCACATTTGACCCGAAGATTCTAAGCAATGGGGTATGGTCAGACGTTTGCTTGATCAAACGAACTGGGCACATTATCGCGTACTTTCACTACGTTTAAAACGTTTTAAAATGGTCTACCGTTCTACAGCGATGATGTGTAGAACGAAAGCGCCCAATGTAATCAACGACTAAAATTGCGTGTCTGTCCGTGTTTGTCACCTAGAATGGATATAAACAATAAAAAAACTATGAAACTTACTTTTTAATGTTTAATAAAAAAATAAAATCTCATACAGTGTTGGAAGGTGAACCTACCTCCTCCTTTCAAAAGGCAAGCGTCTTAAGCGTTAAGCTATGCGCCGGCATCTGTAGAGCACGAGCCAGTAAGCCAGGTAACTGCACCGTACTGATAATAGTATACTTCCTACGGCTTCTTTGTGCGTCTTGTGCTACTGTACGGGCGACGTGAGTGGGCCAGCCAAGATGCACCAGGGTTTCTGCAACTGTTTTTAATTGCAGTAGCCGTGCTGTAGCTTAACCATACTACACCTTTACTCATGACTCGAAAGAAAAAGAGATGCAGAGGGGAAAGTCTATGGCCCATTCACAGCGTGGAAATAGCCGTACACCGAAGCTGTCCATGAGTGATGATCTCTTTGCGGCATTCCTTGCAGCCACCCTTGGTGCCCTCAGTAGTACCATGAACTCTTTCTTACTGTGTTGCCTCGGCTTCGTGACCTTGCATTTAGGAGCCTCCACTTCCATCAACACTGCATCTTTGACACGATGACGCTCATACGGTGTCTAGCGAGCTCGTGTGATATCCTGAATACACCGCTATAGATTTAAATGAAAGAAAGAAAAAACTTTATTGATGAGCTCTCCAGCGAATGCGCTGGAAGGAAGTGGTCTCCTCTTCACGGGAATTCACATGCGTTTCTCGCCGCCTGGCGCCTCGTCACGAGCAGCAGCTGGTCTTCTAAGGCGGAGCTGCAAAGCAAGATCTTCCACTGCTCTCCAGGGGACGGGACAGCTTGGAGGAGCATGCTAGGGGTGGGGAGAGAGAGGATCAGTGGCGGGTGCTTTTGGTTGAAGTTACGTACTCCTGTCTTCTAGTGTTCCCCGTTTGTGGCACACAGGCCATTCCTGGCTGTGTGCCAGGAATGGCCCGTGTGCCACGAACGGGGGCTGCTGCATGAATGGCTCGGCTGCATTCTTTAAAGTATTCTGGAGTGCAGAATGTCTTTGTTTCTATCTCACTATTGCTCCCGTTTTTCTAACTGTCTATTGTTGTCTCTATTGCTCACGCTTAAGCACGTGTACGGCATTCACACTTCACATGTGCGCCCTGTACCTTCATACATAAACGCGACGTGAATCCGTATCCACACGCCACACACGCTGACGCGTTGTAACGCGTACGTGTGGTTAGAGCTTAAGACCGCTAGGCTATAAAAAAGATTAACCTGTGCCTCCCCGGCAATGGAAGAGAATAACTGGAAATGTGCTACACTGTACCTTAATAACAGCGATACTTGAAAGTAGCATAAATGAATTTCGCTGCAAATATTTACACTTCACAAGCTCCATGCCGACGGAACTTCGTTTTCCGGTTTCCTCGAAGTGGCGTCACCTACTTAAGAGGGGACGAGGGGGGGTGTTCCGGCACACTAAATATAATTTGCTCAGGACTAAAGTTCTTGTGTTGTCACAAATGTAACTTATTAACCGTAATTTTTCCTTCGCGTAACATGACAAGAGTATTTTTTTTATTGGGTGGGTTGGGGAACCCGCTTCAAGAGAGTTCGTATGGGGGCGGGGGAGTGAGCGGAGACAGGTAGCTTGGGAACTTATTCTGTGTTTTGAGCGAGTTTTTTTAGGGGGAGGGGGGTTGGTGGCAAGGGGAGGCAGGCAGTAATATTAGGGGGGCAGCTACTTCTCCAATGGCAGTGCCCCTGATTGGTAACATCTTGTATGAGAGGCGAAGATTACCTTTGCTACGGCTTTGCCGGCACATTCGACAATGGCTTGGAAAGATTCTGGGGCATTCCAGCCCACGAAACATTACTTCAAGCACCTTAACTGCTTAACTACTGTAACTACCATTAACGTTGATTCCTTACAAACTTCAGATCCTTACGAATATGTGAACCAACATCAACTTCGCTCTCCAACCCAAGGTGCTCCGTTCGATAATTTCAGCAGGTATATAAGAGCTGCGCGACATCAAACAAGGCCCGAAAAATCCAAGTATTCAGGTACGCCTTGTCCAAAAACAGTTTTTTTACTGCTTTACATGCAACTACTGTTTTATACCAGAAAAATGACGAGATGGCACCTGCATGCTAAGTTGTAAGCTCGCCTACGAAACATGTACAATTACTACTTTGTGCGGGAATGTCCGTTTCTCCACTTGTTGTTCAAAGGGGTGCATATGACAAAAAAATATTGGGTTTAAACAGACATTTTCGCAAGCGTACTTGTCCAAGCCCCCCCCCCCCCCCATTTCTCCATGAAGGTAAAAGCATTTGTCGAAACAACTCTGCCAACATGCCATGTTGAATATTCATCTCTTGAAGCCTTTATCTACTGCTTTGTCTGGAGTTCCCTGTTTTAAGCACGTTTCATATGTTATTCCGATGTCTAGGTCACTACTTTAAGAATGAGTTACAGAGCAACGCTGTGTACTCCATCAGGCTTCAGTCAAGGCAGCAGAGAAGAACTCGAATGGCCGAGCACCAGCGAACGCCAAGTAAGAAAACGTAACGCACAATCTACAATTTATTTTTATGTGTTGCAGTAACCACAAAATTTATAACAAAGAACGTAAACGAACACAACAGCTCAAGTCCCTGGACAAAGAATCAGTTCAGAAACCTGCACGTGAAGTCGGGTCTGATATCGAAGCTAGATGGGAACTCTCACTTTACTGGGCAAAGACGGCATGTGGTGGTAATATGAATTAAAATGAACGTATTGCACACTGTTATGGTAAATTGAACCAGCTATATGTAAGCAACCATATGCTTCAGCCAAAAGAAGGAAAAAAACACTGAAATGGTACATGCCTAGAAGTACTTGTACAATATCTTTCTTCTATTGCTCCACATTTATTATCCGCAAATGTGCAGAGCAGCATATAATAAGAAATTAAACACAATCCTCAATACTTCTGAAAATCGGCATGTTTCCCTAATGAGAGCATTAAATATATTTTCGCCCTCTACTAGACTGACTGATGCAAGTAAACGGCATTGCTTCCTCAAAGGCGATTTCACACAAGTCAGCACCAATGGGCTTGTACTCCGGCTGTCAACAACTCCGCAACTAAACAACTGGTCACTTTTTTTTCGGAGAACGCCACGGAGTGCATGAGCAGCACTCCTTCAACCACAGGCGACCGGCAGCCGTACTTCACTTACTTGGGCGGGCTTATGTGGTCCTCTCAAGTTTTACCCGACTACATATTGATGAACATGGTTAAGAAAATGTGCTCACTGCATTTATCTATCACACAATGGTGGGCATGTATATATATATATATACATATATATAGATAGAAAGTAAGCAACCGGGTGGGGCAATTGCCTGCAAATTTTGCAAGGTTGGTTCCGCTGGCCAACTAAAACATTCTCAATCCTAGCTGGCAAAAACATGCCCTCTTCAAGACAACCAAAATTCACTAAGCGGCACGTACTTATGATCCTCTCATTGACAATCAACATTCTAGAACTCCTCCCCACCAAAAAAAAATCACAGCACATCCACAGAGTGAATGATGAGTGACGCGAAGCGTCCGTCCGTAAATTATACGAAACCGTCAACTATACAAAAACCAATAACGCCATCTAGCGATGTTATTTACAAAGACATACACACAATGCAATCTAGTGAGCAATTCTTAAACTAGAAGCGGCTACTACTGCAACGTACCGCTGCGAGGGACAGGACCCCAACCCTAAAATCCACGACCCTATAAAAATGCACTAGCACACCCAGGGTGCTTATTGTCCTCGGGCCCGTCTATTTGTTTTCTACAAAATCATATACAGAGGAACACAGTAACAAACTAAATAAAAATGGGAAAGCATTACGTGCCATACCTGCTCTCATCATAGTGAAAGTTTTTTTTTCTTTGTCATGATTATGGCCCAGCCCCACATACACTCCAGTCGCATTGTGCTCTTTTTGGCCTATTGATGCTCTTACATGTTTACCGGCACGGCGAAGCAAGACCAAAGCATGCAAAGCGCAGTGCCGAGCTGGAAAGTCAATACCAGCAGAAAGAAACTGAAGGATATAACAGGTAGTTTGAAGCTTGCGGACCCCAACCAGGTGACGAAGTGTTAGCCACGGACCAAATACGAATTCTGTGTACGCTCTCTGACCAGGATACCAGAAGAAAATAGATTTCAAAGTAATGAAGTCTAATACCCACACATGACGATACTTCAGCCGAATCTCTTCATTGGACAGACGAGAACCTTCCAAGCACGTCCACACAAGAGCCTCAAGACCAAAGCGAATTGGAGTACAGAGTTCACAGGTGAAGGGGTAAAATTGAAGAGCGTAAGATGCGCCAGTAACACAAGCAAACACATGCACGCACAGCAGAGAGCCTCCCTGTAACACAGATTGACAGATAAATTTAGCCAAGTTGCTACACTTTTGATGGATAAATAAGCAATAAAGCATCAATATGCCACTACAATGCACAATGTGAATGCATATATATCATGGCTAAGAAAAACGTGCAGCTGGGTTGATCAATTTAACTGCAGTCAAATATGGTGGTGAAATACAAAGATGGCGAAGCGTTGCAAAAAACGTTGCGCTTGTGTAATTTATCTTACAGTATGGGTCTAACATATCTGACAGTCGCTAAAAACTAGATTCTCTACATATGGCAGCCGAACAGCGCAACACATAGAGGCGTGATATAATCTAAGCCTTGAGATTATAACTGAAGCAGCACTGCCCGATAACACTGACGTATACACCCACGTGAGAATGTTTCACAGCATTTCATGGGCAGAATGTGGATCCGGAGTTCGGTGGCACGCCTCGTGGAGGCAAGGCGAGATCCAGTCCGTCAACCATTCTTCATCCGCCGTTGGCGACAGCGTATAGTGATGAGCAGCTGCGTAGAAGGGAGTCTCTTAACGAAGTGAAGACAGAAGGGCAGGCCACGTTGACGGGCTTTGCTGCACGACGCATTCCCCAGAAGGCAAGCAAGAGGCGGGAACCCGAAGCTGACTTGATCGTTGTGGACGAAGGGATGGCATGGCCAGTCTCCAACCGGATGAGAGCGAGAAGCTGCAAGCACACCGAGAATTCATGTTTGTGCGTCGTGCAAATTCATAAAGTACGCACAGCAACGCAATATTTAAGACAAATTGGAATTCCTGCTTCGCCGAAGAATGGACGAACGAATGGGGATATTTTTCTACAGCCGGTACTGCATCGCACTTGATAATCGGAAGTTTTGGGTTCCGACCCCACGCACAGAAAGGGAGATTCTTCGTCCGCCTTAATTCGATGTCATAATTGCTACGCTTGACCATTCAAGACAGTGCCTGCTACGCTTTCTTGGACTCATTGTCAAATTTATTTGGTTGCGTTGAAGAATGAAATAATCCACAATAAAAACAAGTGTACCAGGGTGAGGTTTCCACTACGGATGAACAATAGAATTAACAGCTTAGGTTAGCACAATATTCATGAGCTGTCTCATGCAAATACCACGTGACAGCCTCTGGCGAAAACGTTTCTCACTGGCCACCTTGCCTAGAAGTGGCGCTGGCTAACACCTTTGGAGATACCCGACTAAGTCGATGGGGATACTTGTACCAAAGAGTGATAGAGCGTGCGGACGTATACTTTGAAAGTTGTGGGGTCAGGTCTAACAGATCAAATTGGTGCTTTTTCGTCCACTTTCATTCCGTTTTATTTATGTTACGCTACAGTTGAGCAAACAATGTCGGCTATGCTTTCCTTGGCTTGTCCATTCCTCTGGTAAGGCACACACAAGTTTACGGGAAACACTGTATACATAGGACAAAATCCAAATGTGTTTAACTTAAGAACAGTAGCTACTTTCAGCCTTTGTAAGCTTTCACAACTTAATTATTTACGAGGATAAAGTCACAGTCAGGGTCCATGTCCCATTACCATATGTCTGCACCAGTGTGAGCTCAATTGCGACGATATAGTCCAGTGGGTAAATTACCAGTTACACGCATTTCGCATGAGAAGTTGAACCCATGAATAACTGAATGCAATGATAGCGGCGACGGCATGTATACTTGGAAATTAATCTACTGGCCAAAAGCGGGCATTTGCGCTTGGCTTGACCATATGTACATTTCAGTGTAGTTGCCGGTAGTACAAGCATCGTAAGGTACTAAAATATAAAGTGCGGGAGTAGAAATGGACCCACGGGTTTGACCCAATCAGAGGATATAAAAATTCAAATGGTCACCTGGGCATGTATACGGTCTTCTAAAGATTCTGTTGGCAGTGGCATAGATACACCACTGCTAGTACGGTTTACACGCTCCCAGGGCTCCCGAAAGTCAGGTGCCGTGAATAAGTATCGCTGACTAACATGTGTGAGGTCTCGAAATGATGACCCGCTCATGGAGCAAACAGACTCGTCAGGCAAGGTCGGCTAAAGCAACAAATAGTGTAGATTTGTTCAAATATTCTACACAGACGATATCGTCAGCCGAACGAAATACATCACTAGTGATCAACAAGCTAAACGCAAATTCATACAATACTCCAATACACTCAATCAACACAAGAACAAACGAAAAGTAACGCGAAGGTGGTGTCGCTGATGTTCGACTCACCACGAGGGGATCCACGGGAGACTGTTCGTGGGACACCATCAGGAGACAACCACTCACACCAGCCGCCACGCGCGATATCTTGTGTCCGTTGTCATGTTGATGGAGCGTATTGGATTATATGAGGTTGTGCTTGGAGTGTCGATAGCTAGTGATGTATTTCACTCATCTGACGATATCGGCCATGTAGAAGTAATGTAATTGAATAAAGGTACACAATGTTTTAGTTTTGCTTCACCGCACCTTCTGTGCCCGTTCCCTCCAAGAGTCTGCCTTCATTTCGAGACTACATATGTTAAATGGCTGCAGCATCGTTGAAACTTGTCTTTCAGACTTATCTTAAGGTTCCCATCAGATACATAAGCCGTGATGCGATTCTGGTGGTCTTCCTGTTGCCAAAGCCCAAACCTGAAAGGTCACTTTCGATGTTTTCCCTATTATTTTGCCAACTCTCTGTGTCAATCCACAGCAACCGACTTTCACGGAGCCTTTGGGCAAGTGTACCCATCTGCCAATGCGATTGGCTTGTAGCAACAAAACCACTTACAAATTTGACAAGGAATGTTTACCAGACTGACTCACATTAGCTTAAACATATACCGGGTAGTGCAGGCAGCGGACAGTGGGTACAGGTATGCAAACACATGGGCCGGCACACGCACATGCTTTTGATGGATTGATATGTCGGGTTTAACGTTCCAAAACCACCATATCATTATGAGAGACGCAGTGAAAGAGAGCTCCGGAAATTTCGACCACCTGGGGTTGTTTAACGTGCACCCGAAAGCACGTGCTTTTGAAGTCCGTTATCAGTGCAACAGTGAACTACTGGGCGTGTTGGCGTTGCACGATTTGAAATAAAAGCTTGCGCAAAAAATACGACAATAAAAATACACCCACGAAAAGGGAGGAGTCGTGCGTGTGTCCTTTTTCGTACATCGCCGTTCTTTGCGCCTAACTAATATATCGAACCATTCTCGGTGCCGCTTTCACACCGCGAAGTTTGAATAACTTACCCATAGGCGTGAGAAAGGTTCCCCTTCAGGTACGGGGGGGGGGGGTGCGGCGCCCCCCTCCACGGTTAGGTCAATGCATGAGGGTAGACTTTGCACACACCCCTCTCCTAAGGTACCAGGAAGACTGCCACATTTTCGCCCTCACGCCCCCCCCCCCCTTCCCCCATGTGCACGCCTACGAACCCACCCCTAGCACAATGCTGCGAGTGTCTAGGTCTGCGCAGACCACAGAAATTGTCGCAACACACCTTCAACATTATCTGCTAAAATAGGATTACAAGAGATGATCAGACCAAGTGCTGCACAAAATTTTATTATATGATGTCTCACCAATGCTTGGCGATATGCAAACACGGACTACGATAGCAATCAGCAGAAAAAGAAACGCACTTGACCAAGTCACTGCAGGCTGGCAAGCAAAGAGATCCAATGCTCTTATGAAGGACGTTCGACCGAGGAGGTTCAGAAAGCGAAGACTGGGCGATGTATGCAACGGACGGGCGAGATTGCCAGTTTCGTGCACCAAACGCCATGGTTGGTAAGCTAGAAGAGAAAATATGGTCACATGTTAACCATGTGACATGATGCAACTGTTTTACAAATCTTCCGATATACACCGACATCTAGCGATAGACACTGACATCTGGTGGTATACCAAGTTTAGAACACCTTGCTGCACAGCGAGGGCAATTATATATGCCATTTTACATTTACACAGGAGGAAGATTACAGTTGTATTCAGTAGACAGCGGACTGAAAATGCGAGTGAAATACAGATGCAATTGCAGCATTAGTACTATTCATTACAAAATCATATGCTGTGTTAAATATGTTGCGCTTGGTGGTACAGTACATTGATA
Source organism: Rhipicephalus annulatus (assembly GCA_013436015.1). Classification (NCBI taxonomy): domain Eukaryota; kingdom Metazoa; phylum Arthropoda; class Arachnida; order Ixodida; family Ixodidae; genus Rhipicephalus; species Rhipicephalus annulatus. Next base: position 93,908 of record WOVY01013293.1, on the reverse strand, counting down.
AAACTTTTGCCAAGAGGCTAAGCCAATTTCTATACTAGAAGTGGTCTGCCCATTTCGATCCAGCGCTTGATTAAAAACCGAGTTCATAGTACGGAAGCGCGCGCAGAGTTCTCCTTTGCTGGAGGGGGGGGGGGAGTCGCAGCTATGGATTCCTCGATCCGCGCGCCCTCCTCCGCCGCGCGCATCAAGGAACCTTATAGTCGCAGCCCCCCCCCCCCTTTTTTTAATTTATGGGGCACAGACTTCGCCTATCGTTTTAGGTGACTAAGGGGTGAGCGCCCTCCCCCATCTCTTCTAGGCCCCCTTCAGGTACACACCTATGCCAGTACAGCGCTAAGCGAATATAACGGCATCTACAGCTTTTCCAAGCTGCTGCTTCGTTTGATTGGAACACTGCTTAAGATAACCACATCATGCCACTTTGAATCTGGCTTTTAAAGCCATTGCTAACGCAAGCAACACTCTCGTCGAAAACACGAAAACTTATCACGAACTGAAGACTGCCGAAACTCAGGGTTTTGCATTACTTAGCGCTAAATCGCCATGTTGATTGCATGAGCGCTGTATACCCTTGTTACTCTATGTACTATACTCCCGAAGCCACACCGGATATGAAGTTGTTTTTTTTTTCAGTCTAAAGACTGGTTTCTGGAGATAACCACGGTAAGTCGTGGCAAACCTGATCTCTAATGATATTGTTGGATCCGATGTACGTGTTGGAGTCAAAATTATGCCTATAAGACGGAAACTGAGGACTTCCCAAACAAAAGTGGGCGGTACTTAGCCCTAAACTGCCCCGTTTGAAACGGCGAGTACACGACATACGCTTACACGAGTGATTGAACTTCATCGAGCAGAGGTCCATTAATTAAAGTCTTTGCTGCATACTGCGTCTTCGTCCCCACCATCTGTGCTTTCTCTTCACGATGATCCAAGTGCGGGGGCACACTGAATGTGCCGCTTGTACGCAAGTCAGCGCCGCTAGTAGCCGTGGAGGCGCGTGTTGAACACATTTGTACCTGCTGGCGTCACAAAACAAGTTCTTGTTACGAGCTGGCAACTTCCATTCTGCCAGAACGAAACCCTCACTATGGTTCATATTCTAGGGACCATACCCTCACTATGAATTACCGGAAGCCGAAATTCGAGGGGCCGTTGAGCTATGATAGGCAGCTATAATTAGAACTAATAGACTAGAATCACGAAAATGAATTTCAAGCGGCACCACGCAATTGAGTAGCCATCAATTTAGAGAAAAAATTGACTTGAGACCCAGGTTCTGGCATTACTGTTAGCATTTATGTGCACCACAGTGTAGCAAGAAACTCATTCCAACAAAGAAAACCCTGGTGAGTGTACACATTCCATAAGATAAGCCCCATTTCCGCTTGAGTACAGCCACCAGAAGCCTTTGATAGCTCTGCAGTGCGACTGTGTTGATGAACGGACTGTAAAGATTAGCAACTGTAAGAAGCGAGGCAAAAGACAAGAAAACAGGCAAATGAACCCATTTCGAGAAGTACAGCCGGTCAAATCTAACTATAGCACGCCAGGGTCGACTTTTCTGTGCGTCAGCGCCGTAAGACGGAACAGAGTTTGATAACAGGGCGAGAGTAAGCACTTGCCCAAAAAGCGAGCTCAGCTTGCCAGCCTATTCGTCGATATCAGCGCGCTGCAGATTAACCGCGCTCTACTGCTTATCTCATCAGCGCTGGCGTATTTTGCAATGTTATTTCCTTTATTAGTGGTTGCAACGTACAGAAAAGAAAATACCGAAAGAAAATATTCGCCTGCCCATGCTGTTGTGCAGAGCTGAGCCCGCTTTCGGGGGCACGCTCATACGCCTTTCTTTGCGATTCGGCTGCATCATACGGCGCGCTGGCGCACAGGAAAGTCACCGCGCTCGCCCGCGCTTGAATTCTACCGCGCGAAAAATTGCTATTAACTAAACACGTGCGCCTACCATGGACGGCAGCCCCAACCCCAAGGCCTAAGTGCTAGCTTTATCACTGCAACGAGTAAGCTGCCAGGTCACTGTGGTGGGTGGCTGGATTTTGGCACGGCTATTTTAACCTTTCAGCGAACGATGGCCGTGGTTGGCAAGGCGCTCGAAACCAGGTGGCCCTACGCGTTTGATGTAGTACTCTCCACGGAAATACGAGAGACATGCTTACTCGACGCAATGCAGGCAGCGCGTTCGCCACAGACCCCAGAAGAGCTCAAGTGGCACCACGGGGCATGTCGGCGCGTCGGCGCTCCTGGAACGAAAGCAGGACTTGTGGAAGATGAAAACACGCGTATAAAAAATAACGCAGACTCACGAATAAAGCTTGAGCACGAAGAATGGCTAGTACATGTCAACTCTTACAAAGCAGCCAAGTTGAAGCTGCAAAGAAAAAAAAAGGCAAGTTATTAACACTGCAAAGCGACCACGCAAATCGTGAACGACTGTAACACGCGTGAAGGCGTTACGAAGACGATAACCCACCTGCGCTCTTCCCGTGGGAGGTACTCGTCGTGACGCGCTGTGCAGACCACGGTGTTAGGTGCCGACATGAAGTTCAGACGTTGCCATTTTCTTGAAGTGCGGGGACAAGCCGAGGTTAAGTGCCGGGGCGCCACGTTGAAACGCGACATATACGTACTACGACTATCGCCCGCCCCGAGCCTGAAGCAGGCCATTTCATATGGCGCCGAAGAACTGCCGTCTGCAGAATGCACAGCGCGACTGGCAGCGAATGAAAAATGGAGGCGGGCAACCCAGGTGTAAAATTTGTTTAACGGCGATTCTACAACATTCGCGCATGCGCTGTTGCAGCTACATCTTGTAGCACTATAATGTCATGAAATCGGTCTTCGCCGTGTCATTGACGAGATCTACGCGTGCCGCATGGTGCGCAGAAAAGAAATCAAAGAAAATATGCACGTACACGAAAAGAAAACCGCAGGATACGGCCCACACGGCATGTCATGTTAGGTCTCGGAAGGCGCCTCTTCATTGCCGTCGCCTGTTCTCGTACACCTTGCGCTCTCGAATTTCAACCAAACTGCAGGCGTCACTTCCAATCATGCGACGAACGTCGGCAAATAATGAAGCTACTTATATTTGTAGTCATTGTTTCAACTTTCGTCACGCCACATTTTTTTTCCTTAGTTGTTGCAATAAGAAACCACGTATACGTTGTTTCTTTTACTTGTACCTTAAGTCCGCCTTTTGGGGACATGACTACAAACCTCTGCCGATCTCCCGAAGGTCGCAGGTTTGATCCCGGCCATGACGGTCGCATTTAGATGGAGGTGAAAAGCCGGAGACTCGTGTACTATGCGCTGCCAGTGCGCGTGCATGTAGCATGTAAGCAGGATAACCTCTGGTCATTAAGGGTAACTAACTGGATTCCCATAGAAGGCAAGCGGGTTAGGGGGAGACAGAAGGTTAGGTGGGCAGATGAGATTAAGAAGTTTGCGGGTATAAATTGGCAGCAGCAAGCACAGGACTGAGTTGACTGGCGGAACATGGGAAAGGCCTCTTTTCAGCAGTGGACGTAGTCGGGCTGATGATGATGAAAATCCAGAAACCCGTGTACTGTGCGATGCCAGGGCGGGCTAAACAAAATGGTCCAATTTCCAGAGCCTCATAATCATATATATCGTGGCTCGTAATATAAATATATTAAAATATTTTAAATCATGCCGGAAGGTTCTCAGAAATTTATCACACGCGGGATAGGCATAAAGAAAATAAATGAAAAATGCTGCTAGAGTTTTACGGTCAGCATGACTTGTAGTGACTCTTGATATATCTGCTTTAATTTGGTTGCAACTTGGTTACGACGACTCGGCCGTGAAATACAAGGCGGCCTTGGCATAGCGATCCGGGCAAGAAGGTCGTTGAAGTCTTGGGCTGAATTTCAAAATAGATGAAAAATGAAGGACTTCCAGAAAGTCCTAAATCGCGCCAGTGGATGCCATTTGAAGCTGTCGCTGTTTGCCGCTCTGTCGACCGTGGCGCCATTTACGATGAGGTCGGATGGAATTGGAGAAAAGAAACTTTAGTGGAGCTACAGTGTACTAGAAGAGGGTAGTGGAGCCCTGCAAGGAGGTGGATCTCTTGCAGGGACCAGGCATGGCGGCCGCGTTGTGGTATTGGTAGACTGTACGGAGCTGGTCGGACAGGTAGGATTGCAGCCATGCACCCATCTGGCCGAGATGGCATCGGGGTTATTGTTCGTGCCCCTCACCTTGCAATAATTGACCTTGCAATAATTGCAGTGACCTCACCTTGCAATAATTGCAATATATCGTGTCCCATGAAATCGTCGGCTCAATTACGCTGTCGTACTCGATCGAATACGAAAAAGATCCTTCGCAATACGTTGTCTGGCGAAGCAACTTAATGTGTCCAATGCCACATTGCGAAAACGGTTAGCCTCTCACATTGGGCCGACGTTGTTGTGGCGCTACCTCTTAACGTTATTGGTACTCGACATTCGCGTTCGGCAGCCACTGCTTGAAGGACGTGCACCCCTTTTACAAGTCAGCACTTTGTGTAGTTTACGCGTGCTACTCCTCTGTAGCACTATTCTTATATATACTATGTCATACCAACATGTCAAAGTTACCACCTTTCGAACCTTAAACCTTTAGCAGAGATGTGCGGGAGGGGGTCCTTTTAATCACAAGCTGATTGGAGAATTGCAAGTGACGTCATATGCTTGGGGCGCTGGCGGCGTCCGCCGCCATCTCGGTCTCTGTAGTGGTGCAGATGTTCTCTGGTAGCGAGCTTTATATGTTCTGTGAAAACCGCGAGCGGCGATGAGAGGCTGTGTGCGTGACAGTGCGCATGACGCGGCAGTTTGTTCTGGTAGAGTGCGATTGAGCACGCAAAAACCACCAAGATGGACGCGGTGCCGTTTCGACACTGGCGCCATCTCGGGGGCCCCCGGGCATCAAGAAAAGGAGGGGAGGGGGGCGCTCCCCATGTCCTTATTCAGTCCACGGCCGGACTAGACTGCACCTGCGCGCGCTTCGAGCGTGCAGTTGCAGTCTAGCCCAGCCGTACTCAGTCGGACCTGTCTCGTGATTTCACAGGCTCTTGGGGATAATGATGGCCTTGACCCCAAGATAAGGTGGCAAGAATTTTAGCCACTTTGCCCTAGATTTTTTCCCTTCCATACAAGCACCAACAACTCTCTCTCCCAGCCCTTTCTCACGCCCAGCAGGCGTCTGCTGCCATTTTATTCTTAACTTGGTAGATTTACAAAAGCCATGAACGTCAAGGCACGTTATCCACGCATCTTTCAGCATACAGTATGCTACCTTGAAGCGCCTGTGTACTGCCCGACCCCGTTCAGTAGTGAGCAAGGGGCGCGTTTCACCGGCGTTAGGGCTACCGCCCCGCCCCCCCCCCCCAAAAAAAAAGACGAGCGTTAGCGAATGTAAGATTACTCGGTGATGCTTCGATGGTTGTAGGTGCTTGAGAAAAAAAGAGGGCGACATCTGGAGACTTTAATGATGACCAAAAACCTCTCGCGTTGAATTCGAAGAAATGGGACTGGACTAACCTCTGCCGTGAATTCTATAATTTGAACTGTTACCACGGGAACGCTTTGAGGCAGTAGAAAGGCAGATTTTTTTTTGTCGGGGGCCGGGTGGGGATGGGGTGATATTTTATGAGCGCGCGCTAAACTGAAACTTTTCAGGTACGGGATGAGTGTCGATGGCCGCATTTCTCTATGTTCGCCAGCTCAGTCTTTTTTTGCGCAAGATGCGCCGCTCACTAGCATTGTGTGAAACTACACGAAATCTTCGCAACGTAAGTGATCATGTGCGACTTTTGGTTACATCGCTTGCGACAGCAGCGCATTACCCGCATCATTCTTCACTAGCTCTACTAGAGCCGCAGTGTCAGAATGTGAGTGATCTACGACACCATCGTTAACATACCGACTTTCGTCATGCTTATTATGACTGAATAACTTTGGACTTTTGCGTGTTTTGAATCGCGGAGGTCGCACATTTTATTCATGCACTAAGATATCGTAACGCAAATAACGAAAAAGAAGCATTTATGCGATGGTGCAAATACAGTGCCAGTTGGACGTAGAAGTGTTACAAAGCTTTTAGCGGCAACGTCGCTTGCAGAAGAATGGCAGAATGCACTAATAATGTGGGCCGGATCGACAGCCACAATCGGAGCTGCAATGCGTCATCTTACCTCCAGGTTGCTTATTCCGGCTGTTCGTGCTGTGCGTTAGGAGAGTGAATGAATTTTCTTTGAATACTTATGCGAAGAATAATAAGTGAAGTGGACATTCATAAGGCTTTGCAGTTCGTGTGCGATAAAATGGCGGCCACCTCTGCGGCTTTGGCTGGCCCAGCATCACGCCTTGTAGCTGTGAGCAAAATGAAGCCCAAGGAGCTCGTGATCACCGCTTACAACGAAGTTCAAAGGCATTTCGGCGAGAACTACATTTGAAAGCTAGTGGAGAAAGCTAACAGCGCCGAGATTCTGTGCGATTGCCCATACATCCAGAGGCACTTTATAGGCCACCTGCAGAGCAACAAAGTGCGGAAGTTCCCGAAGACACCAAACCTGTTTATGGTAGAGAGGTTGGAATCTCAGGAAACTGCTCATGCTCTGAACAAACGCTTGAATGTGAGCGGACGTTCGCCACTCAAGGTCATGCTTCACGTGAAGACTAGAAGCGAGGAACAGAGAAATGGCATCGAAGCAAAGGACGCAAGCCAGCTCGTAACGTTTATTGTAGGAGGGTGTTCTAGTCTAAAGTTCACCGGCCTGCTGACGATTGGCATGGTGGAGCCTGTCAAGAGCGGCCCTAATCCAGCCTTCGTGTGCTTAGCGAAATGCAAGAACTTTGCAAGAAGTTGGGGTTCTATGCATCAGATGTGGAGCTCAGTGTGGGCATATGTCTGCTGATTTTAAGGAGGCGATGCAGAGTAGTACAAGTGTTAGTGACCGGAGCACCATATTCGTGCATCGAAATTATCCGCAGAAAACGCCAATTCCCAAAACCAAACAACACCAAGACGAATCGCTGCCTCCATGGCAGCTTCTCTTAAATGCGATAATTATGGCACATTGTAGTTGATTGTCGTCCCTCTTGAAATGAATAACGCATACTGTGTACAGTATTGCCTTTATGAATTCTTGGTCTGCAATGAAACAGAGCCCAAGGTCTCCCGAAAGTATGCGTTGGCACCGACAAAATGAATGCAATGCTAATTGTCACGCTCAACGCAGGCCTTGTGTTTTGAGTGGGCCACCGTTCCTGTTGTTTTAGGAGCCAATCTCTTTAGGCCCCACCTCGCCGTCGCAAACATGGTCATCGCCGTCAAAGTTCCCTGGCAAAGCACCAACTGTGGGGTTTCCTTCTGAAGCGGGAGACCAAATGTGAGAGCCTTAATGCGTCTGCAAGATGCAAGAAGGGCGATAATGCGATAACGCATGCAAAACAAAAACAGATCTGCCTCGTCGATGATGGACGCTTCGAAACCCGAGATCTAAACGCAGTTTTGAACAATTTTTGTCAATATTTCAGGCTGGCATGATTTGGCACCTTGTGGCGTACGAGTGTACTCACTCTACTTGTAAGCTGAATATTGTGTGCGGCAAGGAAATATTGCAAAGGAAAACAAGGAACGCAATGGATATTATATATCTCTCACAGTCAGGCTGTTAATAGTTTTACTTAGGCATTGCCTTCAACCTGGTCATAAGATACAAGGCGACCACTGAAATAGTACATGATCATGCTTTTAGACAATGTGCAGATAACATAAGCAGTAATGACTCAGGCAGGCTTCTTCTCCCAAGTTATCATATAGTGGAGAAGACAGTTTTACGTAAGATTTAGGCACACCTTTTGTAGTTAAGAAGTACAAAAACATGTTCACCGTCATCTCAACCATACCTAAATCATTTCAAAAATGTCAATTATCTCTGCAAATCTATACATATGAAGCAAAAGAAACTACAAAACAAAAACATCTTATTGCATATTTCGGTGTCCAATTTTTTACACATGTGTTAATCTCTCCATGCTCTTGTGGTCTTTGAGGTTAACTTTGCAAAGCATCAAGTATGGATTGCAGCTGACACAGGAAAAAGCATGCTCTCCTGTGCGAGTGTGAATGTGCCTCATAAGATGACTGAGCGAGGGCAGTTAACACAGGTAGCACTGGAAGAGGCTCTCGACCAAGTGGAAGTGAAGGTGTATTTCCATGTTTCCGTCTCGCTACCTCATGTAGGTGCACAATGCCAAGAACGAGAAACCTGAAAAGCCAAAGGAAAACACCAAGGCAATTCCTGTAAGCCGCATAGCACACTTGCACGGAAACTTACTACAGCAACAAGCAATCAAGAGCTACTGCGCCGGTAACTGAAGTACACACCAACCTTGCTCCATCCACATGCTAGTGCTGTGGCGACAGTGCTGTTTCACTACATGTCTTATTCAAGTTCCCATTGTGCTGTACATATTATGCTCACGTGAGAAAGTATGCTGGCAATACACAAAGGCCTGACTAGGGTGCGATTGAGATGCTATACTTAAACATCCGAACTTATTTATATATGTCGCAAGAAATTGGGCACTAAACCATTCATTAAGCTAAATATCACTTTCTTTTTTTTGCACATAGAGGTACCAATACAGTATGCACATAGCCAGCATCCCATGAACTATATGAAATAAAATGCGAATTTAAAAAGTTGATGAGAAAAAGAAACAGGAAATGTGGTAAGAACAAACAACTCATTTACAAAGGCTAAATTACCATCACAGGCTGTGGCGGTGAAAAATACAGGCACATTTCTGCGTATTCTTGCTCCATATGTGATGGCACTTTTAGCCACAACATCTGCTATATTTTTATAGCACTTAAAGACAGCTTGACATTATTACAAAATAATAAAAGAGACTACTTGCCTTTTAATGACATAAGGGATAAGGGAACAGACATAACCACATACCATATTAATTCTTGAACAGTCTACTTTGAACAAGTAGGATGGTAATACTTTGAAGCTACATTTGAAAAGCCACTTTGGCATGCCTGTATGTTAAGCCCTTTAATGCCTTACACTGAACAATGCACTCACCAACTTCACCAAGCACAATATGCATTTGAGGCATCAAATTATCCTTCGACATACCGTAATTACACGAATCTAACGTGCACCTTTTTTCCGGTTAAGCGAGTTCATAAATCACATGCGCGTTAGAATCGAGTACGAACAAAAAAAATTACGGTCAATCTATTGCCATCAGCAAATCCAAAATGGCTGCCCCCACGTGCGTCGGCATGGCGCGTCGGCCATTTCTGCCCATGTGTTTTCCATGTGCGGCACTTCGTACGTGTGCTGAGGAGTTCGTCATCTAGTAGTGCCTTGGCATCGACGGTGTGGAAGGGCTGACTCCAAAAACCCGAGTGCACCACGATGCCACTTTTAAAAGAAGTCATCGCTTGTGCAGAAACGGACGGAAATCGGGCCGCATCACGGTCGTTCGAAGTTCCCGAAACGTGCGTGCGGGACCGGAGGAAACAAAAGCAGAAGATTGTCGATAGCAAAGCTTCACGCAAAGGCTTCAGTGGACCACAGCAGGGTCGGTTTCCGCAAATTAAAGAGCTGCTTGGCGAGTATGTGCTTGAGCAGCGAGCGGCACAGCGGCCCATGACGACAGAACTGCTCCAAGTGCAGGCTATGCAATTAGTCTTAGAAAAAGGTCTAATGCGGAGCCAGTTTAAAGCAAGCAGGTGCTGGCTAACTAACTTTATGAAGAGGAAAGGCTCCCTCCGAAGGGGAACATGCATATGCGAAAACTTTTGCGGAGGAGTACGATAAAAAGCTTCACAGTTTTCAGAGATTCGTCCTAAACTTGCGGCGCAACAACGGCTACCTGCTTGGGCAAATCGGGAATGCCGATCAGACGCCTCTTTACTTCGACATGCCTGGCACCACAACCGTCGAGAAGAAGGAGGCGAAGCAAGTTCGCGTGCTGACATCGGTCCACGGTAAAACTACAGTGACGGCGATGCTCTGTTACACGTCAGATGGGCACAAGCTTCGCCCGTACCTGATATTTAAATGGAAGACGCTCCCGAAAGGAGTCGTTTTTTGGAGTGGTGTGATCGTGCGGGCCAGCGAGAAAAATGGGTGCGCGTTGCAATCGATGTCTTACGTTTTTTTTTTCGCGGTGGAAATCGGGTGCGCGTTACAATCGAGGGCGCGGTAGAATCGAGTAAGTACGGTAAGCAGTAATGCAACCGAGGACTTCTGGTTTGACACAATTTTCGGAGCAGAAAATTTTTCATTTTAAGCACTTTTCCACCCACCTGTGGAGAAAGTTCCCACTCAGCTGTCATTGCAATGGAGCGAGTGTTATGGCAAAGTGGCCCAAGGTTGTGTGGATACTCTCATTTTATAACAATGACTTCTCCAATCGCACTCTTTTACCACTTTTCTTTCTTCCCAGGAAAACATGCCACTATCACTTGTGAGTTATGAAACTTGAGTTACTTTCGAAATCTCAATTTGCTTGCTCTCTCGCCGTCATCTTTAATCAGCAAGCCCTCTCCTTCCCTGTACATCGTTCTGTTCCTAATAAAACCTTGTGGACCACTTACTTTTTATGCCTTTTTTGTTTGCATGAAAACAAGACATGTGTTCTATGAGGCGGTGCTTCTGCAGAAAGGAGGCATTACCGTGGTCACAGGAAAAGGTACATTCTCGTGTGTGGATGCGCATGTGTTTAAGGAGGGTCACTTTCTGCGAAATAATGGATTGCCCTTGCAAAATGCAGACTCCTTGCAAAAAGAATGGCAACACTGGGTGGCGGCATCCATCATAAAGGAAGAAGCGGCCAAAAAAAGGGCACATTCGTCGAGCTCTGTTCTTGTATATTCCGCCTTCGTCATGGTAGGGACGTCCCATGCGGTTTTACGCTAAGTTGCAGCTGCGCTCTATCTGCACGAGGTGTGATTCCATCTGTATGAGCGCTATTTATACATTTCCCATTTGTCTAAACCCTACTCCAATGCAAGCATGTCATGCCAGAGTATAAAATTAACCTATCCAGCGGAGAATGCTTCACACATTCACACAGCTGTACACGAGAAGATAGCCCCGCCACCGTGGTCTAGTGGCTAAGGTGCTCGGCTGCTGACCCGCAGGTCGCGGGATCGAATCCCGGCTGCCGCAGCTGCATTTGGAGGCGGAAGTGTTGTAGGCCCGTGTGCTCAGATTTGGGTTCACGTTAAAGAACCCCAGGTGGTCAAATTTTCGGAGCCCTTAACTACAGCGCATCTCATAATCACATGGTGGTTTTTGGCTGTTAAACCCCACATATCAATCAATCAACACTAGAAGATACACCATTTTATAACAATGTATAATTTTACACTAAATAAATACAATCATTATGCATTATTCTACCTTTAGAAGGCCACCTTGATATGTCAAAAAAGTTATTTTATTACCTTGGATATATTACAAAACATTGAGCTAATTGTTTTTCATGCTTTGCCTATAAACAATAAGATAATGGGAGAAATAAGTTATTGAACTAAGAATGGTGCAATGTTCCTTTGATAATGGAACAGAACAGAGACACATTTAAGTGAACTTAAATAGTTGTTGCTGAACAAGTAGCAGTGTGAAAAAAAAAAAGAACTTTGCCCTGGTTATTTCAAGATTTCGTTAAGCACTATAAGATTCTAGAGAGTACAATGCATAATGTAGTAGTGCTAGTAGTACAAATGAATGCATTAAAGAGCTCGTTACGCAGGATTTTCAGTGTCAGTGTCATTGGTTGTAAAAAATTTAAGTGCTGTCAGTGACTATCTGTAATAAATCCAGCAAAATGAAAAAAAAAACTCCAGGCCTGGATAGAAACTGCAGCATCGCCACAGAGAAAGATGAGAGCGCCATTGCTCCATTTATAGAACTTCTTGTAAACTAGCTTGAGTCTATGTGCTTGCAAGGTACCCACTATTCCACCGATTGATTTGGTGGCTGATGAAGAATTAGGGCTAAGCCCTTTATGATGGGTTGGAAACATCCAACGACCCACTCAATAGCAATTCATATTGTATGACTAGTTACACGATTCACACTCAGTAACACTTAAATACTACTTTACTTTTTTACCCTGCCACATTTTTTATATTAACGCAGTTCCCTCTTGACATAACACTTGTACAGGGTTTTTCTGCGTAGCAGTTTCGAGCACCAGCATGGCTCTGTGGCAGAATACTTGTCTTCCACGGAGAGGACCCAGGTTCAAATCTCATTTCCCTCAAAGCATTCTTTCTTAATTAGATTTTTTTTTCTTATCTCATGCGATAGCTGTTACGGACAGTGGCGGTGGTGGATAAGTACGGCATTCTTGTTGTGATCTCGTAACAGTTGTCACTGGTAACATTAGGTACGAATGAGGAGGAAACCAGAGAGCTTTTGAATGGCAAGAAGGTGTTCTACCACAGAGCGACACCTTCGCTTCAAACTGCTTCACAAAAAGCACGATGTGAATGTCACGTCAGTTTGCCAGCTGGCTTAATGACAAATGGGGTGCTTTTTGCTAGTTCGCAAAAAAGAAAAAGAAGTAGATGTTCGGGAAGTGAAAATACTTGGTAGGCATTCTGAGATAGTTCGAAATGGCTAATGCTAAGTGCACAGTAGTTTGTTTTTTGTGACACAGTTAAAGTGCGCGCCAAGAATAAAAGCTAGACTAGCGATGGTGCAGGCGAGGGACGCTTTCCTTGGTTATGCTGCCACACTGCAATCTTAACGGCAAGCCCATGGTCCTCCAAACAGACGAGGATCTCTTTTCTTGCGTTCACTGTAACGAATCCTTTTCTTGGAAAGAGAACTTGATGATCCACATGTGATATTGTCTTCAAAGAAGAACCCCCTAAAGGTCAGATGCGTTTTGGATTAAGGTGGGAACATAAAAGTAACGGTTTAATCAAATTTTATTGGCAACATCTGAAGTGTATGAAATGTTCATTTGGTGCCTCTGCAATTGAGTTTTGAGAGCAATCTGCCAGTATTCATGAAAATTGAAATGGAAGTGAAGCTAAGTGCCTTTGTGTGTTTTGTAGCTATTCCATGAACGCAGTTTGATTTCTCTTGAATGTTGATTAGCTAAACATACAGACATGACCCACTGAAGTAAGGCTATTCAACTGTGTCAAATTCTTGCCTTTCTCTCAAGTTTATCAGCACAGGGTCGTTTCCTTTGAGTTTTATATGAGTTTTCTCTTGAACCTGGAAGTAAAGTTTCAGTGTATTGTATTCAGCTTAAGGGGAGATGCGGGTCGAAAAACGCGAGTTTTTTTTAAAATTACCTATTTTTTATTTTCACCTGTTTTGATAAGATTAGTACCTCTATTGTTATGAAAAAAAAATGATACAGGTCGAGACTTGACTGGAAATGCTTTAAAATTTCATCTAAAGAGCACAAGGTGCCTGTTAAAAGGGCCAAAGTGTGTAGTCTTCAAGCACCTTGCCGCCGATAATGCGCCGCCACTAGCCATTGTTGATCGCATGAGTCGAAGAGTCGAGCCTCACTCTTCAAATAACAACAGTTTCTCTCACTGATGCAGTGCAAGAAATAATAAAAAGAATCACTTCTGCGCGTTTTTCGAGCGCCCCGACTGGTTTATCACAAGGTACGAATCGGAAACCGCTATTGGTGGCTGCGCGCCTGTATCTGCTGAGAAACCTATTTGCGGAGTCCATGTCTTATCGAGCAGCGCAGCTGAACAATGCTTTTCTCGAGTAATTATCTCCGCTATGAATGAAAGAAGGCATTGCTCGCAAGTGAGAGCCGTTGTGCGGCGCGCTCTATAGGAATAGGCTACGAGCAGCTGGTCCGATTTGCGGCAGTTGTTGGCTTGCGAAAGCCAATGCATCAAAGTCAATCACACTCGTCAGCCGGAAAGTTCGTGATGCGGCAATGGATGATGTCAGCGCCAATCTTGAGAGTTTGAAAGAGCTCGCAGTGACAGAACTTAGCAGGGACGACATTGCCATTATGTTTGACAGTATGTGGTACAAACATGGCTACAATATGGCATGACACAGGACTTAGTTTCGATTTCACAGTCTTGTCGAATTTCTTCCTAGCTTGCAGTTGGCACAAGGCTCTGCCAGATGGAGCGGACATTTGGCAAGTGTTTCATGGCCCTGTCTGTGAGCAAAATGTCTGTGAGGAGTCAGCTCAAAAACGCCGAGAGGGACAAACTCATGGTGCTGGCGTATTTTCGTCGCAGTGGCCACTACAAGAAGGATTGTTCTTTTTGGTGTGCAAATTTCATCTGATTTAATAACGCTAAAGAGCTTATCGGGTCGTCTTGGCCGCTGGGTGCTTCGTTTACAAGAGCACAACTTTGATGTCATCTACAGGTCTGGTAAGAAGCACCAAGATGCTGATGCTCTCTCTCGCAGCCCTCTATCCAACCGTAATAGCCCACAGTCACTGATTTCCACCGCAGCGTTACCCATCGCAGGTCTCAGTTGGCTAAGATCCAGCCGCCCTTCTACCCTTGTGTCGCACCAACGCATCAACCCTTACTGCCGCTCCATATTAGCGCGCTTAGAAGGTAGATCCACTCCTCCGAACGCCGGACTTCGCCGACAACTGAAAAAATTCAAGCTTCACGATGGTGTTTTACATCGCTATATTTACCACGTTGAAGGAAACAAATGGATCCCCGTTATACTACGTTGTCTACAACGTCAGGTTCTTGAGACATTCCACGATGATCCTGCTGCTGGGCATCTCGGCTATCACAAAACGTACGACAAAATACGCTGTCGGTTCACCTGGTTTGGCCTCTCATCCGCGATAGCCAAATATGTTTCTTCGTGTGCCTTATGTCAACGGCGGAAACGACCCACTACTGCTCCTTCTGGCTTTCTCCAACCTCTTCCTTGTCCCGCTTTGCCATTCGAAGTCGTCGGGATAGACTTGTACGGCCCCCTTCCCGTGACTTCCAATGGAAATCGTTGGATTGTAATGGCTGTTGACCACCTCACTCATTACGCGGAAACCGCCTCACTGCACGCTGGTACAGCCACTGAAGTAGCTGATTTTTTTCTGCGTAACATATTTTTGCGCCATGGAGCTCCACGTGTTCTGCTCAGTGACCGCGGCAAGGTCTTTCTTTCCTCTATTGTTGCTGAGGTTCTACGCGCCGCCAACACTATCCACAAAACAACTTCTACTTATCATCCTTAAACAAATGGCTTGACGGAATGCTTTCATCGTACCCTCTCGGACATGATTGCCATGTACGTTAACCCTGACCACTTGAACTGGGACGCCATTTTGCCATTCGTAACGTTCGCCTACAATACAGCTACGCAATGCACCACCGGCTTTTCTCCCTATTTTCTGGTCCATGACCGCTCTCCAAGTGTAACTCTGGACGTCTCCTTTCTTTCGGCTTCTGCTACCTCAGCAAGCCCTTTATTCACACAATGTTTGTCTCGCCTCGAGCACTGCCGTCATCTGGCCCGAATCAACACACCGTGCTGTCACCTTTTCCCCAGGAGACGAAGTTCTTCTGTGGACTTCCGTGCGCGTGCCCGGCTTATGTAAAAAATTCCTCAGTCGTTTTATAAGGCCTTATACGGTGATTGAACAAACGTCCCCCGTTAATTAGCGAATCTCACACCTTAACGCTCCCTCCGACCACCGTCGCCGTGGGACAGAAATTGTGCACGTTTCTCGGCTGAAACTGTACACCCGACGCAATTCCTAATATTGTCTCTCGCGCGGCCAGGAGGCCGCTTCCAGCGTGACGGGGAATTAGTGTGAGCGCAGTCACCGACTCTTTTTTATCAATTGGACGTGTCATCATCATCTGTATAATTTCCTCATCTGTACAGATCATCATCAGTGTGTGACAGCTCGAGCTCGCCTCGAATAAAGCTCTTCCTCATAATATCTTTCATAAATACTCAATTTCAACTTTAAAACTCGTTTTTCTCAATATACAAATTTTGACATTTTTTTCAATGTGCCCCTCCTTTTTCGGGCATTTCTAGTGCTCGAATCTGCATAAAATTTTGCCCAAACTTTTTCCAAAGTATCAGAACTGCAATTATCTAGCTTAAATTTCAATATTTTATTGTATAATAAAAATTGTATGTATACCTTTACTAGGGTAGGTTAAATATGGTCTTTTTACATCTATAATTTTTCACGCCTATTACATATTTTGTATGTGCTTCTTAATTAGTTATTTGCACTCTACACTTTATTCAAAGCATTATGAACTATGAATGATAAAAAATTACAGAATTTTAGGGATGAAAAGAGGGGGGCAAAAGGGTTATTGTTTTCACTTTGTCATGTTGCAGAGCTAAAAGTGTGTAACTTGCAAGAAAACTAATTATATATTTGAAATCAGCACAAGAATTTCCATAAACAGCTCAAGTTTCATTGCTCTGGGGTGAATATAAAAGAAAAAGTGTCTTAGAGTAGCATCTCCCCTTAACATACTAGTTATCCTGTTAGAACCATACCCACCAAACTATATGAATATGTAAGCTCAGTTTAACGAAACACGTCTATTTACTTCTTTAGTTTAACAGTTTCACTGCTCAGCTTCAGGGAAACTTACCGTCAAGACCACAGGGAAATCGATGTCACAAGTTTCTAGAGCCTCCGTGACACATCCTGCAGGAAATATAACACAAAGCACATTCCCACCACAGTGTACCTACAAGCGATATTCACAGTCACTGTCTTCTTTCTCGCCATTGGCAGCATTGTATCACTTATCTTGTGTATTGTAATAGAGAGCTTATCAAAAGGGAGTTTAAGGGCAGCGTGCAATATTATCTCGTTGAAATTCTTTACGAAAATCCTTTCATGCAAGCATTGTAGGGGTCTATCATTAAATCTACACATCTTTGCCAAGATTCAAGTGTCCTGTATTTTGTATATGTACAGCAGATGCCAGAAAAAAAAAAACATCAGGTTAAAACATGAAAGGTGGAAATTACTTGTGCCCGGTTAGAAAAGACAAATGTCATCAATTCAGAGAGGCATGCTTTTTGGGCACTGCGAAGCTGTCGGCCGTCTCTGATGCAGCGGAAGTGTAGCAAAGAGGATTTTCCGTGGTTTTGTAAGCTTCCGTGGTCGACTGTACATTTCTTCTTTTACACTGACACTCAAGAAGTCTTACCGAATACGGGGAGAGGTCTTTCTCTCATTTTATTTTAACATTATTATATTGCGCATCGCTTATGCAAAATCCAGCATGAGATTCCCTCTACCTCCTAATATGTGTGTGTGTGTGTGTGTGTGCATATACATATAGTGTTTGGGTTCATTCAAGCTAAGCTACATTTGCATAGTTCAATAGACGTACGTTGGAGTGGGCTAACGAATAAAATCAATGCAGCTTTTAATAAATATGCCATCTTATGCCATCAAAGTAAACACATTATGGTGGACATAAAAGAAATACTGCATCATGTCGTACTTCATACACGTAATTTGAAAACCATGACATTAATTCCCTTGAAGAGGGAATATTTTTTTTACCCTATTAGGAATGCACAAAACTTTACTTCCATGTACCTACAGCTACTTACGAATTTTTCTAATGAAGCTAGTGTTGGTTCAAAGTGAAGCACGGTTGTGTGGATAATCATTTCTCAAGGTGGCCTCTCATTGCACATTCTTTTATGGCTCTCCTTTCCTCTTACGAATTTATGACACTTTCCCTTGCAAGCAGCCAAACTAACTTACTTTTTAAATCTATATCTACTCTTTCGCTGTAACCCCCCGTCAATAAACTCTCGCCAACTTGGACACCTCCTTTTCTTTCAAGAAAGCCTGTTGAGTACTCACTTTTTACGGCCTGTTGGTTTCATGACAACGGGCCACGTGCTCCATGAGTCGCTGATTCCGTGAGAAGGATGCACTGCAGTTGTCACAGGAATAGGGACGCTCTCCTGAGTGGGTACGCATGTGTTTAAAGAGGTTCGCTTTTTGCGAAAATGATTTGTTGCAAATGTCACAGGAAAAAGGGCGCTCTCCTGTGTGGATGCGCTTGTGGTTCACGAGGTAGCGTTCCCGTGAGAACGATGCACTGCAGCAGTCACACAAATAGGGACGCTCCCCCGTGTGGGTGCGAATATGCGAAGAGAGATCTAATTTCCTAGAGAATACAGCTGGACACAAGTAGCACTGGAAGGGGCGCTCACCCGTGTGTGCGCGAATGTGCCTTTTCATGTTTGCACTGTACTTGGTCACAAAAGTGCACTGTCGGCAGGAATGCAGTCTGCCTTGGACGGACACGAGTGAATGACACCGCTCACGGGATGCCGAAGACAAGGAACCTGCAAAGCCACAGGGAATACGGAAAATAAAGCATAATATGGAAACCACATATTACTGCAGTAGTAATCATGCAATGACACACAGCATGTTTTACAAATGTTGCCATCTCTCTCTAAATATTTCATTCACCGCATTGTAGGTTGGCCTATATCTTTATACCTATAATGAAAAAATCGGCTGTGGTATAGTAATATATACTATAAAAGATAGTTTAAGATGAATGTGATCGATATCAAGCCATTCATGTGTTGCAAAAAAAGTCATGGGAGTGTTTTCAAAAAGGAGCAAAACACTGTCACACTGTCTCATTAAGGCCCTATCTTGCAAATGCATCAGTGGGTATTTGGGATGAAACAGCCAAAGCAAGGTGCACAGGTTATCACTTTTCGAGTTGTGCAGAAGGAAGTTGTGCAAACCTCATTTCAGCACGAAACACCAACTGAACCTTTTGTGAGCCTTCATGGCGCTGTGGTATGTTCTTGTAAAGCTTACTTTACCGCAGGCACCCACCACTTTTTTTTCTTGTCCGTTGTACGGAGCCTGCTTTTGCTGTCAAAACTATCGACTAGAGCTGTTGTTCCTGAATATGTGCAAACTTTTCCAAGAGGTACACAATATGAAGTAAGATATTTCCATGCACCAATATCCACAACGGCGCTGATGGTTGAGCGGGGTGATTTGGCAGCAGATCGTTCGATACATTTATCGTTCAAGTTATTCAAGATATTTACGACAGCCCATAATGACTGGCCGCTATGAAGTCATCAACCCCCGGAAACAAGACAAAAAGGTGGCAGGTCTCGAGCGGAGAAAAATTCAGACGCTATCATTAAAAAAAATTGAAATCAACACCAATATCACACTAAACCCACCCTTTGAAAACACGATAAAAATATTTCCTTGAGATTATAAAGATTTAGGCAGGATATGAGAGACTGAAGTGTTTCACTAATTGCAATGGGTGATGTTGGAGAAAGCTTTTCTAGCGGATGAGAGTGGGACACATATGTAGATGTCAACAAAGGGTTGACACATGCAAAATATACTGCCAATGCACAAGAGCCTTATTTAGATGGAATTCTGATACTGTGCCTAAAGAGCTAAATTTCTTAGTTTGATATGAATACAATAGACAAAAGCACATTAAAGTACTTATTGTACTTCCGTTTCTTTTTTTCAAGTCGAATGCTGCACAGCAACTATGTTCATTGTTCAACACATGAAACATGGCAAACAAAATACAAGAGAAAAAAGTTAGTATAATGAAATCTCAGAAAAGGCGAAAAATTGTATGCGACGAATTGTTAGGCATCAAAGTTTTCGATGGTCAACATTGATGGCACATTTTATGTGGATTGCAGAAAAAATTTATTCCCTATAGCACTGTTCACATATTTTCCATTAAAGGGACACTAAAGACAAATAACAGTTGATGTCAGAGTGAAAGCTAAAGTGAATGACACCGTTTAAAATGGCAAAATTATCAACAGCAGTGCCCTACTTACTGAGAAATTAAGCTAATTGTGCCACAGACTATGCGCCATGAGTGGGATATTTTCAATATCATTGCGATGACATGAGAGCATCCAATTACAAATAATCCCTAGTAATCAAACTAGCTGCAATTAATAAAGAACCTTCGGTGCATTAAGAGATGCAATAGAATTCCACTCGTTAATTTGTTTGATTTATAGAAAAAAGAACAGCCTGACGTTTACGGGGATCGGCATGAGGGGTTCAGAAGTTCTGTTCTCGCCTGGTGAGGCTGGACAGGTGGTGCCTTCTGGCGGGGCCTAGCTGAACCAAGCAAGCGAAATATTGTTCAGTGGCTGTTGCTGCTGTGGCTCCCACTACCTTTTCTCTGCTGCTAGTAGTGTGAGCAGCCTCACGCAAAGGCGGGCAACATTGGGCATGGCAACAGTGACGTGAGAAAGACCACTTTCAGGCAGGTGGTTTGAAGTGCACCGACGCGATGCGGCCAGCAGTGCGGCATGCAACATTTGCGCCGGCGAGGAGACGCGTGAGCACATTCTATGCCGCTGCCAATCATACCAATCTGAATGATGGGCTACACAAGTCAAGCTCTCTCATTTGGATTTACAACTTACACAAAAAAAGATCCTGGGACCTTGGTCGAGGGTCACGCATACGAGGAAAGCCACAAAAGCTCTCTCATGCTTTTAAATAACTACCGGGCTTCCCAAGCACTTGTGAAAGAATATCACGAGACCATGCTGTGTAGTCTCGAGCTGACTATTTATCCATTCTTTCTTACTCTTCTTTCTTTCTCTATTACTTTCCCTTCTATTATTCTCATTTCTCCCACCCCGAGTGGAGGGTCGCCAACCAAGCCAATCTTGGTTAACCACTCCGCCTTTCCTCTTTATTTCTCTCTCTCACTAAAATGTGATTTTATTTCAAAATAAGCACTTTCTTCACACAGAAGTAGCGCTACAAAATTTCTGGACCACTCTTTTAACAATCATGATTGACTTTGTATTTGCTTTTAGTGTCCTTTTAAGGTAACCATTCTACTTGAATGGAAGCATAATGATATTATAGAATACAAAGGGAGATATTCACTACACGTTGTTTCAGACACATAAATGACCAAACACACATGTAGATATTCCAACTTATCGTAATATATAACTTATCATACGGAATCAAGACAATTGCTATAATTTCATCCTCACTTAGACGGTCATATAAGCTAACATGGTACCTTGGATATATTCTGAAACAACGCGTTAAACTTGACACACTAACTACTTTTCGGCATCACCTCAGAGGAAAGCTATATAATGGGAAAACCAATGACTAAATTAGAAATGGTATAACATTAGGTGATGGAAGTGAGTAGTGGAACATTTAAGCAAATTTGAGCGACTAAATGGCACAGTAAAAAAAAATGAAGTTTGTTGGTCTTTGAAGATTCTCTTGAGCAATATACATAGATACTCATAGGTTTTACAGCAAAAATGACAGCAAAGTAACACCAGACAGCTGCTGCACATCTATAGCATTATTATTATTCATTTATTACAGCGCAAAATCAAGATGCCACTGACAAGCATTGCAGTTAATTACACAGCAAGCTGTTTCTCTTAGTGCATAGAAATAGAGATATGTAAAGACATGCATTTATCAATACCTAACTTGAACCAGAGCTTTGTTAGACAGAGAATTTCTTTACTCTGATTCAGACACCCACACTGCACCGAACTGTATTATCCTCTTCGCAGTTTCTGGTTGGCTAACGCTTACAAAGGTCTATCTTCAACTTCACTCGTGCATTACATAATTCAATTCTTAGCAGAAATCTATCAACATGGTCACATCACCCTTACACTCTACTGTTCATAGCGTATTAAGCTGTGACATTAGCATAAAATGGAGTATGATTTGTACGAAGAGGCTGGTTGAACGCATTTTTGGAAAAATCCAAAGCAGACAGCATCTTCACTTGTTCATAGAAGGAGTGGACACATCTGCAACAGCACAAATACTACTGTTAAGACCAGCACAAACAACACAGCAATCTCAAATATATTTTTACTTATTGCGTCAACAAAGCTTGATGGTTGAAAGTTCCTTACTAAATTACACTTTTTAATATTGCAATTGAGTGACCACTTTTTCAGTAATTAACAGGTGATACAAATTTCAGCACTGCATATTTAAGAGAAATATGAAAATGAAAAATTGATTGCTGTAGAATGTAACATGTGAAAGAAACATATGCACAACAAACTAAACCAGTCCAAAGAATATTTGTTTCCTCTTTTTACAGACTATATATAAGCCGAATATATTAAACAAAGCTCCTGAAGCTAAACAAAAAATCGTAATAACTGTATATGTCATCAACTATAGATTCCATAAAACTGAGAGCGTTGATTGATTGATATGTGGGGTTTAACGTCCCAAAACCACCATATGATTATGAGAGACGCCGTAGTGGAGGGCTCCGGAAATTTCGACCACCTGGGGTTCTTTAACGTGCACCCAAATCTGAGCACACGGGCCTACAACATTTCCGCCTCCATCGGAAATGCAGCCGCCGCAGCCGGGATTCGAATCCGCGACCTCCGGGTCAGCAGCCGAGTACCTTAGCCACTAGACCGCCGCGACGGGGCAAAACTGAGAGCGTAGAATGTTTCTTTTGCACATTGTGGCACATTTCGGGAAATGTTTTTCTCGAGCCTTATCAATAACGAAGTGCTCGATATCAGAGAAAATGCACTAGCCAGGCTTAAATCAATGAGTAAATACAGCTGTATGCAATATGCTCTCGTACCACACTGTTCCCCTTTTCAATGGAAACATGCAAGGAGTTTTCAGCGTTATTACTCAGAAAGATGGATCTGCAGAAATTTTCAAAAACACGTGTCAGTAAATGTAAACAGCACAGGGTTGCAATGAATTGATGCACTGAAAAACAAGCCACATTATTCTGTGCAAAGGTAATGAATTACATTTCACTGGTTTTCTTTATTAGTGGAATTTATAGGTGCAAAAGCTACAATTACCATAGAGCCCCAAGAAATGTAACTAAAGTGATTGTTTGGGCATGTGTGTAAGACATACTGAAGAGAAACAGTGCAACAAATGAGAAACCACACAAAGAACACGTACAGTCCGCTGACTAGGAACGAAAAAAGAAGAAACAAAAGTGATAGTCAAAGATAAATGAAAAATGAATATGCTTGTGTCTTCTTGGAGGGCGCGTACGCCTCATTGGCGCGCCCTCATGGCCATCACAAGGTGACGGAGCACCAGCTCCCCTGCAGTGCGATACATAGCATTTGGGACGTCTGGGATGTTTGATGGGAAAGTTGGAGTCTGTACCCATGCTGGAGGTCCTGGTAGTGGACCTGGATGCTGCAAGGTCATAGAATGAGGTAGCGTGTGCTGCAGCTGTTTTTTTGTTGCTTCTGGGGGGGGGGGGGGGGGGCGTCTGCATCCTTCGGCGTAGTCCGTATGTCTTGCCACTTCCGTGGACTTTTCCACTGGTAGCGTTGTGGTGTCTGCAGCCTGGGTTCCCTGTTGCCGCTGCGGTGCTGTTCTGAAAAAGCTTGAGCCACATTACCGGTTTTCCTGGCCACAAAGCACACTCCTGTGTTGTGTAGTGTAACCCGTCTTGGTCCATCACATGTGGTCTTCAACTCTTGTTTATGTCGAGGAATCGGTGTATGCTGCGCTTGCACCATTCCCGCAACTGTGCGTTGGCTAACGGTATTGCAGCCCTGATCTCGTTTGTGCCAGCTCCTTTTGAGGGTCTGGGTGATTAGACACATATCTTGCCTCAGTAAGCCTGACGTGTACTATGTATTGATGGAGCACATTTCTTGCTTCTCCCTCATAAGTATCAACATAGTGCATCACTTTTTCACTTGTGGCTTTTTTCGCAAACAAGAAACTGACAGCTTTGGGGGGATCCACATTGGTCTGTACATTTGGCATGATTCTTTTCACATTACCATCACCCACAATTATGACTTCCCGCTCAGCTTCTGGATCTGGCCGTACCCATCTCTTGTTTAATTTTGGATATGCTCTGGTTGATGAGTGGTCTGGAGGCTGCTCTCATAGTTTCCTAATATACACTAGAAGGAACTCTGGCGCTAGTGCCTATGAGAGCTGCAACGCACAGCGCTTCAGCAAGCATTGGAATGATGGATGGTACACTAATCTTCGTACTTCTGGCTCCATGTGTGTTCGTGTGGCTTGGAGCTGTTTTCTCAGAAAACAAAAATGAGCAAATGTTCAGCGGTTGCGCTTCACGACCTTATTTTTTAGACTTAGCTTTCCAAATCGGGTCACGAAGTTCAAAAGGGTTGAGTCTTTCTTTCAAAACAAAACCGAAACACAGCAATCAACAAAGTCGCAAGCACGATTCGCCGCCCGCAAGTATGAAGACTAGGCATGGGAATGTGTGTACTACCCATCATTCCCATGATCGCTGAACGATCGCAGCGCCAGAGTCCCCTCTAGTTAATTTTAGAAAACTTTATGGCTGCTCCGATGGTGCACAGCGCCACCACTACATGCATCGCCAAAAGGCGGCGGTGGACCATAGTAGTACCAACACTAGGAAATTAAAAGCCATTAAAAAGTCTCACCGAAACATTAGCCTTGACAGAAATCTTTGAATTATTAAATAGGGTACTGCTGGTGTTGTTGAAAGAATGACAAATAGATGTCAATGTTAGGTACATTGTTTTATCACGCTTCCGAATACACATCTCCAGCACATAAACGAATTAAGTTACTCGCGTTATAATTACCCTTCGCAAGAGTGGCAATGAGCCACAGCAGCACTGCACTTGAATACTGGCCACAACGCTCGGAAAAAACACGGTCAAAATAAAAAAAAATAAGGACACACCATTGAAGGGTTGAGGTCTTCGGCCGGGTTCGCAAACACACAGGCACGTAATCGTAACTCGATACAAAAATAAAGTCAACAAGAGTGACAACGTTAAAAGAGTTCAGCGGCAAACGCTCACATGCACTGTGAGCGTGTCTCGAGGTTCACATGTGCTCATTGTTGGCGCTACAGTGACTATGCAAATGATATTCCTTCATTTCGAAGTTGAGCTGAAACGTTAGCGCTGTAGCAAAGCCTTCATTACACACACTGATACATTTCAACAGCATACCGCGTTTTTGAGATTACGCACGCACACACACACACAAAAAAAAAGATGCGCTCACCATTTTTCGCGACAAGAAATGAGTAAAAGTAACTCCCTTGGTTTGCAATGATGACAAAAAAGAAAGAAAGAAAAGAACACAAGCATTCAGTACGTCACCTACGAAGCTTGGACTTGCCGGTCGATGCACACGTGAAAGTCGTTCGCATGCCGTCCTTTGTGAGCGTTTGACGTTCCGCGCGGCTATCAGGAGAGTGCACCCGAGAACACTTACCATTGCATCCATCAACATCAAATGACACCATGACATCTTCGCGAATCTCCACACAGTCAATGGCCGGTTGCCACTTCACTGACACCAAACACAAGTTCGGAAAATTAAAGTGGCGCGTCCGTCCACCACATGAACGAAAAACAAACACCACTGTTGACACAACCACCCACAACCACCACACAACTAGAGGCACAGCCGTTTGCACAACTGTGAATTCCAGTGCTGTCACGTGACAAGCAACGTTTTGCAGTTTCGGTTTCGAATTGGACACGCAGACGATCTATTTCTTTTTCAAAAAAGCAATAGGCATGTATAATTATAAAAAGTACAGGGCACGCGAGTGGCTCCATATATGTTCTGGGACTGTTTTGCGTGCGACAAGTTCTAATTTATCACTTTTAAAAGTTTACCGCATTCGTCTTGAGTAGTTTTGAGCATTGATCTTTTCGAACAGGTTGCGCGTATGTGCAGTCGTCTAACTGACTCAGGCGCGTTTTCTTTGTTTACTGCGTTACCTGTCAACATCAAAACTTCGAACCTTTGCCAGCGACGTTGGCGGTGTAACGCTGGCCACAATACCTTGCGGTATGGCGAGTGGGGTTGGGTCAGAGTTATTTTATGGGTTCGGTAGGAATGGGGAGGACATAAAGTTTCGGCAGTGACAAAAATAACAATGGTGACGGGACCCGTCATAATAGCGATGCAGCTATAGCGACGGCCTTTGTCTGTAGCTGTCTGTAGCTAGCGTGAGATATTTGGAAATGCTTCCACTAAGCCGCTGGCTTGGAACAGTGAAACTGGACGATATTGAAGACTAATCTGATTGCTTGTAGGCTGTTTACAGGTCTTGCCCAGATGAAGCAGGTTCTACGTTGGTTCTGGATTGTACACTAGTTTTTTAACCACGAAGTATCGCAGGACAATGGCGGGTTTGATGGTCGGTGGTGTGTGCTGCCGAGCAGGAGAAAAGAAGTTCGCGGATCGACTACCACTGGAGGTGGTGGAATTGTAAGCAGCGTACAAGTAGATGGTATGGTAGCCCACATGATTATTCCAGCAGGAACGGCCCACATGACCTGTAACTCCACCGTTGGTGGAAATGTGCCACTTGGCTATTGGCACCACCACTTGGTGAGGATTGTCACGTCATTTTTTGTCCGAAAAATGTCACGTGACTCCTTGCTATGCGTCATGTTATGTCGTCTTATGCTTAAACGTGGCGTCCCTTTACACTTCGTGAGGGCAGCCATTTCTTCGGCTAACTGCTGCCTTCTTCATTTCTGTTAATTGGACCAGTGGCGAGTTTTAGAATTACCCGAATTTCTGTGACAAATATCCATTTATTATGGTAATAGTTTTCTGGTAGGACGCAGTGGCACATATATACGTTAAAGTTGTGATAGCTTTCTGTGATAGACTCTTAAATACCGATTTGATAAACAGCTTCACTCTTAAAACTGCTTGCCAGTGTCTGCTACGGAGGTGGAAAAAGCCCCGCTATCTTACAACTGCTCCACTAACAGTTGGGTTGTTTGTAATTATCCCAAATGTTCGTTGCGTTTTGGAAAAGCTTTTCACGATAATCTGTCGCCAAATATAGACACGTCCCACTCTCTCATCAATAGTGCACTGAAGATGAGGACGCTCTTCTCAGCTAGCCTGAACATCCACTGCATTCGAGCTCCCTAGCCTTGTTTCTCTCTAGAGGTACTGGGTAAGACTCACTACTCGCCATTTAACCACTAAAAATGCAACATTGTTCGCGGGCAAACACGCAAGCTCCACAGCTGGTCCATTCATTTGGAAAGGACATAACGAGCCGTTGTGATATTTGCGGCGAAATTGCTTTTAATTGCAAAGCATTTTTTTGCCTACAGAAGACACTGAGTATCTATCTATCTATCTATCTATCTATCTATCTATCTATCTATCTATCTATCTATCTATCTATCTATCTATCTATCTATCTATCTATCTATCTATATATATATATATATATATATATATATATATATATATATATATATGGGAAACAAGTGTATACTTAAGGGCTCGTTTTTCGTGTTTTACACAATATTAATGAGATCTAACAGACAATAATGCCAAGGAAGGTATAGGGGAAGTTATTGGGCCAATTGTAATGTAAATGAGAAGAAAAGTGGGTGAAAAGATAACTTGCCGTGGGCAGGATCGGAACCTGCGACCTTCGAATAACGCGTTCGATGCTCTACCACTGAGCTACCACGACAGCCATCCCCCCCGCCACTTTGTTGGGTATCTATGTCAATTTAAACGTGGGAGTGTCAGTCAGCGCCACTAGTAGCCATGTCGGCGAGTGTGTTACACTCTTAATGAGCCTGTTTGGCGTCACGTATATATATATATATATATATATATATATATATATATATATATATATATATATATGCGTGCCTGCCCTGCCCTGCCTGCCTCCCTTCCTTCTTTCCTTCCTTCCTTCCTTCCTTTAACTTGGGGCTATATCAAATAAAGCGTTATTTTGCAGCATGGCTTGATGAATATCACTGGCTGGTCATGACATGAATAATGTGACAATCAAATGACGTCATCAAATGTGACGTCATCAAGCCCTTTCTACCAGACGTGTGGCACATACCTGCATGCGGATATGTGCCACAGGTATACGGGTATGTGCCACATGTGACTGAGAGTTTATATCTATCTAAGAATGGCGAGAAGAGGTAGAGAAAATATTAACGCGTAAGCGTTAGGAAAAAGCTGACGTCACCACCGTTGAAACGACGAATTTCAACAATGAATGTCAGGGTTCCAACAGGAATCGAACCTCAGCACCCTGCTTGGCAATGAAGTATTCTACCACGGAACTACGCCAGGCTTCTCAACTACTTTCTATATAGAACCTATTGTTCGTGAAACGTCAATCGTGGTGGCAGGTCTGGCTATCCAATTTATAAACATTACATGTGTACTCGTATGACACAGCCGTCGCGTCAGTTTAATGTCTCCAGCAGTTAGGTACCATCCACTGAAATTGATTTATGTAGCTTTCTCCAAGGCTACCATTCTCGCGAGCTCCAGCGCTTCATATCGGCTTACCTCTTCTGGTGTTGGTAATGTCCATGTTGCTGTTGGTATATGGTTACACAACTGTAAACTATTGGTTAGATAAATCATATATGGCTGTTTAACATATGTCTTTACGTGCATTTGTACATATCTTTAGCGCTAATACTTAACATTTCACTCAATAAAAATTACAACATAGTCACCTTCCATCCGCATGCTTTGCAGAACATCGATTCCAAAGGTACGCGGCATCTGCCGAATTTTTTCGGTAATATATCGACACCAGTGCCATCCTCCTTAAGGGTTACCTAGTGAAGATCGCAAAAGTAATATGCCCGACGCTCGGTATAATATGGGCGTGGAATGGGACACATGAGTAAATGCTGATATTATATTTGAGTTAACACCGCTTAGCGAATGGACATCTTCGCAGTGTACAAGGGCGGATGATTTTGTTTCAGCTGAAAGTCGAGACGCAAGATTTCAAGCAAACCAAAGTCGCAAAAGACCAGTATACGAGAAATTGCGAGAACAGTATATTATTGCTCACATGGCCCTGCACAGGGCCCCACGTGCACCTACATAAGCGAACCTTCTTCCGTGATCACACACTGTCAACTCGTACTGCATCGATCTTGATGTCATCGGTCACGAGATACCGTCGGACGTGTCTCCAGCAGTCCTCGCTAAGTTCGTTCAGTTGCATGCAGCCATCATCGGCCGGATGGCAGACCACTCGCTCCTTCACGACGCCGACGAAGCGCATGAAACCGTCCAAGGATTGTATTCCCGCCAGGCGGTCTCGTACCAAAACCTCCAACTCTGCCTGCTCGAGTTTAGCGCGTCTAGCAACTTCGTCCAAGAGGGCAGGGTATCGTGCGACGCGGTCCACGGCACTGGTGACGTACCTGCACGGTATGTAACGCTGGCTTGAGAAAGTCTTACTCTTGCAAGTGGCATTGCAGTGTAAGCGGGAAGGAAAGCTTCTTATAAGAAGTTTAAATGGCGCAAACCACAAAGAGAAGATAAGGCAAAAGTAAAGAACGGCATGCTGTTTTGCCTATTCTTCCCGTGGTTCGCTCTAATTTTCTTGAAACATGTACGAACTAGCCCAAAAAGTTTTAGTAACGCAAAATTGTTATTTTATGCACTTGAAGAAATGGTTACATTACCGCTTACAAGTATAATGATTGAGTGAAAACTGAAAGGTGACAGTATCGCTTTCAGAGCGGAAATCTTACTGTAGTTGAGCTAGGTGGGCGTTGGAACGAGTAGTTAAATTAATTTCGTGCTAGTCATGGGGTATGGATAACAATTATTGTGCCGGTATGCGTACCAATTGAAGAAAAACTTGGTAGAATGTAAGAGAGAATTATTTATCCAGATGAAACAATGTTCCCGACATGTGATAGATAACACTAAATGAGCTATGAGTCTGAGTGATTCCGCGTGAGTAATGTTTTAGTGAGTGTCAGTCTGAGTGAGCCCAGTTGAAGAAAACTTTTGCGAGTGCGAGTCCGAGTGAGTACAAAGCGCAAGATACGAATTATGAGAGAGTTTGAGCGATCTCCACAAGTTCTGCCTTCCTATGACTCTAGGGCCTTCATCCGCACCCTAAGCAGATGCGTTTGTTCGTAAGCGTGCGTCAGTCGTGACCTGGAGCACGTTCTTTTCTTTCTTTCCTAAGAAATAATGTTTGGTGATCTCAATGTCGGTCAATGGCTGGCCCCTAATATTGATGAAAATAAACGCACCTGGTTATGCACGCCATTTAAATGTTCTGTACCAGACATCTACGAATTACCCTACATACGCGGAGTAGTCGAAGTAGTAGTATTTCCCATTAACAATAGAACGAAATATAATTCGCGTTAGAAGAGCGACCGAATGCGCTTAACGGAATAAGAAGACGACAGCGCGATTTCTATGCACGTACCTGTCTGATTCCGAAGCTCGTTTTATCCGTGCCGCCCGTGGAACGAGACCCGAGTTCCTCCACGTTGTCTCCTTCACGGCGAGCCAGTGACTGATGCCATCCGTGTCTAGGCCACGCGAGAATGCCACCGACGCTAATGTGTAGTTCTCTTCAATGCGCTCCGAAAGGCGGCGAAAGAAAGTGGTGTTGTTCACCCTGGGTGTGCTGTCGAAGGACACCTCCCGCATACGCGTATTGTGCTTGATTGAATCAGCCAAGTCCTCGCTATCCTGGATGGTCATGCTAGACATTTTGACAAACAGATTCTTCACGCTATTTCCTTGACATATAGACTCAAGGATGATATGCCACCATTGATTTTGACCTTGTGCCTGTTGGGGACCACCGCCTCTGATGTGAAGATCTAGTGTGTGTAACGCCTTAGCCGACCTCAGAAATTCCGCCAGTGCCGATGATAGCCTCATGTGGTCACTCTGGATGCGGATTCCCAAGGTCTTCAGGTGCTGGCAGTTAAGTAGCTGACGTAGAGCACCCAATAATCGATCGCTGGAGGTTACTGACCACAAGTTTGCTTCCCAAATAGCCTTGCAGTGCAGCAGTTCGGTGTTTTCTCTGAACTCGGAATCGTATCTTAGGTAAACTTTTTCTTCCGCGCCACTATCTTTGAGCTCGGCGCAGAGCCACTGGATGTGAGAATAGCTCGATCTTGAAAAAATGTGAACCATCTGCAGATTTCGTTTCGTTGGCAGGGCCCAGAAGAAATCTGACCACCTTGTCGTACTGAGCACAGACGAAGGAAGCGTCACTTCTTCCAACACGTCGTTATCGATTAGGGGAGTGACCCAGCAGTCGTAGACCGAGGGCAGTTCAAGAGGTATGTCGTGTGACGTCAAAATTGAGAGTGAGCGCATTGCACGCTTCTCCTTTATTATTCGTGATACGAGGGCCGTGCTCCCTGCTGTTGCTTTGAACATGCGCAGTGAGAGCTTCTCGATGCTCCAGTTCTCTAAAACGCCTTCGAGCACGGCCATCTGCAGTGTCAAGTTACTCATGGACATAGTGAGGACCTTCAGCCCAGTGGTCGAGCCGAGATACTCCTTTAGAGCTTGACGATACGGGTCCCAATCTAGCGTTAAGTTTTCGAAACTCAGTTCTTCAAGAGTGGGCTTTATTTGGAACGTGCTTAAGAGCATGCCGACCGTCTGCTCGTTGGTGATTTTGCCCCGTAAGTGCAGGCCTCTCAGAGACGACGACGCCCGCAGAAGTGCACACAGAGGTGGTAAATAGGCGTCCGGGTCGAGCCACCAGGTCATTAGATGTAGGTGTTCTATATTTGTCAAGGAAGGCAGAATAGAAGCAAGAGAGTTCATTGCAGACGCGTTGATGTCCCCTATCCTCAACGTTCTGACGCCTCTGTTTTTACACACTGAGCGCAGGAGACTCAAGCTCGTATTCTGATCGATGGAAAGCTTGATGCTGACGCTACCGATGCACCGATGTGTTGTCAGCAACCATTCAAGGAGTTCTGAGTATTGCTGAAGTTGCTGCGGATCATTGCTATGCGCGGGTTGTGGTTCGGAGATGAAATTCGTTAGGGAGTGTTGGTTAGACATATCGGCTTCCTCCTCAATTTCAAATGTGGACCCAAGTAGAAGTTTTTTCCACGTCTCTAGCTTTGTAACAATTTGACACGTTTCGTTCTCTGACGTCGTACAGGGAACAAGGTGATCTGTGATCCTTTCGTTCATAAATTCCATGCTGTACTCGAATGGTTGGTGAAAGCATTAAATCTAAGCCCACCGTCGGTCAGAATTGGTGACGCTTCTTCAAGTGATTTGCAGTCCACCTGCATAAAGATACAGTTATAGTTTACCGTTAGCGTGATAGTGTGGGTTAAGGGAATAGTGTCAGCGTGCAGCAAACGTTGGCTGCGGACAGCATCTTATGGTTTAGCGGGATAGCGTTTACGTGGTTTACGTACCCTAGCTGGGATGGTTGCGCCACTTGTCAGAGGGTTGATAAGTTTAAAAAACAGTGAAAAGGAAAAGAAAACGAGATTGTTTGCCTGTATCACTGCGCGAAGCATTGTTACGAGTTGATATTAGTAATAATAAAAATAAATAAATATGAACCACGCACCAAGCGCGAAAATATTTATGTTGCCGATTTGTATATATCGATCTTTCAGCAGGCCTAGAGACGTTCGACATGGTAAGCTATCTCGAAAATTACGCTAGCTTATCCGTAGTACTCGGTCATTGAAGCTAACTGAAGGCAAGCTAAGCCATTTTAAACAGTCGTTCGCTGCGAACGAAGTCAGTCTTTCAACAACTACTCCAAAATCCCTTCGAAGCGGGCGTCGGGAAGCACTGCCATTTTACGCACACTACGTACAGACCACGCTAACACGGAAACGTTCAATCTGAAGAATAGCGTGCGTATGGCAAGCGGTGCGGGTAAAGTACGTATCCCTGCATGCACACTTCGATCCCACTATCGCGTTAAGCCAGCTATCCCGCTAAGCTGGGTATACATTAAATGTCTAATAAGAATATAAATCTCTGTAAACTGTTACTGCGTTCAAAAGCATTGATTTGTGGATTACGTTTGACCCTCTTTCACATTCATTCACAGTAATTCACGGGGTAGGGAACACATGGATGCATCCAAGATGTAATATCAACAAATGGGACAATGCTCTACCAGCAAAGGGGCATGACTGCCTAACGAAACCTGCCGTGAAAATTCAGCTGCCGTTGACTGGCCACAGTCTGTTACCACAAAAGTGTTTTACTTCGGGGTACAACACAGCTACACTGACGTATTAGTGTAACGAATAGAACGTTGTAAAATGTACACTAGCAGATGGCAAGGAAAGGACTAGGAGGGAAAACAATTACACCATTTCTCACAAAAGGAACCAGCAAGCGAGGCACCGCATGGGTCGACTTAAAGTTTCGTTAATCACAGGCACGTTACCCAAAGTTAGCGCATCTTTTGAAATGGAGCACACCATGAATTCATTGTAGTTTCTGTTGCTGTTACTCGTCCCGAACACTTGGAGCATGCCACGCGGGAGCATGCTGGTTCATCGCGCGTCTGCCGAATCTCGTTCCCCGATGCCACCATGTTACCGCTGAGAGAGTGTCAGGGGGAGAAGCCACCAGGTTTTACGCTGCAGCTTAGGTAGGCCGAGGGTGCCAGTGTGCTCTGGCTAAGATACAACTAGAAAACACGTAGAACATGCGATTAACGACGCTAGCCGCATGCTTGGCTATCTGCACTGTTTATAACTTTTCCTCTACTCCACCAGCACTCCAAGTTAACACTGTATGAAAAGTTCAGAGCACGCATATTGGGACATAACTCATGCCATTCTCATTCGATCTCTCGAAGTCACTCCGAATCGCCCAGCACGTTACATCATATCAAATCATTCATGTCATTCCAGTGTCAGGTTCATGAAGAGCACCCCAAACTTGTCTGATCTTTCGTTGCGCCGCAAATTGTCTCGCGTGGACCTTATAACGTGGCAGAAAAAAAACACAAGACCGGGTTGATTGGCGGACCACGGGAAAGGCCTTGGCCGTGCAGTGGGCGTAGTCAGGATCATGATGATGATGAACGTTTTTTCGTAAAATGTATCATTTCAACAGTGATTTGAAGGACGCACTTTTTGATCATCTCGCTTGATATTACCAAGAACCAATCGTATCTTCGAGGTGAGCGTAGCCTCATGTGACACCAAACTGTACAATGATTCATTTGTGCCGAGGACAAGCACCGCCTGGAACCACCTTCTTGTCTCCGTCGCCTGTTTAACGGGCCGAAAAGTTTTAACGCTCACCGTACATGATGCCCAGTAACTTTTCTCTTCATTTTTCTGTTTCTATTTTTTATTTTAAACTATATTTATGATTGCTCCCACCACTCCTTTCTTTAGTGTCTTCTCGCCTTGAAAGTACCTTCGAAAAATGAATAATAAATAAATAAATAAATACTAAACGCGTTGGTTTATCGCCCATCCGCAGAATATCGTTCTCCGACGCCATCATACAACTGCTGAGAGGGTTTAAGGGAGAGAGGACACAGCGTCTTACCCAGTCCCTTAAACAGGCCGTAACGCGCTAACACTAAGCTTTTGCGAACGCGCAGTAAGGGTTCATTTGATTGATATGTGGGGCTTAAGGTCCCAAAATCACCATATTATTATGAGAGACGCCGTATAGTGGAGGGCTCCGGAAATTTTGACCACCTGGGGGTCTTAACGCAGTAAGAGTGGTCATGCACACCGGATTGACCTTCGCCATGCGCTGCTTTGTATTTAAACCGCTTCTATCTTTATATTGTCAATATTTTCGTAAAACGTCGGGCTGCTTGCATGCTTGCCATTTGCTGGTTAAAACAAGGAACATTACCCCTCAAGTCCAACTTTTCGTTTCTTTGACTTTTCGTTAATCGAGAGCTTTCATGGCCTCGTCAACCTGCGTAGCTGCCCGTGTCTTTGAAGTGAGGAACGAATACCCCGCGACAAGCCACACAAAATTTAGTTTTGGCGTTGCAGCTGCGCAATAGCCTACATCGACCGAACACCTCTCCGAATGCCGTTCCTCAGCGTCCGAGGAGGCAACGCAAGGACTGCACGCATCCGCTGGCAGAGGAACGTGCGTGCATGGACGTGTGTTGGTGGTTTAGGGGCCTGGAGTTTCCTTTTAACGCCTTCGCTTACATAACCGGACCTCTCCGAGCTAAGCCACAGCCATTTCCAATCGGTACTTATCATTAAAAAATATTCTTGAAATATTTGGCACTTAGAATATGCATCACTAGATTAGAGCAACGAATCGACTAGAACGGAATTCTGTTCAAATATCCGAAATTTTTGAATATTCGCCCAAACCTGAACCAGCTATGCTCAACCTAAGTTTTTTAGCAAAAAAAGTAGCTTACACTAAAGAAAACGAACTATTCAATAAACCGTACATTCTACACAATTTTGTGCAGTCTAAGCAATCAAAGCTCTGTAAGTTTGAGCGATCACGTAAGGGCTGACGGAAGTTCTCACCATGAAGGCGTCGATGGTAGACTCGAGGGTAGCTGGTAGACGATGCCTCACGAACAAGGCGTCGAACGGACGCAACGATGCCAGCAGCTTGGGCCAGGCACTCAGGCAGATGAGTGCCGAGCAACTATGGGTATTGTAGCCACGACTTGAACTGCGCAAGTAGAAGAACTCCGAGGTTATGATGATGATGCCTTCAAATATGGCTCATACCCACTCAGGGGGATCAACCAAAAATTCATTACATGAGTTAACTATCCCATCTGGACCCGTTTTTATGAGAAAAATAACGTACGTAAAACGAAAACAGTGATGATGACAATGATGATGATGATGAGGATGCCTCCACTATGGCTATTGTCCACTCAGGGGGATTAGCCAAGAACTGAGGACATGAAATTCAAGGCCTTTCAAATGATACCTAATCCTAGCTGAAGGAGGAGAAAGCACACGTAAATACAGAAAGAGTGTAATATTTTTTTTGCCATTTTGAACGGACAGAATAATATATGTCTTGAATTGAAATTGCAGTAATTTCGAACACGTTTAATGTTGATGTTTGGAATTTGCCAAATATTATTATAATAACAAATATACAGATAGGAATCTAGAGGCGCATTCGCTTTGTTTCACGAAGATAACTGCAAATGGTATCAAAGGCCTTCCTGTGGCTGTAGCCCAGAACCGAATCACCAAAGGAGAGTATATTGTCAATGGTGAAGGGTAGCCCACGATTAGCAAATGGGATGACAACGAGACCTTTTCTTAATAGACTGTAACGGCGACATGACAAAAAATAATAGTTTATTGATTCCAGATCTGTACAAAAGCTGAATAAGGGAGATATTCCGAGACCGGCACCGGCTCTGCGGGTGAATATAGATTCAAAGGGGGCACACGATATTGCAATCTTGTTAGCATGACTTCCAGTTGTCTAGTATGACACCAGTTGGAGTTCCATCGATATTTCAAATGTCTAAATTGAGTGCATGGGGCCACCATGCACTAAATTTAGTAAGTTACTGATGCCGGCAAATCCTTCTTCTTCTCCTCCTCCTGTCATGGCTCGCATTCGATGCGGGGAATTGGCCCAGTAGTAGATGAATTTGTTCTGTATTTTCTTTAGTGCATTACTGGCTTCAGCTATCACTACTATTGACTGATATATCAAATTTAAGAGCAAATTATACGACAAAATATTTAAGCGATGAAGAATTTAGTGAAAATTAAGGAAGAATTCAGGCTGACTGATGAATTCCTTGATGGCCAACAAAACATCCCTGCCAATCTTCTCGGGTCCAACCAACCAACCACAGAAGAGGCACCAAAAGAATGAATAGATGATTCTGATAAATACAGACCCAAATTTCGAAGAGGTGGTACTATGAATCTTCTCCTCAAGGACGTGACGCGGTGAAAGGATAGAATGTAATGACCAATAGTTTCCTCCTCATCACAGAATATGCGCGGAGGGAGATCACGCGGCAGCGAAATTTGATTATAGGCACTTCCATTATTCTCGACCTCGAAAAATCGCTTCGCCAGGCAAATAAGAGGTGCTTAAAGTCTGGAGGAGCTGTCAATACAGGGTCAGATAGGCTTTTTCTGAATGTTTGTGTGCAAACTTTTCCAATGGTGATGTGTGTTGTTAGCGGGAAAACGGAAATGATCACCGCCAAAAGCGCCGCCTTTGCTAAATATTGAGTGCTTTCATTTACCAACGAACCTGTTTGACCTGGTACCGAAATTAAATTATTACAGTGAAGGTGAGCGGGAACTAGTACATTAAAGAGCTTTAGTTCGGGTGTTTCACCAGATGCAAAAAGAGCACACAGATAATGAGTGAGCGATAATTACAGCCGTAATCGAACTACTTATCGCACAGCGGCAGCCTGGTAATAATTATGATGATGCGTCAACCCAGGCTCATACTGTTTTCTCTTCTTCTTGTCCTCACCCCTTGGCTCATACTCAATTCAGGGGATTGATCGAGTCATAGGTGGTAGATTGCCACCATCCCTCAAGAGGAAGTACATATATATATATATATATATATATATATATATAACAGCTCTGCATCTTGCCGGTACTTAGCTTTGGAGCAGAAACGTGGAGACTTACAAACAGGCTTCAGCTTAAATTGAGGACGACGCAGCGAGCAATGGAAAGAAAAATGGTAGGTAACCTTAAGAGACAAGAAGAGAGCAGAGTGGATTAGGGAAAAAACGGGGGTTAAGGATATCATAGTTGAAATCAAGAAGAGGAAATGGACATGGGCCGGGCATGTAGCGCGTAGACAGGATAATTGCTGGTCATTAAGGGAAACTTACTGGATTATCAGAGAAGGCAAGTGGGTTAGGGGAGACAGAAGGTTAGGTGGGCAGATGAGATTAAGAAGTTTGCGGGTATAAATTGGCCGCAGCAAACACAGGACCGAGTTGACTGGCGGAACATGGGAGAGGCATTTGTCCTGAAGTGGACGTAGTCAGGCTGATGATGATGATGATGATGATGATGATGATGATGATGACTTATATGTATGCCTCACAACCGCCCTGGAATCGGATGGTTAGTTGCTTAGTTCCTCAAAATCTTCGTGCAACCCGCTCCAGAAGATAGGCCGTGAATCGGACGGTGCCTTGCCTTGTAAACTAATTCAATTACAGAGAGAACGGGTTGAAATGAATTAGTTAGTCATTACAGAATAACTATCAAAATCCACAAGATTACAAAAACAAAAAAAACACTGCATATCCACGAAGTGAATGATGATGAGTGGGGCGAAGCGTCCATCAGCCCGTCCGTGCTTCCGTCTATCCGTTCGTTCTTGCTTCCGTCCACCCACGCGACCATGCGTGCGTCTATATATGCGTCCGTCCGTCTGTCTGTACATCCGTCCGTGAGTCTGTTCATCCACCTGTCTGTCTATCTGTTCATGCGTCCATCCGTTCGTACATCCGCGCGTCTATGCATCCGTCCATCTGTCTGCTAGTCTGTCCGTCCGTCTGTGCGTCCGTTTAGTGAACACTCCAAATACCGCCATCTCGCATTCTCTGTGGTACACACCCGCTCTAGATTGTATATGTGCCACCGGTGGCTACGTACTACTACATACATACTTCCAGGGGTGGACAGACTCATGCCTTAAGAAGCTCTGACCCTAAAAAAAAATAGAGAATTGGAGAAGAACCAGCTTTTCTTGTTGACTTCCGCACATGGCACACACCCAATGGAGGGAAACAGCCGAGAAAAACAGAATTCTTGCCATAATTTTTGCCTCATATAGTTAGTTATTATGCTTGTGAAATATTTATATGAAATGCCAATTATCAATATTAAAAATTTATTGCGCGCCAAATTTAGGAAGATATTATTCTTCATTGACCATGACGTACAACTCAACGGCGCAGAAAACATCCCTGAGCGTGTGCTCCAAAGTAGTGGCGCCATGATATAGAAGAACGTGCTCTGATCACTCTTTCCGTTTTACGTACACTTTCTTTAGCTTGGTCATCGATATTCCACTGAAAATGTCTCACCATTTAATATAATCAATTGTTGACTGATATTCGTCAGTCAACAATTTCCCTATTCGTGACTGATAGGGTCACGAATAGGGAAAACAAAAAATAGCATGCTTAAAATTATTCAGTTTCAACTGCAAACTACCTGAGCATTTTTCGAATTTAAGTATGCTCGCAAGCCGTTGTCGTGGGCCACAGCAAAGAAAGCGATGTCGTCGGCACAAAATGAGTTTTCACCTCTGGCGGAATAGGAATAGTACTCAAAGAAAAAGTTATACTATACTGAAAAAAGTACTGGGCGTTAGGAGGCCTGTAATCACGGGCTACGACCTTGCAGCACAATGTGATGCTGACGCTGATGTCGTATACGCCAATGGCTCCCGCGCACCCTGGAGTTGAAATATAAGTTCAAACACTACGTCATTGCTCTCACCAATTTTTGAGGACTTGCGAATAAACGAACCACTCAAGAAGAACTGACATGGACGCATTGCAGGACCTCTAAAAAATTTACTATAATGAGTATAAAGTAGCGATAGCATAAATATCAATAGACATGTAGCTGGCAGTCAAGGAGCGCAGTTGCAATACAGTCGCAGTATCACAAAACATCAAGTTTAAATAATATTTGCTTGTGCTAGAATTTTTAGAAGCGAAGCTTCTTGTGGTCGAAACTTGTCCGTTGGCGTTGTGCGCTGTAGCCGACGCTGACAATGATGCCGATGACGATCAAGAACAACCACACATTCCCTTTCGGCAACCACGGCACAATACATGCAAGGTACCAATATCATCATCATGATCATCATCATGATCATCATCATCATAATCAGCCTGACTACGTCCACTGCAGGGCAAATGCCTCTCCCATGTTCCGCCAGTTAACCCGGTCCTGTGCTTGCTGCTGATGAGTTACCCATATACGTCGTGACAATGATGATCGCGGACAACGACTGGCTTGTGCAGTAGATGACGTCACGTTACGCCCAACGATGCGATTCGTATGACTGTAAACAACCAACAACCATGAGGGGAACGTGCACAGACCTTATCTGGGCCAACACTATAGGCTAGATCCGATACCACAGAACAGTAATGATGAAGGCAAAACGAAATTCCCAACTCAGTACAACATACCGTTTATGACTAATAAACATTGTATATAATTGATACACCGCTTTGCAACTCATTTAAATGTGTGAGTGGCCCATGTCACGGGTGATTTACACCAAACGATCTTACTGCTTCTTACACTCATCATCATTCGCTTCGTGGATATGCCTTTTTTTCTTCCTTCTATTTAACGGGTTTAATTACAGTCGTGAATTAGGCATTTATCGCTGCTGTTCCATGATGTTTTTACGTACTAAGGAGTAACTTAAGTAAAGCGCGGTTAGAGAAAGAAGACGACGTAGCTTCTACAATTGTCGCGGTATCAGTTCCCGTTGTAAACACCTTAAGTTGTTCAGCAGTACGCTACAATATCAATGTCAAGCACGTGGGAATTTGAGTAGGCCATGCACCAAACCAAGACAGCCCCCTTGTGTCCACATTTAAAAATGTCTGCGTATAGGTGGCACTGAAAGAATCGCGGGCCGTTGGCTTTCCGCTGCTTCAGCGAAAACGGGCCGACACGTTAAGAAGCGTGCGAATATACCTGTAAAGTAACAACAACAACAACAACAACAACAACAACAACAACAACAACAACAACAACAACAACAACAACAACAACAACAACAACAACAACAACGACAAGACGGCTCGGAACGCGCGGTACGTTCACAGCTAACGATTGACTATTGGCATTTCTGGAGCCTTTCTACAAGACTTTTGGAGCAACCACAATAAACATACATGTATGCTACCCACTCCGCCATAAATTATAATTTTTGTGCAGTAGCGAATGATCCACTATTTTTTGGAGAAGTGCGATACCCACTGTACACGTGTCAGAAATCATGTGTATTTTTGTTGATGCTGTGGCTGAAGACGATGAAGAATTATGCCCGAGTTTTTGTAATGGGTTGGAGCAACGACGCACTCACTACGCGATTCGCATTGTGTGACGCCTAGTTGTTACTTTACTGTTTGAAAACGCTCTGTTAGATGCTTTAACGTGATTCCTTACCCTGCATGAAGCCTGCATAGGTTTGCGAAGGAGGTTCAATCACCGGCGTGGCACGGTGGTAAGGTATTAAGCTTACACGGATGATGCTGCAGATTCGAGACCCCCTATGTGCTCAGTGGTTTGTTTTTCATTTCATGATATGGTTGTACGAACAACGTGGGTGGCAGCGGACAGTTACACGGCGTTCAAATTGGCCCTTGTGATCTGTATGGTAACAGCTTTTGCAGTAAATGTTAGGAGGAAGCACAACACAGGGAGAGAGAAAGGGTGTTCAGCTCAACTTGGGCGAAACCTGGGGAGGCTCGAAGCGTGCAGTGTGCGTGGGTATTTCAACCCCACCACAGAATCTTTCCTGTTATATTCACCACCAGTCCGCTAACACACCATCGCTTTGCAGATGTCGTTCAAGAAGTGGTGTCTCGAATAGGTCTGTTCGTAAATAGTGGTGAACGATTCTGAGTCTGAACAAATGCTGAGAATACTACATGGCAAGGACATAACGCATCATCTTCTGAGTTGGTTCCAAGGATCACAGTATTGAAGCATACATCTCATAGAATCGCAATACACGTTCAGATGCAGAATAAAGGTTAAATTTGAATGGGGTACAGAAAGGAGGAGGAAGAAAAAAAGAAAACAGTATACGGTCGTAATGTATGTTACAACGTGAGGTGATCAGTGAGCAACTGCTCAAACACAATAGGTTTACGCTCCATTGCAACTCCGTCTGGCTGTATGTTATGTTCTGCAATGGCTATCAACAAAAAAGATTGAAAGAAGACAAGTCGTGCAACCGCTAGGTGCTGCCAAAGTTAAAGAGGCGATGAGATGTACGGTTTGGGGGGGGGATTAAAAGTCTACTGTGAGGCTGAGCGAAGTTATAGTAAAGCTGCCGGAACAAACACAGCCTTGTTAACCGAGAGCACTAAGCCATTCTGAGTCAAAAGATATTTTTGTGATTCTACGTGTCTGTTTTAAGTTGTTTAACGATTTTGCAGCGAGCGGTCTCGACTACTATGCTTGAGCAATTGACATCGTCGAACGGCGCTAGGCCTGCGTGTTTAGAAAAAGTGTTTTAACGATTTCGAGTGCTTTGTGCTCGACTACGGGACAGCAGCGAGCCATCCTTGTTAACGACGCTGAGCCTATCCCTGTGGAACAGTCTCGTTCAGACGGTGGATTGTGTGTTCACAAAAAAAAAGTGTTTAATAATTTCGAGTTCATGGGGGAGCAGCGGGCCGTCTCTATAAGTGTAGAAATGTCATGGCATGCACCTTTATTGCTTAAAAGCAATGAGTGCGTTGAAAAAAAAAATTGCCACCCGCATCTTCTCACGGGGGAAACTCGAGTAAATGCGTCGCATGCAGGTGTGAGGGGGGTAGTATCGCGTGATTGTTGGTAATCGGTAGTATGGTTTGGGCATCCTAATTGTTATTTCGTCTTTGTTATTCTTATTTATTGAATGAAGGAGAAGCGTTGCCTTCGACGTCAAGTGAAAGCCAAGTAAACACGCCCTTGACTGAATTCCGAGCGCGCGATCTGGTGCTATACGTATACGCGGTGGCCAGTCAGTGAACGGTTGTACAGCGCGAGCATGCAGTAGGCCTAGCGAGGCGAGAGACGCGAGACGCGAGCATGTGCAGTGTCGGTGTGGACGGCGTCACCGCCGACGCGGAGGCGCGACATTGTACGACTAAGAAATGCTCCACACTTAAAAGTAATTAACGATTTTGAGTACTAGGTACTCTACTATGAGAGAGCCTAAAGCTGTCCCACTGCATGTTTGGAAAAAAGTTATTTTCAGAGACGTCAATAACAACTCAACAGAACATTTTCTTGCTAGACATATACATCAACGATGATGACAAAACAGGCTCCATTTACGTAAACGTGGGTGTGTGATGACGTGTTCAAAAGAAAATTGGTTGACAATTTAGACTACTTGGTAATCTACTGTGCTAGAGCTGAAAGTCGTCCCTTATGCTTTACACTTGTCGGGGGCGTATTGACAAAAATTACCCTCGGGGTAAAACTATGCCAACGCAAGGTGTGGCAGAACCGAAATAAAAAAGACTACGTTTATTTTGTACTGGAATGCACATAAGACACTCCGATGAAAAGGAATATAGGAGCACCTTTGTGTGTCTGGGTTTTGAAAAAAACAAACAAACTTGAGTGCCTTGGCAAACTTTGTCGCCATTGTTGAGAGCGTTTTTAAGTGAAACGTAATGTTTTCGTCAGTAACGGGGAACCTTTAGCTCATAGTATACGTAGTATGAAATGAATTGCTTTACTCACCGCCGGTTCCCATGCACATCATCACTTTGACGTAAGTTTCAGGAAATGTGTTTCATATAAATCACTTTATCGCAAAGATGCACGTTTGTACATCTCTGGTTTTAGGCAAGAACCTTCATCTTCTTGGTTTATTTTATCGGGGATTCTTACAGCTCCGCTAAGCCAAATGTTAACTTAAAACTATGCACTTAAAACTATGCACTTAAAACTATGCAAAACCAGGGTATGGCAGAACCGAAATAAAAAAGACTACGCCTATTTTGTACTGTAATATCATGTTGCTTTAGGCAAACACGTTATTCATAGCATGAACCGGTGGCGAGTAGAGAGATTCACGGAATTTTCGCAACGCACACCCGTATCAGATGGAGCGCGACGACGGCATGGCACGCCGAAAAGCGGAGGCCTTGGCAGGACGAGCCGAGACCCTAATCTGCTTCGCCCCTAAAACAGGATAGCAAAATATTTTTTTCGGAGCTAGTGCATACATTGGCTGGATATCTTTCGCAAAAAATGCTTGAACAGTTTGGCTCTACGTTCTTCCTTTCGGTTTAGTGGCACTCAACATTCCTAGCAAGAGGGACCCAACAGTGTGTACTGCCTATTCGTTCCTTTGTTGAACTCCAAAGCAGTGCGAGGAACTCGGGCGTTGGTCTTTTAGAAGTAGCTATTATGTGGCTGCCGCGTATTTTCGAAGCAGCACCACGGAATCAATCTGGAGGTCGTAGTGTTCTTGAGTACAGCGTGAAAGAAACAGGTAAGCACTACAACTGAAACGGCTGACACTTTCCTGCTTGCCAGCGGTGTGCGTAGTTTTGATATCGTCTTGATTGGGACTTTAAAAAACGGCGATTATAAATCATGTGCAAGTTTTATTATTTTGAAATCAACACGCCATCTATCGTCACATCGTGAAACTGCTCCGTGTTAAGAACGACAAAGTTAAAAACGGCGCAAAAAAAAAAAAAAAACACGGGGCGCAAAACGATGAAAGCACAACGACGGGTGCCGGATCTCCTCATCATTGTTCTCATCGTTTTGTTTCCTGTGTTTCATGTTCTTTGCACCGTTCTTCACTCTGAACCCCGACCAACACGCCCAACTGTCGGTGCTAATAAACAAGGACACTTAAACTTATATTCGAACAATTATTTGACAAATTTTCGTTGATAACTCATTTCATTCTAAATTTGGGGACGGCAAAATTCTTCTTCCTCCACATACACTTACGAACTTCGTGGATGGTGAACAGTGGTTACTCCTTGGTTATTATCAATTTTTGTAAACCTCCTTGATTGTTACCGGCGACTAAGCTTAATTTGTTTTTTATGAATCTTTTTTCAGCACTCCGGGCTTAACTTCGTCGCGCTGCCCTTAAAATGTTGTTGTTTTCAAGTGATCTGATTCGGTTTTCTTTTCGGTGGCTTTTTTGTTTATTGTTTCCTCTGGCATTCACTTGCCAAATGTATTGCCGTCAACCTGGATGTGGTGCTTAGTGTTTATAAGTGATACTACAAAAAATCAATTGTTTCCTTGAATTTAATCAGCTAGAGTTCTGTGAAAAATAAACGTAAGTGGTGACGCTGCTGA
This sequence comes from Rhipicephalus annulatus, assembly GCA_013436015.1. Taxonomy (NCBI): domain Eukaryota; kingdom Metazoa; phylum Arthropoda; class Arachnida; order Ixodida; family Ixodidae; genus Rhipicephalus; species Rhipicephalus annulatus. The sequence continues at coordinate 48,985 of WOVY01013293.1, read as the reverse complement.
GTTTCATCAGAATATCTCATTTAACCTACGCGTGAAGCATTAGTATAAAGAAACTAACAAGGAGCAATAATTTAAAAGGGTACTGTCGATGCTTTCGACTGATAATCTGTCCGGAAGAAAAAATGAAATTTGTACATACTTCGCAGGCACCACGAAAGAACTCTGGACAGCTGGAGTGAAACAACCGCAAGAAACACTGCGAAGGTGCCACGAAGTCAAATCGGTTTGCAGGAGTCGAAAAAAAAAGCAAAAATACTCCGACGGTGCAAAGCAAATTATTCGCCCAGCCATAGCTTTACACCGGACGTCCGGAGTATATAAAAAATCAAGCTTTACTCTTGGAAGTCCGGAATATAAAAAAAAAACTGTCAATAGTGAGAGGGGCTCGCTAAAGGATAAGAATTTTTCGCCTACCTCAGAAAAATTTTTCCACTTTTCATTGTATATTTATGTGCGCCCTAATGTACCCCAAGTTACCATGAATCATCTATTATTTCGGTATCTTTGGCTTTTCAAAAAGAGCGCCAGAAACATCAATAAAATTCCAGCACATGTTACATACTGACGAATCTAAATATAAGCTTTATAGCTCGCGTCATCAGAACACAGCGCCACCACTACAATTTACGCATTAAAGGGGCGGCACACTAAAGGTACGCATTGGCAAAGATACCATTTTGGAGCGCCCATATTATCACTCACACAAATACCAGGGATAATACAGCGGGTGAGCGCCTACCCTTGCCTACAGTATTTGCGTTGCTGTACACATTGAACACGTATACACTTACAACGCTTCTCACTCGCATGTGACGTATTAGGAGCCACAAGGGCTATTGTACAATCGCGAAATCGGCTACAGCCTCATGCGACACTTTATGCTCGGGTTCATGGGCGCTTCCTCGGGACACGCGAAGACACGCGCGAAGTCCCAGTTGTGCATCAGGGGCGCGTTGCACATCATCGGGCCCCTCTCGGAGTCGCCGCAGTTGAGCCAGCAAAAGAACACGAAAGGCATTCTTTCGCTCGTCCACGGCGGTGGAGCCTCGCGACCAGTCCATTTCGGGTCTTTCTTCCGGGCGACCTCCTTGTAAACGTCCGCTACGACTGCGGCAGCCGCCACAGCTCCCTGGAGGTCGGCATCGACGTCTGCACCGCCACTCACGTTGCTGGCCGGCGAAAGGCAATCCTGGTTCTCGGAATACAGCGTGCTGTTGGTGCCGGTGCGCTCGACGTAGTCGTAGAAGGTCACCGCGGCCAGCCTCGCTCCCAGACCGCCGAGCAGGACGCCTACGTGGGCGTCCGGTTCGTACCAGGGGAATGCGAGCAGCTGCGGGTTGATGCGGAAGCCACTGAAGACGGTCGCGTCAAGCGCCTGGTAGCCGGCATACAGCGTCTGGCTCGGCTGCCCGGACTTGGAAACCTGGGCTTGCATGTAGGCCGAGACGTTGATACTGTCGCTCAAAGGAGCCTGCACGTTGGAGAGCCGTGACGTAAAGATTGTTACAGGAGCGAGGAAAGCCTGCTGTTATATTACGAGTCTTGTCGTCGTGCGCATCTTGCGTATCGAAAATTAAAGGTCCTCTAAACCACTCCGAGTTAAAACACAGTAGTGTTTTTTAAATGCAAAGCATTTCTTGGCGAACTTCGGCGACTTTGAGCGTATCTGTCTATCTATCTAGCCGCCAACGACTTTTAGGTCTCCTGGCCGTTGCGATAATAATATCAATAGGAAACTTAATGTGGCATAACATAACTGTATTAAGAACATATTTGACTAGTCATATAATGAAAATCATGACATGTAAGTCATGAATGTCATGATTTTCAATTCATAGTCCGTCCTGCAGATCTTGAGGTGGTTTCGTTCACATGGCATGTTGAAAAACTGGTATGGTATGACATGATTGCATGGCGAACACAAGCGACAGACCCTAACATTAAAATCATGATATGCGTGTCATGTAACAACATGACTACATGCCACGCTGATGATGCGTTCGCGGTCATTTCGCTAGCATCACATGTTCAAATTTGGTATTACGGTACATGAATGAATGACGAAGGCATGTGACTGGTGTAAACATGATAATCATGAGATACGTGTCATGTATCAACATGACTACATGCTATGCTCATGATGCACTCGCGGCCGTTTCGCTAGCGTCACATGTACCAAACTCAGTTTTACTTGACGCGAATGGGCGACATAGGTAAATTACACATCCAAACATGATAATCACGACATACGTGTCATGTAACAACATGAATACATGCCACACACATGATGCACTCGTGGCCGTTTCCCTGGCTTCACCTATGCCAAATTTCGTAATACGTGACGCCAATGGATGACGAAGATATGTGACTGGTAGAAAAATATAATAATGACATTTGTGTCACGTGAGAACATGACTACATGCCACAGTTAAGGCGCCAATACACTTTGACATGACGCTGTGCGCGTGCTCGCCGGCGTTCATTTCGTCGCGTCACGCCGGCGTTGCCAAGACAGGCGCCGGTCCTGCCATGGATGGATGGATGGATGGATGTGGCTGTACCCTTTAGATCGGGCGGCGGCTAACGCCACCTAGCCGTAATACTTAGTGAACTAACCATTACAATTATATTTTTCCTTTAAATAATGACGCTGAGGATTCGTACTTCGCAGTAAAGGGTTTAATTTTCACTCGTGCCTTGACTTTAGCTACCAATCAGATAACCTCCTTCTAGTTAAGTCTACCCGCTTGAAGTATATTTTGCCCTCGCTGTCCCTAAACCCCAGTGCTTTGAAAAACTCTGCGCCATCATCCTGAACTATAGGGTGAAGCCCTTTACAGAACATTATCAAGTGTTCGGCAGTTTCTTCTTCCTCTCCACACGCACTGCATACTGTGTACACCCTTCGTATTTGGTCCGATATGTCTTGGTTCGCAGTACTCCCGTCCTGGCCTCAAACAGTAGAGAACTACCCCGAGTATTGTCATAGATCCTTTCCTTAGCAATTTCCTGCTTAAAAGTTCGATAGATCTCTAGTGCGGACTTCTTAATCATGCCCATTCTCCACATCTCAGTCTCCGTTTCCTTCACTTTCTTCTTAACCGAAAGTTCTTTTTGGTTTGGCCACCTGTTGTTTTCTAAGTATTTACCAGTCAAATTTTTGGTTCGCTTGCTCCATTTTGTATCGACATTCTTCATATACAAGTAGCTGAATACCTTCCTAGCCCAACGCTCCTCCCCATTTCTCTTAATCGCTTCTCAAATTTTATCTTGCTGCTAGCCAGCTTCTCTGTCCTCAAATGATGTCCACCTTATATCACCTTGTACTCCCTGATTTGGTGTTGCCGTGAGCTCCTAAGGCAAACGTACGTATTCCATGTTGCTTAATTTCTAACTTACTTGAACTTCTGATCTCATGCACAAGACGGCATTGCCGAACGTCAGCCCAGGAACCATGACCCCTTTCCATATTCCTCTCACAACATCCTACCTATTGTAATTCCACAGTGCCATATTTTTCATGACTACTGCATTCCCTTTACCTTTAGTCGTCACGTATATTTCGTGTTCCCTCAGATACTCGGTCCCATTGCTTATCCATACGCCCAGATATTTGTATTTATCTGTTATCTCTAGCGTGACCTCCTGTATTCTAAGCTCACTACCATCGTTGTCATTGAAAATCATGACTGCTGATTTTTTCTTACTGAATCTAAAATCTAACCTATCTCCCTCATTACCGCAGATGTCCATCAATCTCTGCAAATCTTCCTTGTTGTTGGCCATTAGCACTATATCAACTGCGTACATTAATGCTGGTAGTGCCTGATAAATGATTTTTCCTTGTTTGAATAAAGAGAGGTTGAAGCCCAGTCCACTTCCCTCTAATTTGGCCTCTAATCCTTGTAGGTACATCATGAATAATAAGGGTGACAGGGGACACCCCTGCCTAAGCCCCCCGTTTTACCTCTGCAGGCTTGGATACCTGTTTTTCCCACTTTATAACTACCTTACTACCTTTATAGATATCCATTTAAAAGATTAGTGACTACATGTTCCACGCCTAGTGTGTCCAGTATTCCCCACACTTCCTCTTGAACCACGCTATCATACGCTCCCTTGATATCCAAAAATGCTAGCCACAGGGGCCTGTGTTCTTTTCTGCTATTTTGATGCACTGCGTCAGTGAGAACAGATTATCTTCAAACCTTCGTGTTTCCGAAACCGATTCTGCAGTTCCCCCAGCATCCCTCATCCTCTATCCATGCCTGCAGTCTCTCCTTTATAATCTACATCGCCAGCCTGTAGACCACTAATGTTACTGTTATAGGACGGTAGTTGTTTATGTCAGCTTTGTCCCCGTTTCCTTTATAGATCATGCTCATCCTGCTAAGTTTCCATCCATCGGGAACTTCACCATCGATTATTATTGTGCTCACTGCCTCTCTCAAAGCCTGCTTAGACTTTGGACCTAATGTCTTAATCAGGCTAATTGGAATGCCATCTGGGCCTGTTGATGTACTACTAGGAACCCTTTTCTCAGCCCTTTCCCACTCTCGTTGTGAAAATGGAGCCATTGCACCACTTGATTCGTCCTTGTCTATTGTGGTGCATAAAGTACTTCTTTGTTGAAATTTTTCTGTAACCTTTGTTCTTATATATTCAATAGCTTCGTCCCCTTCTAGCCTAGCACCTTGGGCTGTAGTTATAAAACTCTGCTCTAGGCTCGTCTCATTTCTTAGGGAGTTTAGATGGTTCCAAAATTTCGCAGCTGTCTTTCTATCTTTTTTATGTACTTCTGCCAGCCACTGAGCTCCTTTTCTTCTAATCTTTTCATTGTTCAGAAAGGATGCAGCCCTTGTACAGCTTAGAAAGGTTTCCCATTTTCTTTTAACATCATCTGTCGGTTCACCCAGCTGCTTAGCATGTCTGTGTTCCCTAGAAGCTTCCTGACGTTTTGCTATGACTCTCTTAACTTCCTCATCCCACCAACTTTTGGGTTTGTGTATTCTTTTCTGGGGTGACTTGTTACGCGTCTTAGCAAGCTCTAGCTCAAAGAGTCTAATTAGATTCGTGTATGCCCACGCTGTCTTATTATCCTCTATGATTACTTTCTGAATTTGTTTAAAGGCTATTTCAATTTGTCTTTCTGGATAAAAATTTTCCTGTAGTTGCTCATCTTGTCTCCTTCCCACTTTCACTGCTCTTACAAAACTTAGCTTGATACGTTTGTGATCACTACCCAGACTTCTGGAGCCACCTTCATCTATGTGCATTCCCCTGAGCTTATCATACATCCTTTGTGACATCAGTGCATAATCTATCGTAGACTGCAGCCTTCCTACCTCCCATGTTATTTGCCCTTCACACTTCTCGGTACTATTGCAAATGATCAAATCAAGTCTTTCACACATATCCATGATCATTTTGTCTGTCGGATCGGTATACCCGTCTATATCTTCTATATGCAAATTCATTTCTCCTAGTACAATTGTCTCGCACTCTCTTTTTAACTTCTGAATGTCCTTTGATATACACTCTACCATTGCCTGGTTTTCCTCTCTGGCCTTTGCTCCCGTCCACAAGTACACGAAACCAAGGAGTGTCATTTGACCTGCCACTTTCCCTTTTAGCCATTAATGTTCCTTGCACTCCTGCTTGACCCTTTGCCAGTCTGTACTTTTATGAATGATTGCCCCGAAACAACCCCCCTTTCTACTGCCTTCTGTTCTATTACAATATTCCCACGCGTAGTCCAGATTGTTTGGAGGTTGTTCCATGTCCCTGAGATGTGTTTCTACAAAATCGTATACCATCGGCCTCTCTTCCCTTAGCTGTTCTTCTATCTCTTCCCACTTCAGCCTGTTCCTACCACCCTGCATGTTAATATACCCTATGTCTGAATTGGCTCGGCGCTCGTGGCTACGTCTATTTATGCCCCGGACCCTACCTATCTTAGATATCGGTGCCACTTTGAAATCGTATCATTCCATACCACCTGTCGAAGAGTCTCTCTGGTTGTTTTCCTCGTTACTAGCTATCCTGCACCCCGAAGGGCTCGCTTGCCCCCCAAAAAAGCTACTGCGCGTCCTGCAAGTCGCCAACCCACCTCATGACCTAGCCGCCCATCGAAGTGAATTCTGTCTCGTTGAAAACCACCCCACCTATGCACCTCTCTGTTTAGTTCCACCACCTCAAAGCCTTTCTCTCGACTCATCCGCCATATCTCTTGGTTTGCGTTGACAACCGCTCTTTGCAGGTTGATATCATGCACCGGTACCTTCGGTATCGTGCATATCACAACCTGTACCTTAAGAGAAGTGGCGCGCATGTCATCGACGCCTTTCGCCAGTGTGGCTGCTAGTCCTGCTGTATCTTCATTCAAGACATCTAAACCGCCTGAAATTATCATGAGGTTTCGTCTATCAGCTGTTGTTTTTGAGTTTTGCGCTCGCTTGCCTCATGACTGCTTCAAGCTTGCGTCCTGGGAACGCCCCTACTGCAACCCTCTTGTCGCCTCTTACCCTCTCTTTGATGGCTTCTGTGCATCGATTTAAATTCGAGTCCCCGGCGATTATCACATGCTGAGACTTTTCAGCTGGAGCGTCCTGCACCTGGGGGCTACTTGCACCTTTGACGCCGGCTGCTTTGTTCCCTCCCAGCCCCACCACTACCTCGCTGAAGATGGCCTTGCGTCAGTTGAACCGACTAAACCTGTTTTTTCCAAACTTGCTTGCTCTTCCTTCTCCACCCTTCTGGTTGCCGGTCCTCTACTGTTCTCTCCGTAGGCCGCTTCTTTGTTCAGCTTCGCTAGTGCTTCCTCGGCAGACTTCAGTATTTCTCCCATTGCCCTCGTTTTCCCTCTTCTCCATCCGCTTCTACGCTTGGGTCCACTTTCAACCCCACTCCACATCCTGAACACCTTACAGTCTTTTTAGCCATGTCTTTCTGACACCAATTGTCCCTATACTCAATAATTACTAAACTCGAGCCTTGCACTACGAATATACACCATATATACCATATGCCATATACTCGCAGGCGCGCGCCGCGCTGCGTCGCTTTAACACATGCGCGTTTCAGCGCGTCCGACATCCCTCCATCACGAAAAGATAGAGACGCAGTGTTGTCTGGGCAACGCATAGACAGAGAGTAATGTTACTCTATGGCATCGGCACAAAATGCAGCATGACGCATTTTGCGACGGTGTCCGTTGGGCCACGCCGACGGACGCTGGTCGCGCCGATCGCGCCTGGCGTCAGACTTAGAGTGCTCGCGTTTTGCCAACGTAGCGTCGCTGTGCCCAGCGCGCGCGCGCGTCAACGCTACATTAGAGTATATTGGGCTCTTCATGATGCACTCGCGGCCATTTTGCTAGCTCCACATATATCAGATTTAGTGTTACGTGACGTCAATCGATGACGAAATATATGACTGGTGCAAATATGATAATCCTGACACTCGTGCAATGTAAGAAAATGATAACGTAGCACGCTCATAGGGTGCCCGCGGCCGTTTCGCTAGCTCCACATATACTAAACTTGGTATCACGGGCCGTGAATAGATGATGAAGGTAAGCGACACATCAAAACATGATAATTGTGACATGCAAGTCTTGTACGGCATCATTTACCTCCACCTCGTAACGTTTTGCTGAATTTATTGTGACATATCAACATTTGTGATTCATGCTTCGCATATCATCGATTCTCACTGTTCGTGGGATCTGCTAATTTTTGTTTGTCTGACCTTTATCTATCTTCCTACCGGCGCAATGTCCTATACCTGCGGCTTATTTGCTTATTTCGCCACAAAACAAGTGAACAATGCCAGCAGTAAGCGTTGAGCCCATCAGAATTTCACACTTTTTGGCAGCGTGTACGGTAGTCTCCACTTGCGCAGTCTAGAACGCATGAAACCAAGTGAATCGAGTTTATTGCGCACGAAAGTAACGACAGAAGCCCATACTGGACGTGGTACTGCATGGTAAAACATAGTGGGCCACCATTCGCAATCAATGACCAATTGAGGGCTCAGTTTCTCAATAAGTCAAATGAACAGACTGCTGGCGTCACGAATTATGACGAAAATTTGGGAAAAAACACCGGAAAAAAATAACTGTCTTTTTAGGAGCTAAGCTTGGTCAACAAGTTTGTTATGCCCGCGCCTTGTCCGGCGGCGATGTACTCCAGTGTTGCCGCTGTACTCTTCTCAAGTCACCACCCAAGGCGGTGATTCTAACAAAACTCACTAGATAGCACGCCACCACCTAGGCAACAATGAAGATTTGCAGAGATTGATGGACATCTGCAGTATTGAGGGAGATAGGTTAGATTTCAGATTCAGTAAGGAAAAATCAGCAGTCATGATTTTTATTGGTAATGAAGGTAGTCTAATTTAGAATACGGAAGGTCACGCTAGAGATAACAGATAAATACAAATATCTATTCGTAAGGATAAGCAATGGGACCAAGTACCCAAGGAAACACGAAATATACGTGACGACTAAAGGTAACAGGAATGCAGCATGTTGAAAAGCAGGGCACTGTAGAATTACAATAGGTATGATGTTGTGAAAACAATATGGGAAGGGGTGATGGTTCCTGGTCTGACGTTCGGCAATGTGGTCTTGTGCATGAGATCAGAACTTCAAGTAAGATTAGAAATCAAGCAACATAGAATACGTACGTTTGCCTTAGGAGCTCACGGCAACACCAAATCAGGGAGTACAAGGTAATATAAGATGGACATCATTTGAGGGCAGAGAAGCTAGCTAGCAGCAAGATAAAGTTTGAGAAGCGATTGAGAGAAATGGGGAGGAGCGTTGGGCTATGAAGGTATTCAGCTACTTGTACAAGAAGAATGTCGATACAAAATGGAGGAAGCGAACCAAAAAATTGATTGGTAAATACTTAGAACACAACAGGCGGCCATGCCAAAAAGAATTATCGGATAAGAAGAAGGTGAAGGAAGCTGAGACCAATATGTGGAGAATTGGCATGATTAAGAAATTGGCACACGAGATCTATCAAACTTTTAAGCAGGAAATTACCAAGGAAAGGATCTTTGATAATACTCGGGGTAGTTCTCTACTGTTTGAGGCCAGAACGGGAGTATTGTGAACGAAGACATATCGGGCCAAATAAGAATGGGTAGACACAGTATGCAGTGCGTGTGGAGAGGAGGAGGAAACTGCCGAACACTTGATAGTATTCTTTAAAGGGCTTCACCCTGTAGTTCAGGATGATGGCACAGAGTTTTTCGAAGCACTAGAGTTTAGGGACAGGGAGGGCAAAATAGACTTTAAGCGGGTAGAATTAACTAGAAGGCGGTTAGTGGCTAAAGTCAAGGCACGAGTGAAAATTAAACCCTTCACTGCAAAGTACGAGTCCTCAACTTCACTATTTAAAGGGAAAAAATAAATCTTAGTTTTTTGTTCACTGTATTACGGCTTGGTGGCGTGAGCCACCAACCGATCTAAAGGGTACAGCCATAGCAATCCATCCATCCATCTTTAGAGAGCCTTCGTGTGCGCGCCTGATCAATTATACAAGGCATCGGTTTTCGATGGCCCGCGCACTCGCCTCCTCCCGACTTTGTCCACTTCGTTCTCGTACTTCTCAGGCACGGCAATACGCGACAGCTTCCTTTGATAAGTGTTACGAACGGGAACCGATATCCTTCCAAGCCTCCTCACCCGCCTCTTCTCAGCCCCGTTGAAGAACGCCTGATAGCTTCACGTCCGCCTTCTATGAGCGTTGGGCATTCGACTCACGGCAGCGGCATGTGTGACATAAGGAGGCAGGTGGGTAATGTGCCGATCGACGTGGCTAACACTGCGCAGTGCCGGCATTGGAACAAGCCCGTCAAGCTGCCTTCGACGTACTGTACACATCATGCACCTGCCCGTTCGCAAACTTTTCTACTTCTAGAATTAACTCGTCAAGAAGCGCCTGGTATACCTTCGAGCAAGCTCCTCTGACATCATTCACTTCGTGGATATGGTGGTGATTTCTTTTTGTAATTCTGGAGGTTGACTAAGGAAACATTAAGAAATGGGTTGTTGCGATAGTATTGTCTCTTTCTATAGCAGTTTTTGCCACGCCGTTAAGACAGCTTGTAGTCCGTTTATATGTCGAAAAGCTCCTCTGATGGAGCTTTTTCACATAGCGGTAATAGCGGTAAGCGTTCTCTCACATAAAAAGGCAAAAGGATACTGTGTTTCAAAATACCGTGGTTACTCATCCAGAATAATACACTGAGATCTGAAAAAAAAAACGAATAATACTAGGGATTCCCAGCAATCTGGAAAACAAGAAACCACAATTTCCGAGTCGCATCATCTGACCGAAGGGAATCGTATTATTTTCTAAATGGGGTGCATGAAAAGGACGCAAGTGTTAGCATCGTTCCCTAATATAGCTTACTTCAGTGAAAACCATTGAGTACGGTCTATAAACGTGAAAACGTAAAACTACTATATAATTGCACGTATCTAGAATGCGTAATTATGTTGGGATAATCAGAAAAATACGAAAACTCAACATTTTCATTATTCTTCGATGCCAAGCATTTTGTACCGAACCAAAGAAACTTTGATCGCGTCTATGTAGCTATTTCATCGCGTATGATAGTGTTCTCGTGTCCGTTTCACTAAGGTAATAAATACTCATATTGGTATGAGATCACATGAGTACACGGCAAATAAAAATGACTGGTCGCAACAGAAAAAAAAACAAGACATGCATGCCATGTACGTCATGCTTTACAAGATACGACCCTGGTGCTCTCACATACGCTTCGTCAAGTTGGTGTAATTGAAAATGGCTATGATATACCAGGATCGTACGACGTATATATTCAAATTACGTGTATAATCAAACAATAATAATTACGATAAAATTCAAACGATAAAAATACCATTAATGTCATGTATGTCGCTAACTACATAGTATGATTCTATTGCGCTGTTGACACCATCTTGGATTCAGTGTGCCGAGGGCGAGGTTCGGGTTCGTGAGGATTGCATGTCTGATCACGAAGGGTGCTTCAAGTAATTGTCTCACGAGAAGAGAAGTGAGTAAATTTTCTTGAACTGTCTCGTACTTCCACAAACCACTCTTCAACTTGCCCCGACGTACGTGCCAGAACGATATTTTTTTTCTAAACTATTGAACAGTGGTAACGCCGCTAAATTTATGTATACCCCGCGTGTTGAAGCAAGACGAAAGTTTTTGTTCTATTGTTTCGTGGCACCAAATGAAATTGAAATAAATGAAATTCGCTATTTACACATTCCTGTCTCGTCTTGTACCGTCCTTGCCCGGCATAGACGGATATACTCACATCCAGAACCATTTCAGGAAACGCGGCGTAGATGTTGTCTACCGACATGCGACTGGAGGAATTCAGGATGGAGAACGCTTGATTCAGGTTCGAGCGCTGCGGGGCGGGCTCCAAGTGTCCCACGAGCGCCGACGAATCGTCCCCGGGCTCCAGGAGGCGTCCAAAGGCTGCCATCGTCCAGTTGACGAGCGTGCCGACATCCTGCTGTGCACCCTTCATACCCTCCTGGAGGAAGCTGTCGATGGCGTAGGCGAACGTCTGATAGGCAGTCGTGATGCAAGCCTTTCGCTGTTCCTCAATGGCGATGTCCGAGGCCTTGTAGAAGCTCTCCAGCAGGTGGATGTTCGTGAAGCCCACGAGGGTCTGTACCGCAAAGAAGCCCACAAAGTTGGCCATCTTCTCCTCGCCGAAGGCCTGATGTAGTTCAAATATCGCCCTGAAGCCGCCCACACGATCGACGAACCAACCGGTCAGGTTTCGCAGCGGACTGTTCAGGAAGCGTCGCGTCTGGGCGTCCCAGCGTGGCTCCGGCACGGATGGTGTCCACTCCAGGAAGGTCGCCGGGTCACCGCTGCTGTTACCCGAGTCCGTCACGGGCATGTGGTTGTCCATGAAGCGCATCATGGTGATGAAGTGGTTGAACAAATGGTTCATTCGTGTCTCGTTGGTGGGTGCCAGGCTCTCGTAGCTGACCCTGAAATGCTCTTTGATGTGGTTGTGGGCCATGTGCTCGGATATCTTGTAGTACGTGGACAAAAACTGCAACGTTGTAAGCAAACGTAGTTAGCTTTACTTTGAGAGGGTCAGAGGATGCATTCATTTTTTAATGTTCACGAAGTAGTAACATTATTGAGAAACCCTAAATGCCACAACAAACTCGAACAGCGGCCGTGGGTGTTGGCGTCAACCCTTGTGATGTAAAATATCCCGTCTTGACATCACTCAAAGACGCCGTTTTGACGTAAGAGATGACCAAAATTTGTGCCGTCACCATGTTGACCCACAATTCGACGTTACGTGATGAAGTCACCACGTGACATCGTCACTTGGTCAAAAGTGGGCTGATCACTCAGGCCATGCTAAAACCAGGTTAGGTGCAGAAAGTTTCTTATGCCTCCGATATTGGAGGCAGGGGGCTGAAGTCTTTCGGGAGGAATAAACACACTCGGCTGATGTGAAAAAGAACACGGACATGGCTGTCTACTTCTTGTGGTCTTAGGCAAATGCATACGGCACCACGTGATGTTTAGGTTTCCCGCGAACTTAGCATTAGAGCAGTGGTCCCAAATTCGCCTCGGCTGTGGTGGTCCACCGTGCCGAAATTCAATCCCGCAAGAGCCGTGAAACGAAAAAGGTTGAAGTGGAGGGGGGACGAAAAGGGGAGGCAATATATCGCATCAAGCGGCCGATATAAAGAAAGCATGGTTCATATGTTTTATATGGATCATTTGTGGAGAGAATTTGGTGACAGGATCCAGGAAACATACCGATGCCAATGTTAAGAATGACTAAACTCTGGACTGCAACTGGTAGATATAAAGGTTTTCTTACGGGGTGTTGTTTCCACACGTGATTACCGCATGGGGTGCCCCAAGAAAAAAAAAAGCTCGAGAGCATTCCCGTTTCTCTAGCTTACCTGAACAGAACGTTATAAATCGGAATAAGTGAGCATGTCACTGGGAGTATCACTAAAAAAAAGCACAAATATCTAAGTCCTCGTGAAGTCTTGGGGTCCATGTGGTCTTTGGGTCACGTGTTTGAGACATCTACGTTTGGAAGATACAGAGCTGCCGAGAGCGTTATGAGAAGAATGTGGTGCACTTCCTGTTCTTGCTAACTTAATCATACGATTACAACTGTTGGTGCTGTGACAAAAAATATTTATGAACATGTCGGCCTTTCATACTGTTTTACTTTTTGTACCCTTCTTTTTAGGAACCCTATTCGACAGCGATAAAACGTGTTCATTTTATTGCTGCCATGTAATTGTCGCTAGAAGAAGAGTCGTATGGTGTCGCTACAATGGGGTCCTGTCCGCTTCCACTGGCAATACAGCAACGCCCTTGCCTTTACCGAAATACCATAAATGCAAAAGCTATGCTACCTTGTTTGAAAGGTAAGTGTCATGTTCGAGAAAGTTTTCTGACACACAATACAGAGTTTACTACTTACAGCTAAAATAATAAAAGCAGTCATAGCATGAAGGTTTTGGTTTAACACTTCTAATGCATGAGCCGTTATTTACAGCAGTTTGTTTTACATCACCATCATCAATTCGTAAATATTTTCAGAAATAAGTGGCTGATTCTTACGTGCAGACATTACATCTTTATACGTCACTTAGCTTTTCGATATGTACCATGTGCCTTTTCTTCAGTCACGTGACGGCCTGATATATCAACCAAAAAAAACTCAATTATCCGAATTTGCGGAGCAACAATCACGCTTCAGTTGCTATAATGAGGAATGTTCATTCATCATGTTGGAGTGGTCATTCATCAGTGAGAAGTTTGCTGCGAAAACTACAAACGTTACTGAAAAAAGTGGGATCAACCAAATGTCGTATCTAGTTTGCTTTAACCGATATCTCGTTACACAGATGTTCGCTATATCAAGTTTCACGCGTACCTGGTTTCCGATCGACAAAAGAAGCGTCCGAGGCCCCTCCATTATGGTCACATCGATGGTGAGGAACACCGGCTGAAAGAGGCGACAAGACATGTAGAACATGCTGTACAGGAAGTCTGTCTTGGAGGCGTCCTGGGGCCACACGACTCCCGCCGCCGCCAGTGCGGCGCGCACCTCGGGCATGTTGTCTCGCTCCAAAGGGGACAGGCAGGCCTTGATATAGGTTACCGCCTTGTCCACCGGCCGCTGGTTTGCGCCGACGAGCGGATTGAGGTCAGCTGTGCGCTTCGCGATCTCCACCAGGAACCATTCCCAGTTGACCTGCGATGTTGTGATGGTCAAAGCATATTGTGTCGCGTCGAGTCACTGACAAACCTTGCCTTGACCACACTCAGTAAGGTAGCCAGGGCGAGTAACACCAGCCCCTCTTGCCTTCTCTGGGCGGTCCGTTACTCTTAATGACCAGCGGTTATCCTGCCTACGCGCTACATACATGGACAATGTCCACTTCTGGAATTCAACTAATATATATCCTTTATCCCGGCCTGTTCTTTGACCCATTCTGTTCTTTTCTTATATCTTCAGGTTACGAATATCATTTGCCTTTCCATCGCTCGCTCTGTCATCTTCAATTTCAGCTCAACCTTCTTTGTAAGCCTCCAGGTTTTAAATTCGAATGCATTTCTTAGTCCGGCTAAGTCAGGCGTCCGTCGGGATTCATTCACCGCCCTGTCCCATAGCGACAGCTTCGGGAGTTTGCGCTTATCCTCGCCACTAGCAACCGGGGCATGTGGTGCAACAGAGCGTATAGAAGGAGGGTGCAGAACTTCGCCACTCCTTCTCTCACAGTTCACTTTCTCTCCTCCCTACGCCCCACTTTCTCGTCCGCTCGCGCCTCACAGGGGACCGTTGGTTGGCTTGGCGCCACTCAAGAACATCCGGAAACGTGTGCTCGAGACACTACTGTGAAACACTAACGTCGAGCCTAGAACGTTGTTTAAGTGTGAATACACTTTATAAGCGATCCCAAACCATCCACCGCCGTCGGCGGCGTCCGCAGTCTTCTCTCTATCTTTAAAAGAAAGAGGACCTGGCGGGCCACAGCGCGACGCTCTACCGAATAAGCCACGGACGCGACGCTGATATTGGTGTCAGCAACGTGCCTTATACCCCTTCCCCCTTCGCTCGCTCCTCCGCTCTCCTCGCTCGCTGCAGCTGCGCGCGCACCCCTCTCTCTCGCGCGCCCGCCTTCTCTCTCAGTCTCCCGTCGAGAGCGGGTCGTGCGATGGATGTCCCGGAGGCAACGTTACCATCAACAACGAATGCAGTACAACCGAATGCCAGCACTGCACCCGTCGTTGGAGGTGATGGTACCACGGTAGTTTCGCCGACGTTGGAAGACAAGGCGGCGCTGCGAAGGGCTCGTGAGACCGAACGTAAGCGGGCGAAGCGTGCAGCGGATGCCGAACTGCGCGCTCGCGAGGCCGAGGACAAGCGGGCGAAGCGTGCAAAGGATGCCGAACTTCGCGCTCGCGAGGCCGAGGACAAGCGGGCGAAGCGTGCAGCGGATGGTGAACTGCGCGCTCGCGAGGCCGAGATGAGGCGTCAGCATCGAGCCGCGAACACGGCCCAAGAAGCGGAACGACAACGCAAGCGTCAGGCGGAGAAGGGCGATGAAAACCGGCGTCAAGACGCCGCTCGCAATCGTCAACGGCGAGTGGACGTTCCTGAAGCCGTTCCAGCCAGTGAACGTGCCGTGCATGAGAGGGTGCGAGCCCTGAACTTTGCTCGTCCGGACGCGTCGTGAAGTGTAAATAAATAATGCTTCGTATATAATGTATCTGTGTACAAATGCTTCATGACAAACAACACTTCAATTCATTAATTACACTTTAATCATCATCATCAGTAATAAAACTCCCAAGGATTTCCCCGAGGGTGAACATAGTTAAGTGCGAATGCACGGGGTGATGCTATGAGGGGGAGTAAAGTTAAAATCTGTTGGCATTCGCCAGTGAGTTAACGTAAACTCCCCCGTGTGATCAAATTGCGATTCCCAGGAACCATTACTCCATAAAGGCACCATAGTGTGATTAATAAATATAATAGTGTGAAATAATAAATACCCCTCATAGCATCACCCCGTGCATTCGTACTTAACCATGTTCACCCTCGGGGAAATGCTAGGGAATTTTTTTTGTTCATAGTATTTTTAACCGTGAACGCTAGCCACTAGAGCTTGAAGCGCTTAGCGCGTTTTTCACGACAGAAAAAAATTGCCCGCAGCTTCCCTCGGGGGAACACTGAGGAGGATGCGGAGCATATAATTGGTTAACGGGGTGTTAAAGTGCGACTTACTTGGGTCGATGGCTAAATTGGTTAACGTGGTTGTGAAATTGGGTGTTAAATTGCGACTTACTTGGGTCGATGACTAAATTGGTTAACGTGGTTGTAGGAGGGGGTGTTAAATCAGTGAACACGTGCACACGTATGCGAAAAGGCGGCGCTGGTCGAAGGGACGTCGATCATTGTGTTTGTGGATTCGTTGGAATTCATTTCACCGCGACCTTGGACGTCGACGCGCCGTACAAACCAACCGACGAGCGGCAACTGAGTGAGCGAGCGCCGACCTTGAGTATATATACAGCGCGACGGCGCATGCACTGTCAGCTGTTGAATGTTCTCGAAGCGCGACGGCGCATGCGCGTCCACTGGAGAATCAGGAGAATTGTAGAATGTTCTCGAAGGGGAGAAGCGCACGCGGCACAGATGGTGGGTGACGGTGCATGCGCGCGTCAGCTGTCAAATGTTCGAGAAGGGGGAGAAGCGCGACGGCGCATGCGCGCGCGTCAGCTGCCGATGTTCTCGAAGCGTGACGGCGCATGCGCGCGCGTCAGCTGCCGATGTTCTCGAAGCGTGACGGCGCATGCGCGCTACATTATACAGCTAGCGAATGTTCGTGAAGAGGAGAAGCGCACGCGGTGTGTAGAGGAGGAAGGGTGCACAGATGGTGGAGGAGTGAAGCGCGCGCGGTGTGTAGAGGAGGAAGGGATGCACGGATGGTGGAAGAAGGAGGAGGAAGCTTGCGGACGGCGCCGCACTACAAGCCTCGAGTATTAGATGCTCCGCATCTAAAACGCCACGTGCGGCGAACGGCCCTATTTGCTGTTATGTATGCTACGCAATGCATCCGCATTTTCTCACTATTCCCCTCGGGAAAGTGAGGCATTTTTAGATGCGGAGCATCTAATACTCGAGGCTTGTAGTGCGGCGCCGTCCGCAAGCTTCCTCCTCCTTCTTCCACCATCTGTGCATCCCTTCCTCCTCTACACACCGCGCGCGCTTCACTCCTCCACCATCTGTGCACCCTTCCTCCTCTACACACCGCGTGCGCTTCTCCTCTTCACGAACATTCGCTAGCTGTATAATGTAGCGCGCATGCGCCATCACGCTTCGAGAACATCGGCAGCTGACGCGCGCGCATGCGCCATTGCGCTTCTCCCCTTCTCGAACATTCGACAGCTGACAGTGCATGCGCCGTCGCGCTGTATATATACTCAAGGTCGGCGCTCGCTCGCTCAGTTGCCGCTCGTCGGTTGGTTTGTACGGCGCGTCGACGTCCAAGGTCGCGGTGAAATGAATTCCAACGAATCCACAAACACAATGATCGACGTCCCTTCGACCAGCGCCGCCCTTTCGCATACGTGTGTACGTGTTCACTCATTTAACACCCCCTCCTACAACCACGTTAACCAATTTAGCCATCGACCCAAGTAAGTCGCAATTTAACACCCCGTTAACCAATTATATGCTCCGCATCCTCCTCAGTGTTCCCCCGAGGGAAGCTGCGGGCAATTTTTTTTACTTCATAGGTAAGTACCGACAAAATGCAGGTGTTCACAAGTTATCGGTATCTTGTATATCACCTCACACCTGGAGACGGCTTTCAGGTGCGAGTTACACCATTCGAGGTGCCAGGTGTCTGTCCGTCCGTTCATATGCCTGTCTGGCCATCCTTACGCCCGCCCATTCGTCAACTGTACAAAATCGTCAACTATGCGAAAACCTCTAACGCCATCTAATGATAATATTTCTGAGGACGTATACACCCAACGCCATCTATTGAGCGATTCCTAAACTATAGATTGCTAAATACATTCTGCTACAGAGGATGGAAGGAGTCACACCTAAGAAGCTTCGCCCCTAGAAAAAACGACTTTATGTATGCACCAATCGACTATATAAAACCACAATACATGATAATCTTCTGCGTCCCTCCGTCCGTGCATTCGTCCGTACTTCATCGCAGACATCATGGAGCTGAGGACATTGCTTCACTCACTCGACATCACTCACTTCATTGAAATGCGTGTATTTTGTTTACAAAATATTTGCTCCCTTTATCCTCTTCATTTACTTTCTTGGACATAAAGCTCAGCTTGTTGGCGGCCAAGAATACCACAGCGCCCGTGCACATGAAACCATGGTCGTCCAGCAGACTTCTTAATGCCTTGTGAAACAGTCCACATACGGAATGACCAAAGTCTAAAACAACTTAATGCAGGGGCGGATGCATTCCATCGTGGACCTTTCTTAACGCAAAAGAGTTGCAGTGAACCGAGACAGCCAGCAATCCACGTAGCCACTCATTTTACTTGCAACGTTAGCAGCTTGTGACCGCGTGGTGGCACGAGTGAACCAGGGTATTTCTCAGGGCCCCACAAGCGGTGGCCCGTTTCGCAAACTTGCAGTAGTTAGACCAATATAGAAGGAGCTTTTCGAGAGTGGTGCATAGTACCAGCAGGTGTCGTTTCGGCCGAAGTGGGTTTTTAAGTAAAGGAAGTGATTCTTGCATTCAACGGGCAACTCTTAGGTGAAGATAACACCTAGAAAGGAAGACCACAACACAATGAATATCGCAAAATTAGTTCTGAGGAGACACGAAATGTGGCGGAGGGGCTATAGGAAATTGGACAACCACCCATCGTTGGTACGAGGCCACAGGGAAATCTATGCGGTTTTCTTAGAAACAGAGGCTTCTTAGCTGCTGAAAAATTTGTCGTGGTCCGGGGATCAACACAAGACGAGAACAGTTGTGTCGAAAAAACCGACTTAATGTGTACATCAATAAAGTATATGACAGCAAAAAATACATGATCACCTAATGCGTCCCTCCCTCTGTACATCCGTGCGTCTGTGCATCGTGCAGCCAATAGCACCGTTCGCTGCCCGTGGCATTTTTCTGTCGCGAAAAATGGAGTATGTGTTTCCAGCTGTAGTAGCTAGCGTGCACGATTAACATTTAATGAAGTGAACAAAACAAACAACGTTCTCCGATCGGCGTTGGCGTTTCAGAGCGGCGTCTCGAGCACACATTTCCGAATGTCCTTAAGATGCGCCCAGACAACGAACGGTGAGAGTGAGTTGTGAGCATATGACCAAGTTAGGCGCAAAGACGAGAGAGAGAAAACGGCAAGAGAAGGAACAGCTAAGCACTGTACATACCCTCTCCTACTCACTCTCGCACAGCATGCTCCGGTTGCCAGGGGCAAAGATAAGCGCCCGCACACGCAGCTGTTGCTATCGGACAGGGTGCTGGACAGTTCCGACGGATGCCTGACATAGCCCGACTAAGAAATGTATGCGCAGTTAAAAGGCTCGAACGCACTGGAGGGAATATGGTTAAGCGGGTTTTTTGAAGCGGCGAGACGGTGAGTGCGCGCACCTGTTCAGACCGCGCGCCACCTTTGGCTTGGCAGCGGCTGTGACAAATGCTCTTCGGCATTACAATACTCCTTTGCGATATCGGAATAGCAGAAATAAAAAAATACTGTCAACGTATAACACCACAATAAAAAGTTAAGGACTTTAATGGACCTGGCTAGTGAAACGCAGGAACATGAACTCCTGTGTCTTTTTTTTCTTTCTTTTTTTGAGTCTTGTGCAATTCTTCACATGATTCCGCTGCAACTCGCAAAAACTTTCGACGCTATTCCTACCGCGTTCCATACACAACATTAGACAGTTATAGTATACCGGGCTTATCGAGTTACCGGGAGTACCGTGATATCGGAATCAAAGTGCGCATGCGCAGATGCGTACGTTACCCGTAACGCTTACCGTACGCGCGGTATTTTTCTGATTTAAGGTTACCGTGGTTGCATAAGTGCACGTAGTGTATGTAATCATGGCGGTGCTCTAATATGGCCGCTTCGAAGTGATTTTGGCATAGTTGTTGAAAAATTCACCTTGTTTGCAGCAAACGACTGTTTAAAGTGGCTTCGCTTGCCTTCAGTTAACTTCGATGACCGAGTATCACGGATAAGTTGGCGAGATTTTTGAGATAGCTTCCCAATTCTAACGCGCCTAGGCCTAACTACAAGATCTATGTAAACAAATCGGCAACAATTTTTTTCCCGTTTGGTGCGTGGTTTATACTCATTTGCTTTTATTACTATTAAAATAAACTTGTAACAATGCTTCGCGTGGTGGCATAGGCAGGCATTCTCGTTTGCTTTTCCTTTTCCCTGTCTATAGCTTATTAGCCATCCGATGGGTGGCGCCACCGTCCCAGCTAGGCCACGTAAACGCTATCGCGCTAAACTATAAGACGCTGTCCACAACGAACGATTGCTGCACGGTAACGCCATTCCCTTGACCTCCGCTATCACGCTAACCGTAAACTATAACGGTCCATTCACCTCGTAGACGGGCTTCCTGGCGGTCTTGATCCAAGTGCCGCACACGTGCGCGTAGAAGTCGTCGCAGGGCTGTGCCTCGGGGTCCATGGCGTTCGACAGCAGCTCCTCGTAGCGGTGGCACGTCTCGCCGACGCATTGTTGCAGGGTTGAAGCCGCGTGATTTCGCAGATAGCGCGCCGTCGCTAAGGTAATCACGGCCACGACAAACGCGACCACCACCACGGCCAGGAGAGTGCCACTGCCGTACTTGCTTCGAGAAGATGCGTGCTCGCGCGCGCTGCGGCTCGGGCTCTGCATCAACGGTAATAATAACCTCTTGCAGTTACCGTCACCAACCGCGATCTGACACTGAGGGTAATCGAAGTGGAGCGCTCTACTGACTATTATTGTAATACTATATTAGTAGTAGTGGTAGAAGTATTGTTGTTGTAGTGGTCTGCTCTATCCTTATCTTTATGTTCTGCCTTGATCATAATCGTTAATCATCCTCGTTAATGTGTTTAAAATTGTCGTAGATGGGTTGCAAGTTCGCACGTTCTTTTATCGCGATAGCGTTAAGACGCTCATTTCGCAGATATTCCTGCGTCGTTGGTTGCGAGTGAAAAAATCATTCTGTCCACGAACGAAAAATCGAGTAAATAGCAATTGATTGATTGACATGTTGGGTTTCACGTCCCAAAACCACTCTGCATTTCCGATGGAGGCGGAAATGTTTTAGGCCCGTGTGCTCAGATTTGGGCGCACGTTAAAGAACCCCAGGTGGTCGAAATTTCCGGAGCCCTCCACTACGGCGTCTCTCATAATCATATGGTGGTTTTGGGACGTTAAACCCCACAAATCAATCAATCAATCAATCCCAAAACCACTATATGATCATGAGAGACGCCGTAGTGGAGGGCTCCAGAAATTTAGACCACCTGGGGTTCTTTCACGTGCATCCAAATCTGAGCACACGAACCTACAACATTTCCGCCTCCATCGGAAATGCAACCGCCGCCGCCGGGATTCGAACCCGCGCCCTGCGGGTCAGCAGCCGAGTACCTTAGCCACTAGACCACCGCGGCGGGGCGAGAAAATAGCAAATAAAATAACTAATATACAGAACTTTAGGTCTGAGTAAGAATCGAACACAAGCCGTCTTCTTTGCGAAGCACAGTTTTCTACCGCACAGTCCAGAATTTTTTTATTACTTTCACTAGCATATTATACAGTAACAATACAATACATAAACAGCACCGACAGAGGTGAGAAACAGCACAGTTTACATAGCCGTTATGATTCCGTTATGCCCATCAAGGGCTCAAATCATTCGAGCCACATACTGAGTCCATAATTTTACAGCCTTCAACAAAGCCTCAAGATCACTTGGCGGAAATATTCACGATATCTTTCAAAACTAATTGGGAAAACAAATAGCGCAAATTAGTGATGTGAGCGCTAGATGATGGAGCGAAGCAAAGCCCTGACTTACATAACGTCTACGTTGATGTTGCCGACTAATATATGCAGATGTGTGGACGGATGTACTTACGAACGGATAGAGGGACGGATGCACGGACGAACGGACACACAGGTGAACAAAAAGAGTATACTACTTTAAACTTATATGCGCACTATTAAAGCTATGTGTATGGTGCAGACACATATAACCCATATGTTTCAGGTCCAACGGGAAACTATTCGGTAAAGGCATCAACGTATTTCATGAAAACCAAAGTAGCTTCGCTCCTGAAAAAAAAAACAACACTACGATTGTCATGTCGTGGATGGAGTCTCCGTAACGCATTTTATAGCATGGCAGAAGCGTATACAAAAGCGCCTGGTGTCAAAACATCTGAGTTGGGAAACAAGAGGGCGTTTTAAAGGCTTAATCATTACAAAGTCCTCAGACGTATTTAATCGTCATGAACAACACAAGCATCAACAAATCGAATCATTATGTATAGGTTCACGTGTTGCCTTACGGATGCGTATAGTGGGTCCTCCGCTGGTTCGCGAAAAGAGTAATCATGACGTAGTGGGCGGGCACCTGATAATTGTGCTTGAAAAAAGCGTTCTTACTTTGAGATAGAGATGGTGGTTATAAAAGGTAAAAGAAGAGAAAAGTGAGCCCCGTCACTGTCTGCATTTGGTGCGACACCTCAACAGTAGCTCACAAGGGATGAGGGTAAGGAGGGATTAAAAGGATAGTATTAAAGGCAGAGAGAGAGAGAGATGCGCAAGGACAGCGAGCGACGACAGTAGAGATAGGAAAAATGAAACACGGTCGCGGGAGTCCGAGGACGGGGCACCACTTGCGAGAGCCCTTGTCAGCGACAGGAGATGGCATACAGGACCAACCCAGTTGGCCAGAGCTGCGCTGTCGTGGGAGATCGCGAGGGCACAACCGGTCGGCACGGAATTCAGCGAGCGAGCGTCATAATTCTAAACGGCCGATGTTACGCGCACAGTTGCACGTTTCTCAAGGGCACGGTTGAGGCGTGCACCGATTACCGAAGCAGAGGAGCAGTTCAGAAGGTCATGCGCGCAAGGGCCAATTACGCTGTCGTGCTGTACTCTTCAAGACAAATATTAACCAACCATTTGTTTGCACCTCTGGTTGTATGCAACAATCTTAGTATACATTTATGCACGCAATCTGTCGCTTGACGGTGTGATAGGTCTAGTCACGCAAGCCACCTTTTGGCTTGGACAGACCTGTTGTCTATGATACTATATTATTATTATTATTATTAATATTATTATTTTTATTTTTCTTATTATTATTATTATTATTATTATTATTATTAGTATTATTATTATTATTATTGTTAGCAAGAGTAGCACCCATAAGCATTGTCGGAGCTCACCCCCGTGTGGCTACGACGCACGCTGCCGGACTTGAACGGTGACATGAAGCCAGGACTGGCCCTGCTACGACCACTGTGCCTTAGTCGAGGCGAACTGCCTCCTCGAGGAGATCCCTTGCGTCCTGCGAGGCTAAAGTTGAAGCAACGGTTACAAGCAGGCGGGAAAGGTGTTCTAGCGGTCAGTCAATGAGGTGAAGTAAGCTCTCGATAAATGACTCATTAAAGGGGCCCTGAAACACCTTTTCAAGTAACCATAGAATTTCTTCACTGGAAGAGCTCATTGTCTTACGAAGTCAACGCTGCAAAAATTTCAAGAATCTGTCCAGTGGGAGTGCATTACAAAGATTTGTCGCATGCTGCAATCGCATTCTCTCGTCCTGACGAAAGCGCTGGAAACTAAGCTGGGAGGAACTACAGGGGCAAAGAAACTACGTAACATGCGCCTCATCACCTTGAACACTTCTTTCTTTTTTTCTTCTTCGAATGCACGGCTTCTTCAGTGTGATCGCGTGCGCACGCGTGGACAAGTGACGTTCTTCCCGCGGTCTTCCCTGTATGACCAAGCGCGCCATGTTCAAATCAGCCAATGGCTGATAGATGGGCTTGCTACGTATGAATCTTGAGTGTCTTCTGTCATTTGTCGAGAGAAGAAGAGAAAGGAACTTTTAGCTGACCTTGATATTTTTTTTTATTCGAGGCCGTGTGCTGCGCTATAATAAGGGGAGCCTCCACTACCGATCGGCAGCGTTTTCTGACCATGCTCAAAAAGTGTTGCAGGGGCCCTTCAATGAAGTAATCAGAACGAGGTGCCGATTCTGGCAAAGAAACTAAGGCACGAAGTATCGAGACATCGTACAACGATGAATGGCAAAGCAGGCTAGATATCACTCGCACATGGACCAATCTAGAGTTTTTCTGTCATAAAGTCACGTGAACAGACTGTTGGCGTCACGAGTTGTGCCGATAAGATGGAAAACGCTAAGAGGAAAAGGCGGTGCTTCTTTGCATTTAAGGAGATTTTTAGGGTCATCTACCGAGTTTGAGAAACAACACAATCAAGCACAATCTCACCCCTTGAACCACTGGTAGATCCTGCTGCTCCGTTCCTGATGGCGATGAATGGCCGCGTTGATCCTAGACTTGAAGCGTTTCCCCAACTTGCCAGTGGGAGATGCCCCCTTGCTACCACTGACCGTAGCCCGCGGAGACCTGGACGACAGCCTGGGCGACGATGATTTAGGTGACTTCGACCTCGGGGAAGACGGCGGGCTCGTCTTCTGTCGACGCCTCGAGGGACTATTAGTGACGGACCTTGCCGGCGACGGTGAAGACGAACGGCTTTTCCTGGCTGGCGAGCCGCTGCTCTTGGAAGGCGACGATGACGTCGCCTTTCTGCGCGGAGAGCCAGCGCCTCGCTTCAAGGCCGCTTCGCTGCCGGCCGCCTTCGCCGGGGACGGTGACCTCCCAGAACGAGAAGGGCTTTTCGTATCGGTCTTGTCTGCCATGACGGGTGCGTCCTTGTTCAGTCTTCTTCTTCCTCTACTTCTTGTTCCCTAGTAATGAGACATACCTGCTGCAGGGAAGTCGCCAAGAAGGAAGCGGTCTGTGAATACATATACAGGGTGTATCAAGAAATTTGTCTAATCGCGTTTAACAATTACTGAAGGGAGGCATCTGAGTGCTCCCTTCTGTGTTTCCTTTTCTGTGGAAGAAGGTGTCTTCTGCTGCGCACAAAATCTATACTTATGATAGCAAATATATAAATTAAAGCAAGTACCAATTAACGAGTGGAAATAGCCGGTACAGCCTAAAGTGGAAATTAAAGTCCTTCCAACGTCCATCGCCACTTAAAAATTTGGGAAAGGCGGCCACTGGTAATCACCGCAAAGCGATGAAATCGGTCTGATTGAACAAGCGAAACCGAAACCGACGCACGCAGCAGCGCATCTGCCATTCACTTCGATAATGCCCTCAACGAAGACACTGTTACCCTCGAATTAAGGGAGAAGAATAAACGAGCTTCGATGAGCCGATAGGCTGCCATGAAGGAAAGTGTCTAGATTTACGGCTGATAATGACGAGGTAAACAGTGCCGTCACGGAGGTCGTTTTCGATGTGCGTGAGGTAGGTGCACTGTTTGGTGCGTCGGTTTCGCGATTTCGCCAGCTAAATGATCCAGATTTCATTGTTCCGTGGTGATTACCAGTGGCCGCCATTCCAAGTTTTCAATGTTGCTGTGGACTATTCGCAGGAAAGACCTTAATTCTTCATAGGACTCCGATTGGCTGTTTTCTCAGGTTAAAAGTTAGCTGCTTCGCTTTCTATGATTACTAGCATAATTATGTTTGGTTACATCTGAAAATGTCTTCTGCCAAGGTAAAGAGAATGCCGCAGGTAGCACACAGAAACCTCCTTTTTGTTATTTTTAAATAATGTAGCCAACAGTTCTTTAATCACCCTGTATACGTGGCATATATGCATATATACTGTGGAAATCCAGAGCGCCTACCCGTTTCGCGCCGGGTTCCCAGCTAGCGCGTTGTGTTGGCACCGTACTACTCTACGAAGCGAATGATGATGACTGTATCGAAGCGTCCGTCTGTCCATCCGTGTGTACAAATATTCGTGCGTCCGTCCATTCACCCGTCTGTCCATCCGTCCCTGCTTAATTCCATCCGCCCGTCCGTGCGTCTATCCATGCGTCTGTCAGTCTGTTCATCCCTCCATGCGTCCGTGCCGCTGTCTGATTGTCCATCCGTCCTAACTAACGGACGAATGGACGGAAAGACGCTTCGCCCCTCATCATCATTCATTCCGTGCATATTTTGCGATTTTTTTTTCTTTCTATGCTTCTGATAATGACCTTAAACTGCCCCTAAACCGCTCTGAGTTCAAAGACGAGAAAGCGGTTTGTTTCTAGTCTTCACTACTTTGCCTATAGGTGTGATAGTTCGTTCTTGCCGTTTAAGTCTCCATAAAACACATGGACAAAGTCACCACTAAACGTTGAGCTTGTCACGAGTTTACCTTTCCTACTCCTCGATGGATAAGTGGCTACGGTGCTCGGCTGCTGACCCAAAGGTCGCGGGTTCGATCCCGGCCGGGGTGGTCGCATTTCTATGGAGGTGAAACGGTAGAGGGTCGTGCACTGTGCTATGTCAGTGAACGTTAAATAACAACTGTCGGTCGAAATTTCCGGAGCCCTCCACTACAGTAACTCGCATAGCCATGTGGTTATTTAGGGACGTAAAAGCCCAAATATTAATTGAGTTCACCTGTCGAACTAGATACGCGCAGTTATCGCTGCTTTTCTCGTTGAAAATGCACAAAATGAATTGAAATCCTCCGACCGCGCTTTTAGACACGAAACACGAGGTAGGACGGCCGTGTAACTACATGTCCAAGCCGCTTAGGAGACAATTCGCAACGTGTATTCTCCGTATATGGACCAGCCAAGAGCTCATTTCGTCATGAAGTCAGGAATTATGCAGGAATTATGCCGGAAAGACTGGTAATATCGGGAAAGGATAATGTGTTCGGTCTTTGTACTTTCAGAGAAAGTTTAGGGGGTCTTTAAACAGCTACTAGTGCGGCGCTAACCTTTCTTCTCCTTTCTACACCGTGTTCCACGAAATGCGCTTTTACCACAATCAAGCATGCGTAACCAATATAAGCACCAACTTGCCAACAAGAAGTACTTTCAGAATTCCAGGAAACTTCTGTGATATCTTAAAGATGTCTTTGAAGCAACGAGATCATCCCTATACGAACATCCGTCATTTTTACGAAAAGGAACATCCGTGCATTGGACAAATGGCTGGACCCGCACCACCCACACAGCAAGACGTAGCACCGAAATATTGAAATAAAACGATACAGAAGCGCCATTCCATTCATTATGTGCATGGGCACGTTTTACAGTTCTCCTTTCTCCCTCACGTTATTTTGTTCTGGTCGACGTGACAATGATAGCGAAAATGCTTATCGAAAGCAATCATTGTTCGCTTAACTGCCCCGTCAGAAGACGTATATCCAGAAGGAAGGCCAAAATAAACACGCATTCGTGACGGGAGTGTGAATAGCATGTGGGTCATCTTGAAGCGCTACGTCTCCGCATTACATTTCTGACACCAGGTGAAAAACTCAGTCCAGGGCTGGTAAACGTTCAAGTAAAATGCACCTCAGCTCGCCGACAAACCGAAGTAACAACTCACACACAATAGTACAGCATTGTTGCCTTCAATTAAGTCCAGCGCCGTGACGGGGCACACTTCAACGGCAAGATCCGAAATCTGAGCGAACGATCGTTAGCCACTCCAGGATGGAGTTTCAATAACTCACGCGGAAGGACCTCGTGGCACATGTAAAGTTACAATGTTTCTGCGAAGTCACACGTTAAATAAATGCTGACAGTTAACAGACATGTTTTGCGTTTAAAATAAAAATCAATGGACCAAACGTTGAGGCAGAACTAGTTGCCACTTTCTGACAATTTTTTTGTTACAAAATGATCCCGAAAAGACGGGGGTTCTTCTATCTTGCCTATATATACCAATTCGAAAAACAGTAACCTTGAAGGTCGGTCCGGATCTCGTGAGCTACTACTGCTTTCAATGTTCCTCTACTGGAGATAGTGAATCTGTTCGATATATCTGGACGGGAGGATTTGACCGGCTCTTTTTGCTCACTAACCAATTCTACCAAACATTTTTTTGTCCCGCTTATATTAAGTGAAATGAGAAAACACAGAATACTGACGCATATTTCCAAAGGACAGTTAGGAGTCAAATTAACACCGAAAAAACGTCCACATATAGCCACCCATCAATTAACGCATATGGCAGAACAAAAGGTTAACACGAACAAAATAAAAGGCCAGAGCCGGAAGAAAATAGAACGCAACTATTTATGATCGGATACATACTGCTTCACCCCGTCATCAGAATCACTTTATGGATATGCGTGGACTTTTTTATTTTACTGGGCGATTTAGGTCATGGATTCTGATCAGGAGTGAAGTATTAATGGCCTAGTCGATCGGCATCAGCGTGGGCTTCAGGGTGTTAGGAGGGAAAGTTGTTCCCTCTTGATCTGAGGACTGCGCGAAGTCCACCCTTTCAAGTTCTTTTCACACGACGGACAAAATTGCGATTCGACTCCAGGAATCGCGTACGACGTCACCATACGCCACCCGTTCTCGCGTCCCCGCTTCGGTCCGCGCGGAGCGGTTCGTGAAAAGACGGAAACCCAAATAACTGTTAGGATCCTCGGGGATCAATGCCCGAATCCTCGCTTGTTGCGTGAATTATCCCCTGCCGTGTGAAAGCTGGCGGCGGAGGGACCTGAATGACGTGACGCGTCATGTGACTCATCCGTCCTCGATAACGTCGGTCGTGTGACTACAGCTTCATCTTACTGACTCGCATCTGAACATCATTGCTCGATGGACCAGATTATAGGCCATTCAGGCATTAGACGATAAAACAGTGGCCGAGGGTCACAAATGTTGCATTCTGAGAACTGGTTTGCTCCCATCTTGACCTTTCGAAAGCAGGAGGCCAGAGGAAGAAGCACAACATACCTTCATTTTCATTTTTGTATCAGTCTGTTTAGCTTCAGACTCGTCCAAAAGGTGCGGGCTGTCACTGCGGTGCCTCTCACCTTAGAATGGTAAAACGCCGACAAGACACCGTGCGGAGAAATATTGTCACGTGCTTGCTCAAGAAAGGCGATGGCAGTTGTGCATGTGCCATGAAGGACTATGAAATGGACGAAACAGAAGAACACGCTTGCGCATTCTAATAAAGTTGTACTGCCAGATATATCCAATTCTTTGTCCCCCTTCTTCATTCTTGCTAATTCGTTTCATATATTCTGGTTTAGCGAATTCTTCTGCACTTTTTCACGTTTTTTTCAAAGGAGCGTTATAATTGTTCTTATCTAACTTCTCTGTTTTTTTAGCAAGCGTTGTATAAAAAATTTCCATTAAAAGGTACAGTGTGGCCAATCCCCCTTGTGGCTAAGAGCCAAGATCTTCTAGGCGACAAGACAAGACAAGACCAACTTGCTTCTCGTGTCCAAATCTTTGCGGCAAGACCTGCGTTTTGATGTCGTGACACTGGTGGAGGTGCAGGAGCCTGCAACCTGTAGCAGGACAGTCTTGCTCGGACCCGTTCACCTAGTCCAGAGACTCAGCCCCTCGTCACGACTCCGGTGCACCAATTTAGTCGGCACCTACTAGGCCTAAGTCCAGAGTCTGCACCTGTTCGGCCTCTTACCAGCATGGCAGCTCCTACCACATCCACGGTTATTCTTCCATCACAGACCACTCTTCCCTCACAGGTGACTCTTGAACATCCTGGCATTCCTGAAGTTTTCCAGAAAGAAGAGTACGAGGATGTCGCGTACTGGCTCGAACAGTTCGAACAGGTCGCTGTAGCCAACCACTGGAGCAAACAGCACAAACTTGGCCGTGCATATCGCACTAGAAAATAACGCTCGTACGTGGTATGAGAACCACGAGGCTACTTTCCAATTTTGGGAAGATTTCCGTCAAAAGCTCTTCGCCACATTTTTGAACTCGGACCAACGGGATCGCGCACAGCAACTGATTGGGGCCCACGTGCAAAAACCCAACGAAACAACCACCATGCACGCAGAGGGTATGATCCGTCTGTTTCGACGAGCTGACCCTGACATGCCCGAGGTGAAGAAGGTGCGTCACATAATGCAGGGTGTTAAGGAACCAGTGTTGGCGGGCCTCGTACGAAATCTACCTACAACAGTAGATGAATTTGTAAGAGAGACGACAGTCATCGAGCACGCACTTCAACAACGATGCCGACACTTTGCTCGCCTGCCAAACCACACGGCTATAAGTGCTGCAGCTCAGAACACTGCCATCTGCGAAAGTTCCCTGCGACGAATGATCGAGAAAATACTGCGTGAGGAACTTCGGGCCCTCTGCGTTCCTCCTAACCAACCGCCTGTCGCATCTGTTGCCGAAACCGTCCGCTAGGAGTTCAGGCAAGCCGTTACACCACCCGCGCCAAGTCCTGAGCCACATCCAGCAAGCTACGCTGATGTGGTCTGTCGTCCTCCACCGTCATTTGTGGCAATGCCCTTCCAGCCACGACCCGCTGCCATACCTTGGTGGCAACGAGATTCTATGAGACGACCACCAGTTCGCCGAACAGACTTATGGCGCGTGGCCGACCGTCGACCTATTTGTTTCTGCTGCGGAGAACCAGGTCACACTGTCCGCTATTGCCGTTATGGCGATTCCGGGTTCGAGAACTTTTCTCGTCCTGCTTCTTTCCACTCTGAAGACTGTCGCACCCACGATTCTGATCAACTCTCGACTGGCCAAGCAACTCCACCGCGTCACTGGCGATCTCCATCACCTGCGCGTCACCATGACTTCCCGAACCCTCAGAGCTACGTGGACGTCACCTGAGGCCTTTCGCCTAGCCCACACCGAGGAAACTAACTGCTGAGACCTCCGGGGGCAAGGTTACCAATAGTCGAGACACCTAAAAGTCCCCCCTATCATCGCAAGAAGATATGACGTCAACGAGGACCAATACGACAATGAATACTAATGCTGATGAAGCTGTATACGCACCGATCTTGGCGTTTTCATTGACGGACATCACGTTACAGCACCGGTCTACACTGGCGCTGACTTCTCGATCATGCGACAAAAGCTCGCCGACCGCCTTAGAAAGGTCGAGACAACATAGACAGAGCCGCACATAAGTAGTGCTGGTGGTCAGCTGATGACTTTCACGGGTAAATGCACCACTCGACTTCGCATCGGGGAGTCTAGCTTCGTGACCACTTTTCTCCTGTTGCCAGACTGCTGTAAAGAGACATTTTGGGCATGAATTTTCTTCAAGATCATAATGCTGTTATCAACATCCCTCAACGTATGGTGACGTTTTGCACTCATCCGTATGTCGACAACAGCAGCGACGAACCACGCGGCCGTTTGCGAATAGCCGGCAATGTGACGCTCCCACCGAGATTCTGCTGCCTTGTGTCGGTGTGCAGTGGGTGGCCTTGCTATAAGGATGTGATAGCGGAGCACATAGTTGCTCTTTTGCTTACGCAAGGCATTTCCATCGCAATAGGCGTCCTGGCGCTTACTGGTGGACAGGCAGAAGTGCTCCTCACAAACTCCATCAACGAGCGCCATCAAATCCATAAGGGTACCACAATTGCCTACTACGACGATGTAGACCAATCCGGGGATAATTTTGCCTTGCAACTGTACGACGCGACTGTCCCTGCCACGACAACTTTGTCGGTGGGCATCTGCTTCACGTTGCCGCCCTCTGATAGGAAGCGCCTGCTTGAACTTATACACCACTTCGATGACTGCTTTTCTAGTACGTCAAAACTCCAGCAAACACCATTGACCAAGCACCACATCGTTACTGAAGACAGCGCGCGACCGATTCGGCAGAACCCTTACCGTGTGGCTCCGAAAGAACGAGAGCAGATTTAAAAGCAAGTACAGAAGATCTTCGTGGACGATGTCATACAACCTTCAAAATGTCTTTGGGCATCCCCCGTGATTTTGGTCAAGAAAAAAGAGGGCAGCTTGCGCTTATGTATTGATTATTGCAAGTTGAACCAAGTCACGAAGAAAGACGTCTGTCCACTGCCTCGCATAGACGATTCACTCAATCGGCTTCATCATGCGCGCTATTTCTCTTCAGTTGAGCTCCGAAGCGGCTACTCGCAGATAGAAGTCAATGAGAGAGATCGTTAAAAACGGCCTTTGAGACGCCCGACGGCTTTTACGAATTTAAGGCGCTTCCTTTTGGATTGTGCTCAGCGCCAGCCATTTTTCAGCGTCTCATAGACACCGTATACTATCAGGCCGGAAGTGGCAAACACGCTTGGTCTATCTGGACGATGTTGTATTCTCAGCAACATTCGAGGTATATCTCAGTCGTTTATTCACCGTCCTCCAGGCCATACGTTTGGCCGGCCTTACTTTAAAACCGGAAAAATGTCATTTTGGTCTCAACGAACTCAGCTTACTAGGCCACGTCGTAAATCACGAGGGTGTTCGAGCTGACCCTGCCGAAATAGACGCCGTAGTGCAATTTTCTGCGCCATGCGACAAAAAGACCGTGAGACGCTTCTTAGGGTTGTGCGCTTATCACCGGTGATTTATCGAAGACTTTTTGTCTATTGCGGTGCCATTGACACGACTCACACGTGAGGACGTCTTCTTCCTTCGGGGTGAACAGGAGCAAATGACATTCAATGAACTACGACAATGCCTGCAGACACCTCCAGTCCTTGCGCACTTCGATCAGGAAGCCCCTACAACACTTCACACTGACGCCAGCAATGTAGGTCAGGGTGCCGTTCTGGTGCAGTGGCAAGACGACTGTGAAAAAGGAATAGCCTACGCCAGCAGAACTCTCTCTCGCACGAAGGAGAACTATACTCGATTACCGAGAAGGAGTATCTCGCCGTGGTGTGGGCGGTAATCAAATTTCGTCCATATTTGTACGGCCACTCGTTCAAAGTTGTTAGCGACCATTACTCGTTGGGCTGGCTCACCAATCTTAAAGATCCATCTGACCGTTTGGGACGCTAGATTCTAAGGCATCAAGAGTTCAATGTGACCATCATCTATAAATCTTGGAAGAGGCACACCGACGCCGACTGTCTTCCAAGACTATGTACAAAATTTATATATTCAATATTGAAACTTGATATGCGTATATAAAAAAGAGGAGCTATAAACGCCACTGAGTTTCTGGCCCGTTCCCCTGGTGGTGGTGGATGCGGTGGTAGGGCGGTCTACCTCACTTCATTTTTTTTTCTCTTTTCTATCCTAAATTAAAATTTGACGTCTGTCCTATTCAGTTTATTTTTATTTGGCAGCCTGGAATACTTAGGTGCAGCAAGCAGGGCATGGTTAACATATATTTGTTTTTTTCTTTCTTTTATTCTTTTTTTAACTTTTGCCCACACAACCCTTTCTGTCTCTCACGGTCGCCAGTGGAGCCTGTCGCTGCTGATGATTAAAACATAGACGCGGCATTCTTTGTAGTTGTCAACACGGCTACTATTGCACGAGAGCAGCGCAGTGACCCTGCGCTGTTACCCCTCATAGATTATTTAGAAGGACGACGTAAAGACGTCCCGCTGTAATTTGCTAAAGGACTGCCATCTCTTCGTTTGCGAAACGATGTTCTGTATAAGAAAAACTTCTCACCAACCAGCAACCCGCATTTGCCCGTCGTGCCTGCCTCTCTTCGAAAAAAAAATTCTGGAAGCGTGCCATGATGAAGCAACTTCTAGACATCTAGGCTACACCCGAACATTGTGCAGACTACGATGCAAGTACTATACTGGCCATAGTTAGCTGCTGCTGTTAACCATCACGTGCAAACTGGCACCGACTGCCAAAGACGCAAGGCACCTCTCAGCAAGCCAGCTAGTTTTTTACATCCAGTCGAAGCACCAGCAAAGACGTTTACCTATATTCGAATGAATTTCCTGGGTTCCTTTCAAACTTGCAACTTCCACAACAGTGAACAGATGGATGATTGTGGTCACCGATTACCTCTCCTGTTATGCGGAGACTAAAGCTATGCAGCACGGCACCGAAGCAGAAGCCACTCAGTTCTTCATCGAAAACAGTTATTTACCGAAGCCACTCAGTTCTTCATCGATCACTGCTGTCGGCATGGCGCTCCGACAGCAGTGATTGCAGACAGAGGACCTGCCACGGAGCGCCTCAACATGACCCTCACAGACATGATCAGCATGTACGTTGACACGCATGGAACATGAAAACTGGGATTATAAATTGCCGTACTTGACATTTCGACAAGAAACCACTGGAATGACACCGTTCAGTCTGATCTATGGTCGCGAAGTCACAACAACGTTGGGCGCCATGTTGCCGCATGAGTGTGACGACATCCATGCAGACGCCGAAGAATTGACTCAGAACGCCGAGGAAGCCACACAGCTCGCGCGTGTCCGCATCTGTCATCAGCAGCATCAAGATGCACAACGGTACGACCACCGACAGAAGTTTATTAGCTGCACGTCAGGAGACAAGGTCTGGGTCTGGATTCCGATACGTCGACGTGGACTGTCTGAAAAACTGCTAAGACGGTACTTTGGTTCATACAGCGTCACGCGACGCTTGAACGACGTGAACTACGAAGTTATTCTCGACACTGATTGTAGTTCTGTGGGCCGAAAGCATTTACCTCAAGCCGTGCACGTCATGCGTATGAAACCGTATTTATCGAGTTAATTACTTCCCTGTTACCATGTTGGTGCGACCACGTCATACGCCTGGTAGAGCGCCTAAGCTGCACATCGGGACGATGCCCCTTTTGGAGGAGGGAGGTAAATGTCACGTGCTTTTTCAAGAGAAACCATGCCAGTTGTGCATGTTCCATGAAGGAATATATATATATATATATATATATATATATATATATATATATATATATATATATATATATATATATATATATATATATATATATTGGACGAAAAAGAAGAACTCGCTAGCGCGTTCTAATAAAGAGGCTGACCGAAATTTTATTCAGAAAACTAGGAATATCACTTAATACTCTTAATATTTTGTCTTTTGGGGCCACTTCGTTGGGACACAGCGACAGGAACATCTACGGGGCTCTCTGCGAATTCATATATCACACAAGAAGATTACCTTGCTGAGTCAGCGATCAGCTCTCGAATTTTACTAGCCACACAACCACTTATTATTTAGCTGATACACTGCAATGATTCAACTTTCAGGAAAATTTCATATAACGATTCCACCACAGATATTCAAAAAATTCTATTATTTCTCTCCCCCCCTATTTTTTCCTTTTTTACATTGCGCCAAATTAATTTCACAGTCAAAACACAGTAATCATATTCCCCTAGTCTAGAAAATCTAAAGGTATTGATTTGCATTAACCACCGGCTTCTTGGCCAATCCCCTTCAGTGGGTGAGAGCCACAAAAGAAAGGAACAAGGAAGCAAGCAAGCAAGACTGACCAGCTTCTGATGTCTACCTCTGCGGCAAGACCTCTGTTTTGACGTCGTGACAATATGCTTGCCGCACAGCAGTACAGGCCGCAAATGTCCTCACCCTAAAGCGTATACAAAGCGCGCATCAAGGCCCAAAAGTTCGCCCTCTTTAATGCAGAGCCCTGCGCTCGAGCATGCTCACCAGTCTAGGAATGCAGTGGCGTCCAGAACACGGAAATTCTAATCTCGTGCTGTTAAAGAAGTGGTGACAGAGCATTTGTGAACCACTAGTTTCGCTCTTAATCGATGGCATCTAACTTGTTATTAGTTGCAATAGAACTCATTTTCCCCAACGCGAGACGGATGTTTAAATGTGCGCCCGCGTGCTAGCACCAGAGGTATAGCTTAAATTTCCAGCCCCGCCGCGTTGGTATAGTGGCTATAAGATAGTCTGCTCCTGACCCGCAGGTCGCGGGAATAAATCCAGGCTGCGGCGACTGAATTTGCAATGGAGACGAAAATGCTGTATGCCCGTGTGCTCAGATTTGGGTGCACGTTGAAGAACACCAGGTGGTCAAAATTTTCGAAGCCCTGCACTACGGCATCTCCCATAATCATGTGGTGATTTTGGGACAATAAATTCCACATATCAATGAAATAAATCAGTATAGATTTCGAGGCGCGTTCGGGGACCCGTGACAAAGTCGGCCTACTCGACAACAATTACTATCACGTCACCACAAAAGCCAGGGATGTCACTGGCCAGCTTCTGCTATGTTGTAAGCACCACTGTTTCGTCTGCTATGTGGAGCACTGCGAGCCCTTGTTTCTACCAGCATCAAACTACGTTGCTTATCTAGTGCGGTGTTTGACGAAGGGGCTGGGAGGAGTGCAGAAATAAGCAAGAAAACATATTCACTTCGCGAATTTCGCCGGCAACTGTGGTTTTGTTACTATCGTCCAACTAAGTCGACCTTTTCAGTGAGCCTTCGGGCAGCAGCGGCATTAGACGTGCTCAAGTATTTCCCACCGATCATTTGTAAAGTAGCAGGTGCAGAAGTTACGAAGGAATCAGTGAAATAAATACACTGGAGCTCTATTGAAGTGTATATGTGTCATATGTAACCCACATGATATGTACGCTTTACTGACGCGTATATATGTATATCGGGCAACGCCGAGTTATAAAGGCATACTAATTCCACGGACGCATGTTGGAGTTCCAAAGCAGTTAATATGTCTACTACACAGTGCCTGAAGTAGAGAGCTTTAATTTGCCTATAGACTTCCAAAGATTTTCAGGCAGACAGCCAAGGAACTACATTTTGATAGGCACTCCACAGTGGCTTGAGGTATTTACTATGGCTATATATATATTGCATGGTCGGTGTAATAGTGTAGGGCGAACATACCGCCCATGGGGTATCTTCCAATGTGCTATGATATGCACATAGTTGGGCGTGCACATTCATATTCTGTGCTAATTTGATCTGTAATTTCAGGCTCTATGACGGGTACACTATCGTTTCGCTGTCTCACATTGATAAGAGCGTTTAGGTCATTAAAAAGAGAGCGTGGTATGCATATTTCTATCTGTAAAAACACCCTTATGTAAAGTGCAAGGCTGTTGCCTTTAAACCCGGTAGAACCACCTGAAGGGTCTAAGCCGGTTTTCTTCGAGGCCGCTCTCTACATAGTGCTCCACCTGTCTATGCCGTAGCTACTCCATGAGCAAGTCGATCAGGTGGAAGCATTAAACCGTATATTAGGCCTCAAGTCTAATCATATCCTTCACTGACGTCACAAGAACCTTGTAGGTGAGTTCGTATCCACGGCTTGTATTAAGATAGTCATTCTTGCTCTCCAGGGGCATGCTGTGGTGCCGCTGTAGGCGGCGTGCTTACAAGTCCTTGAAGCCTGTTCAACTGCCTCACTGCGTACTTCCACCTGAAGTTTCGCATTCGGTTGCCGTAAGGGCTGCTGGGGTGGTCCTCGACCCTTGTTAGCCGGTCTGACACTGCCCGCCCCGTTTTACTGGTGATGCAGGCACAGGCCACCGTGAACGTCTCGTTACGGAACGTCGTTGGTCCGGCGTTTTCTGTGTAGGCAACCTGGAGCACCTCGCGTACCTGAAAGCATATAAATTATTTTTTTTTCAAATCAAAACTCGAATATGCAATTTGCAACTGGATCTCCTGCCAAACATATCCTAAATAAACTCAAATGACTTCAAAATCTAGATATCGGGTTCATTCGCTCTGCATGTTCATACGATATATCAGCGTCTCACTTTGAAGTTTTGCAATCATTTGCCATGACATACGGTGTGAAATGCCTTAGAAAAATTTCGTAGTATAACGTCTGTTTGCGCGAAATTGCTAATGAATAGCGCGAAATTGTGAACAACTCGTGTTAGCTGCAGTTGGAGTTCCAAAGCAGTTAATACGTCCACTACACAGTGCCTGAAGTAGAGAGCTTTAATTTGCCTCTAGACTTCCAAAGATTTTCAGGTAGGCAGCCAAGGAACTACATTTTGATCAGCACTCAACAGCGGCTTGAGGTACAATGGCTATATATATTGCATGGTATATATATATATATATATATATATATATATATATATATATATATATATATATATATTGCATAAATTCATACCGTTACGTGGTATCGGTATGAATTTATCTGTGCCTGTCGTTTCGTCTTTTAGAGCTTCTATTTCTGGGCTCTCCAGTGCGAAACTATGCGTGGCTGTCTTAATGCGTGACCATATTAATGAAACTAATCGGTTGACTAAATAACCAGTATCATTATCTTATCGTATCTAAAACTATATATACGCACGAAAATCAGGCTATTGTTTCAGCTTACGGAAAATATTTTTATTTGAGTAATTATATGCATCAGATCAAGTACCATAATTTTCTAGATAATCTGTGTTCTTTCTATTATTTAACCGTCAATATTCTAAAATTACAGTTAATTAAAAAACGCTCAATTCTTGCCCAATCCTCCCACAGTGGTAATGCGCCAAGGGCAATAAGTGAACAAGAAGAAGAACCAACAAAATGGCTGCGAAGCGACGGCGTCGAGTCGTATATCTAGAGTACGTACAACCAGAGAGTACTTGGTAATAGTAAAGACAACGGCGGCAGCGACAAGACCCGCACTCGCTCGCTGGGTTCCATGCCGACCGGTTGTGCCCTCGCGATCTCCGACGTCAGCGCAGCTCTGGCTGACTGGGCTGGCCCTACGTCATCTCCTGACGCCGATCTCCGACGACAGCGTAGCTCTGACCTACTGGACTTTCCCTACGCCATCTCCTGACGCCGACAAGAGCTCTCGCAAGTGGTGCCCCGTCCTCGGACTCTTGTGACCGTGCTTCCATCTTTCCTATCTCTCCTATGCCCTCGATATGTCCTCGCTCGCTGGCTTAGCGCATCTCTCTTTCTCTATACCTTTAGTCCTATCCTTTTAATCTCTCCTCACCCCCATCCCCTGTGAGCTACTGTTGAGGTGTCACACGCTGATACAGACTGTTACGGGGCTCACTTTTCTCTTCTTTACCTCTTTTAGAATCAATTCAGCGACACGACCCCGAAGCTATGGAAAGCCTGCGCCAACGACAACGCGTCCGTAGATCCGTTAGAGAGCGCTTGGTGTCAGCGCGAGAATCCAGCGCTGGAGTTCGGACGTTCGCGTTACGTCTGTGATCGTGTACGCTTTAACTCGAACCTCTCAACGCTGAGGACGTATACAAAGAACCTAGCGTCATCTATCGCAAGGGTCGGCAACCTGCTGCCTGCACGCGGCACGAGGGGTGATATTATGCGGCCTTCCGCACGACGTGGAACCCCTCCTGTTCTCGCTTCCTACCTAAAAACGGACGTAGCGGTCTTGACGTAAAATGGCTTTCTCGCGTGTTGCCTACGCTTGGTTGCAGCTTTCTGACATGCTTGTTGGAAATAGGCGTAATTTGTAGCCCATTTTTAAAAGCATTTTCAATTTGCCGAATTTTTTTCTCCTGCAAAGCTCACTTACACCCAAAACCTGCTCCCCAACCCATGACAATTGCCATGCGGCCCCCTGTGGTGTCTCTTTCGTGCAACTTGGCCCTTCACCTCAAAACGGTTGCCGACCTTTGATCTAGCGAAAGGCCTACAACCACCTAGAAGTAATCGGAAAAAAAAAAACGAAGTGCATTTTCTAGCTAAGGTCTAGAAACAACCTAAAAGCAGCCAAGTAAATCTTCGGAATCGTCCAGTTTCGCTGCATCAAGCCTTGTCCGACGCTGTGTAAGTTGACGATCATAACTTAAGTGATTTATCCTGAAGCCTGGCCACCCACCGACACCAGCTGCGCTTCCCGAAGGTATACGGATATAAGATACTCCTGAAACCACTTATGAACTGTACGTGTCGCGTAGACTTGCTGTGTGTGTGCTGTTCTGCTTTATAACATTATGAGCGTAATTACTTATTGATATTTTGGAACGTTAATGCCAGTGAAATGAACCATTACAAAACGACTGATTCAGGCGGCGAGATGATCACCGCTACCACGTGCTCTAGTTAGTTACCATTACTACCTGCATTAGTAACCATTACTAACTGCACCTGTAATGGCGAGGGCAGTAATAGTTGCTAACTTCTCCGTTATTAACAGTACTGACAACTTGGTTAGTAGCATATGTGACAACTAGTTACTAAATCGAAGTTGAACTGCAACCTTTTTTAAGACTGTACGGAGCATCCAAGCTGTGGGCGACATTGGGCTGCGTGCTTCCATATCTTAACGTGCACACATATCTGAGCATACGGGCCTACAGCATTTTCATCTCCAATGAAAATGCAGCCGCCTAGTCAGGATTCGATCCCGCGACCTGTGGGTCAGCAGCCGAGTACCTTAGCCACGAGGCCACCGTGGTGGGCCAGTAGTAAAAGAGTAATAACGGCGAAGCGCCAAGGTGCAGGTTGACAGCCCTCCAATGATCAGTTACCAGGCCTATGTAAACACTTTAAGGCAGTGGCGGCAAAGACAGCGTTTTGGCTACTTCTTGGCTATCTTCTTGTTTCCTTGATTTTAAGCAATGTCAATAACCGGGAATGTCGCAGCCGCCGGCCTTGGGGAAGGCTACTTTCTGACTAGTTCTTCCAAAATTTTTACTATTCTTCTGCCTTTTGAATTGAGCAACCCAGGTTTTCTCCTCTACGCTACCATTCCTACAGGTGTCGTCTCCTCCTGGCTATTTATTTGTTGAAATGTAAAATATTGACGATGTCATCACTAAGCTACCAGCCTACGAAGATTTGACGTTTTTCGGCTACACGCGATTATCTTCGCTTGCGTAGTCAAAAACAGGCCAAACCATGCGACATCAATAGATCGCGCACGAAATTCGGGCGAGACCAGGTACAAAGGACGTGAGGCTTCATGGTGAAGCAGACAGCAGACCATTCACAACTGATATTTTTCGTATATTCACCAATTGAGAACTTATTTCCTCACGAGATCGTTTGAATACACAGCCGGCGTCACAGGCTGTGCTAAACTGACTGGAAACGCCTGGAGAAAATGATGCACTTGTTCTCTGTATTCAAAGGCAGCAGCACTGTCGTGGTCTTGACGCCTTATA
Source organism: Rhipicephalus annulatus (assembly GCA_013436015.1). NCBI lineage: Eukaryota > Metazoa > Arthropoda > Arachnida > Ixodida > Ixodidae > Rhipicephalus > Rhipicephalus annulatus. The sequence continues at coordinate 7,796 of WOVY01013293.1, read as the reverse complement.
TTTCTCAGAACCAGCTGATTAACCTTTGGTACAGGGAACACGTTCACGGTGATAATTATAAAGGTATTGCAAAAAAGATAGTGCCGCTATTGCCAGGGAGCCCGCTAGGCAATCGCGAGGAATAGAGCGACGACTACAAAATAGAACAGCCGGCCCTTAGCAAGGCTTCTGTCTCTTTGTCTCCTTCTTTTACAATGACGCAGCCCACAGGATACAGTCGGATACAGTTATTTTTCAATAAAGAGTGAAGGGTCTGAAGGACAAAAGTTCTTAAAGCATTTTCAAAGTTCGTTTGCGGGTTCTTGCACATCAGATACTAGCGGTATGTAGAAACACGAACCTCTTGGCAGCGAAAGTCGTTGATCTGACTGCATCGGCTGCCGGGACAGTTGCACCTCACCGTCGGAATGGCGGCCGGAATGCGGCCTGCCTGCAAGTCGACGGTCCTCGTGAACGGGCACAACGCCCGGTCTCCGATTCGTGACGACAGCGGGTCGGCGAAACACGTGTTCTGACGCCTGGCGAACAGAAACACGTCCAGCTTCGCGCCGGTGCTGCACGCAGCCAGAAGAAGCACAGTTAGACACGTCACCGAAGCCGTTGTAGCGGGCAACATTGTGCTGCGGTTCTCCATTGAAGAGGATCGGCGCTGTGCGCTATGTGCTTCGCTGCATGTTTTCCCCACGTTCGTCTCCGAAGCTGTGTGCGAAGTAAAGCGAAGACAAGGTGTAACGATCGCGGCAGGAAAGAGAATGACGTCGATGCGGGTGTGTTTTTCCGGTATATCTATGGCACCCAGGAAAACGCGGTGACGGACTTCCTGGTAGGCATGCCAAAGACTGTCGGTCTGAAAGATGCACGAGTGAAATACAAAGGTATTGAAACAAGTGGGCTCTTTAGCTGTTCGGAAATAGTTCTATACGAATAGCTGTCATTCCACGGTAGTACAGATAGGCACTACAATTGCTTACATTCCTGCGCATAATATACGTGCTTTTCTTACCTTCTGTCATACACCATAAATTATTAACTTTAGTGTTCCTCGTGATTTAAAAATGGGAAGATGGATATTGACAGAAATGTTGTAGTACATTACGGTGTGCCTGTCTTCTTTGAATGCCACTTCAGCGATGCAATTTACTTTTGTAACATTCGCTTCGAACATTCATAACTACTTTTCTCATTAGAGGTCTACTTCGATTTGTAGATAATTTTTTATTCTCTTTTTTGCAGTAACAATCCAATGTCCTCCTGCTTGCATTTTAGAACATACTACAGTAACAGCCAGTTTGTGCTTGTGGTGTGTCAGAACTCCCGCTTCAAAGGACTTATGTCCAAGAATATCGTGAACGAATCCCGCCACGTAAGTGCTCATAGTCTGAACGCTGAGTTGCACGATTATTCCAGTCGCTTTAAGCTTGGTGTATATATCTTTTTATTGTTCTTGACGGTGGCGTTTGATTCATTAGTGTAGCGTAACTAGCGGAACGAATTTCCAAAGTGTGCTTCAAACAGCCGGTTATTCGATGACAATAAAGACAATAACCATTGATTCAATATAAAAATACCCGGTTCACACGGTACAAGTGCCTGCTTCCAAGCTGAAACCAAAGTCGTGACTCTGGTGCTGGTGCTCAATGCCACTGGTTTGATTTTCATCCACATTCGAACTAATAAAAGACGTAAGTACACTCGTTTAAAATATTTGGATGCACAAAGAGATTCATACGTTAAATTAGAAGAACCTTTAAAGTCTGTTACGATAAAATTCAATCGAATTGAGGTGAGTTAATTACTCCTGTTTACAACAGAAAGATATCAGAACCCAAAGGCCATAGGGCTTGACAAAGGCTTATGCTTCTGCAACAGCTTGACACGCTAGCCGTACATGACACACACAAAAAAAGGGGAAAAAATGCTGTACGTAAAGAATCAACTGAAAGAGTCGTTAAAAGAAAATGACATGTGCAGATTGAAAAGCGTAGAAAAATGTGAGTCACCTAAAGAAACGGGCTAATAAGAGTGCAAATATTGGTCACAGCCGCCTCCATCAGCCAGCCTTAATAACACGCACCGCTGACCTGTTTTTGCTCGAGTCAGTACCGCTGGCAACTGTCACCTTGGTGAAGTAGTGCTTCTCCGCCCTATGTTTTCGTCAGCAGGGAAAGAACTCGGTCCAGGGCAGGTCATCTTTAAGGTAAAAGTACTTCGAGGCTTTCAATCTCAGCTCACCAACGAATCGAAGGCACAATTCATGCATAGCAGTACAGCTTCAATAATTGTTTTCAGCTACTTTATGCTAAACTATTGAGAGGGATGTCGCGAGGAGCGCTTCATTCAGCAATGCAACCGAATATCTAACTGAAAGACAGCTCGCCATTTCAGGATGGATGTTGAAGAATTCACGCGGACGGACCTCACGGCGTACTTCAATTTGCAATATTTCTACGAAGCCGTGCATTAAAGAAGTACATGACATTAACAGGTATGCTTCAATGTTGCAGCATAGGGTAACGAATGAAACGTTGATGCAAAAAAAGCTACCACTTCATAAGAATTTTATCCCAACGCAAAGAGTCTGAAAGAACAGTGCCTGCTTCTATTATGCCTATATATACCGAACCGGACTGCACTGCCATTGAAGGTCGGTCCGGATCCCGTGAGCTACTACTTCTTTCAATGTTCTTCGACTGGACATAGTGAATCTGTTTGACATAACTGGACGGGAGAATTTGACCGACTTTTTGCTCGCAAAAAAAAGCGGCTAATCTTTTTCTTAATTTTCTTTTTTTTAGTTTAGTTTGTAATAAACACTGTAAGACAACACACGATAGTGGCGCATCCTTTAAAGCAACAATTAGGAATCAAATTAGCGGGAAGGCCCATGTGGTGCTCTCTACTCCTAATGCAGTGATTAAATTCTTACACTCAATCAACCAATCAATCATTTTATTTTCTTTAGATAAGGTGGAGTACAGGACTAAAAGCTCAAAAACTTGACGAAAGCCTGACCCCGTTCACAAGTTGACAAAGCAGCAGGAATGGCAGCCAATCATGCACAACAAATATGGAATAAACATATAGGTATAACATCACAAAAAAGAAATACAAAAAGTTTATGAAAACCGTGCTAAAATAAAAAGAAAGTAGTTCAAACGTGTCGTCCTGAAGTGGCATCAAACATGAAAAGCTATAAATAAAAGGAAAGAATGGGCATAAATTCTGATAGATGTATTATTTAGAATAATGTATCAGTTGGACGAAGTGTTTGATCTGACAGTTTTGTTTAGAGGAAGGATCGAAATCTTTTTCGATCGAAATGTTTTTAAACCGAGTTCCCAAGCTTTTTATTATGTGTGTACGCTAAAAACAGAAGTTTAGTAACAACCTTTGCATCGCTGCGTAAAAAAGATTAAGCTAATTAGGATTTCATTTTGAATAAAATGAAATCCTAATTACTTGGCAGCAGCGGGGGCAGCGAAAGCTTGTTCCTCACACGCCTGTGTTCGATTATTTCAGTTGACAACTCAACGGCTGATCATCGTCGGCACAACGTCACATGCTTTGCTGCCACGCATCGCTGACTGCGTCACACGTTTCGGGAGGCAAGCCCTGACGAAGCAAAAAAGCTACCGCCGTGGAGAAACACCAGGAGAACCGTCTTTAAAACCAGTAACAGCGGAGGCCTGCACTTCACTTGGCAGCAGCGGGGGCAGCGAATGCTTGTTCCTCACACGCCTGTGTTCGATCATTTCAGGTTTGCATTAATTTTTTTTTACATTCTAAACAAAGATTATTCCTTTTGCTGCCTTTCTGCTGCCAAGATGGTGATACATTTCTTGTGTGAAGTATTGCTGCAGTCATGAGTGAATTGACTAAGTTGCGAGAAGAAATGAGAAAGGAGATGATTGAATTCAAATCGTCAATTGAAAGAGAGCTAAGAAAGAAAATAAGAGACCTGAAAGACAGTGTGAGCTTTTTGAACGACGAAGTTGAAGAAATAAAGAAAGAGAATACGGATCTTGTGGGGGATAACAAGTCACTCAGAAGCACTAATGAGCAGTTGAGAACTGAGTGCGAAGCTTTCAAAAAACGAATGTCTCAACAAGAGCAGAGGATAACTGCATCTGAGCAATACTCCCGCAAATGTAACCTTGAGATTAAGGGAATACACAAAAATGCTGAGGAAGATCTTGGAAATACCCTTCACAGGATCGGTGGACTGCTGAATGTGCCTGTAACCAAAGATGATGTTGAAAAATGTCACCGTGTACCAGCAAAGAATGCCAGCTCAATACCGAACATAATAGTCCAATTCCGCAGCCGTTCAAAACATGATTTGGTGCTGCAGAAAGCAAAGAAGACGCGCATCTCGACACAGGACCTCGGTCACGCCTCTAACACACCTGTGTTCATCAATGAACACTTATGCCCAGTCCTTGGAGCTTCTTGGAGCGGCAATAGCTACAAAGAAAGCAGCGAACTGGAGGTTCGTGTGGACGAATGATGGGCGTATTCTCGCACGAAGGGATGAAGGCTCACATGTATTGCACATTCGCGACGCAAGCGACATTGAAAAGATTGCCTAAAAACGCTATCCGGAATTGCGGTGCAGCTTCTGTTTCACCATGGCGGTATCACCTTGTGACGTCAATAATCTTGTAGGAAATCGGTGTAGCGATAGTCTGTGCTGCCTTCATCGAAACATTCGTTCAGCACAGAACAAGGAAGATGATGTATCTATTTTTCTAGATACGTTTTGTTTTTCTTTCGACGTAATAATGATTACGGAAACTTGGTATACTTCAGACGACAAGATTTACAAGTGAGATGGTTATAATACTTTATAAACCGAACAAAGAAAAAAGGCGGTGACCTCGTGGTTCTAGTGAAAAACTGCATAGACGCTCAAATAATACCACAATTTTCTAATGTCAATGCTGACATTGAGCGCTTAACTTTGACTACACGTAATTAGGTTTATGCTGTCATGTACAGACCACCCGATTCATCTGTGATTACATTTATTAGTAGCCTTGAAGAATTATTAAAATATTTAAATAACTATTTCAAACTTATTCATGGCGGTGACATTATTATCAACATACTGGAGTCGTCTGCTGTCGCAATTGCATTTGTGTCTACGGTCGAGTCGAGTGGTTACGATATAGTAACGGAAACTCCCACACGTATCACACCTACCCCAAAAACGTTAATCGATCTATTTATTACTAACGTAAACAAAGATAACGTAGAGACTGGTGCAATATGTTGTGACATCAACGATGACTGAGCACTATACTTTGTTACGGAGAGTGCAATCAAGGAATCCCAAACACTGCCCGCTAGAACAGTTCAAAACATCACACCTCACACTTTAACAGCATTCAGCACAAGCCTTTCCCAAACAGACTGGAGTGCGGTATACCACTCAGAAACTGCAGATTTAGCCTATGAAACATTCTTGATTATATTTTAAGAAGTCTATTTTAGACACTTTCAAGAAAAATTGCTACTGAAATACCATAGAAGTCGCAAACCATGGATCAATCGCGAGTGTTTAAGAATGATCGAAAAGAAATTAAAGTTATTCAAAAGCTTTTTAAAAACTAAGGATGCGTCAGACTTAACCTCATTTAAAGAATACCGCAATAAGGCGAACGCCCTCATCAAGAAAGAAAAAAGAAATTACTTAAATCAACAATTCCATGCAGACAACTGCAAAGGGAGTGCAGAACTGTGGAAGAAACTTAACGCTTTGCTTCACAGGACACCGATCTTTCCTGGGGTTACTGAAATAAATATAGATGGTCGAGCGGTTATAGATTTAGAGCTCGCAGAAAGATCTATTCATTTTTTCACAAACGTTGCACAGCCGACGCAGACAGCGCAGACAGCTATAACTGACGCAATGACAATACAGACAAACAACATCTTTCTTCGACCTACCGATGATCAAGAAATAGTTTCAATTTTTTCCACGCTAAAAAAGAGCAGCGCTCGTGACATAGATGGTATTCAGATTTCCCCGATCAAACATACAATCGATATTTATTTATTTATTTATTTATTTATTATTTATTTATTTATTTATTTATTTATTTATTTATTTGTGGAATACTGCAAGCCAAAAAGGCCCAAGCAGGAGGGGCACAAACACAACCACAAGATCAGTACATGAGTGACACAGCTTGACTAAAATACATCTGTGTAAGAGAAGAGCGAGTAGAAGACAAACATCAAGCGATATTGGGAGGGGGGGGGGTCAAGATTCACTGAATTAAACATTGGGTTCTTCAAGATCGAAGGTTCTGAGGAAATCAGAAGGCAAGTTATTCCATTCTGTTACAGTTCTCGGAAAAAAAGAAAACTTAAATAAATTTGTCCGCGCAAAATACGGAGTTAAAGATCGGACATGAGAATGACGAGTTTGCCTGGTCGAAACTGGGGTAACGTAATGTGATGGGTCTAGCCCAAGTTTATTTATTGTTAATTAGTGAGTCCAAGAATTTTAGACGGAGAAACTGGCGCCGTGATTGTAGCGTCTGGAATTCGTTATCTCGCATTAGTTCAGTAACTGATGTACCACGACCATACTTCGAGTAAATAAAACGCACTGCTCGTCTTTGATATCATAGCTCCCGTGCTCTCTCACATTTATAATTTGTCCATATCAACAGGCTGTTTCCCAAAATAACTGCAAACGTCCGTTGTCAGCGTGTTATATAAGAAAGGAGACAAGAATGATCTTACGAACTATCGGCCAATTTCTATATTACCCATATTTTCAAAAGGCTTGGAGAGAATTATTTTTAAAAAACTCAGGAATTTTTCGCGAAGTTTAACATAATATCTCAATATCAACATGGTTTTATGAAGGACAGGTCGACGGAGACTGCTTACTTGCTCAGAAAGAAATATTCCTTAAATCTTTTGAGAGTAAAGAACTTTGCATTGGTGTTTTCATAGATTTTTTTAAGGCTTTCGACCATCTCTGTCATAATACTTCATTTGAAAAATTAGAAATATATGGTGTTCGCGGCATTCCACTTTCCCTCTTGAAATCTCACTTTAAGCGCCGCTCACAATGTGTAAAAATTAAGGATTCATTTTCTTCTCTCCAGGCAATAACAACAGGGGTTCCGCAAGGTAGCATTCTAGGACCGCTGCTTTTTAACCTGTACATAAATGACATTGTCAAGGTCAATGACAAACCTAAATACATATTATACGCGGATGACACCAACATTTTCTTTACAGGTAACGACATGACTGCCATGACCACACTTATAAACACTACTTTAGCAAGCTTAAACACATGGAGTAACGAAATTCATTACTCATTAATGCAACAAAAACAAAAGCTGTAGTTTTTCATTCGCGGAGACAGATTTCCTTAGACAATAGATTACGTATAGGTAGCGCGGCTGTTGAAATTGTAGAAACCGTTAAAACTTTAGGAGTACTTTTTAATTGCACAATGTCGTGGGACCCTCAGATTAATAATCTAATTACCAACCTATCGAATTGTGTGGGCATACTTGCACGAATGCGTTATTTTCTTCCAGTTTTCTGTTAAACTAACACTTCATAACAGCTTGTATTTGTCGCATGTAAATTATTGTCTTTTGGTATGGGCAAGTACGACAGCAACCAACAGAAGTAAAATATACAGACTACAAAAAAAAAGCGATCAGGTTATAGCAAATGTCGACTACTACGCACACCATGATTGACTGTTTCAGCGCTATAATATTGTCCCAATTCACAAACTTTACGAGTATTTCCTAGCAATA